>BLSH010106108.1:1749195-1774456 GCA_018402905.1 Glandirana rugosa | reverse complement strand
GTGTCTTCCGGCTGAGGGCCGAAGGTCCTTGAAACACTGTGTTCAGCATCAGTCTCCTTTACTTTACTCTTGCTACTATCTAGCGGAAATTACTAGGAGCGTGTGAAAAGTACTAAAGAAAGGATAAAGGACGTGAGGGAGAAAATAAGGAAGGAGAGACACGGAAAGTAACCGACATCACAGCTAAGAGTCGGCGGTCTCCGGCGAGCGGCGTTGACTATGGGACGGCACTAACTGTAGGGTAGGCGGCATAACAGTACCGCTGCCCTTTTCGTCGGTTACTTTTCTACTCCCACCCCGCACCTGCCCTGTCAGCAGTCCCCCTCTCCTATTGCTAGTCGGCTACCAGCGGAGGCTTCACCCAGCTCGGCGCGGGACACGTGGGGAACTGAGCGGCGCGGGCGTGTCTCAAAGAAAAGATGAATTGAGTTGGGCGGGCTGAGATGCGCCGGCGCCCCACCCTCATCTTTTCATTGGCTGCTTTTCCCGTCGCCATGACAATACGGCGGATGGGATGTCAATCACGGCAGGGTATCAGTTGCGGCGAGCGGCCTCTGGCGGCTGAGAATCGACACTACAGCCAATGAAAGGCACAGAGAGGAAGGAATAAAAGAGGGAGTGCAGGAAATAGGAAAGAAATCATGAAAAGTGTGCGAGGATCATTAAAGGCGATCTATCATCGTTCTCATTTCATTTCCTCTGACTACGACTTGTGTCACAAAGTTCCTGGAAGCCGGGAGTCGGCCTTCTGTGGCGGTGACATGTAACACTGTCCTATCAGTATGGGGGTGGAAGGTGAGTTCACACAGGCGTTCACAACCCCCGACGTGCACTGGCGTTTTAGTCGCAAACCCCTGGCAGATTTCTAGAACATTTATTATACAATGAGGAATGCTGACGCACACAACCAATTGCCTACCAGGCACGTTCACCCCCTTCCTGCCCAGGACAATTTTCAGCTTTCAGCGCCATCATATTTTGAATGACAATTGTGTGGTCATGTTACGCTGTATCCATATGAAGTTTTTATCATTTTTTTCACATAAATAGAGCTTTCTTTTGGTGGTATTTAATCATCACTGAGCTTTTTATTATTTGCTAAATAAACATAAAAAGACAGAAAATTAAAAAAAAAAAAACATTTTTCATATTTTGTTATAAAATTTTGGAAACAGGCATTTTTTCTCCTTCACTGATGGGCATTGTTGAGGAGGCACTGATGGGCACTGATGAGGCTGCACTGAGGGGCACTGATGAGGAGGCACTAATGGGCGCTGATGAGACTGCACTGATGGGCGCTGATGAGGCTGCACTGATGGGTGCTGGTGAGACTGCACTGATGAGGAGGCACTGATATGCTGCACTGATGGGCCCTGTTGAGGCTGCACTGATGGGCACTGATGAGGAGGCACTGATGGGCGCTGATGAGGCTGCACTGATGGGCGCTGATGAGGCTGCACTGATAGGCAGCACTAATGGGCACTGGTAGGCTGCACTAATGAGGAGGCATTGGTGGGGCAATGATGAGGCTGCACTGATAGACAGCACTGATGAGGCAGCACTAATGGGCACTGGTAGGCTGCACTAATGAGGAGGCATTGGTGGGCAATGATGAGGCTGCACTGATAGGCAGCACTGATAGACACTGATAGTCAGCACTGATGGGCACTGGTAGGCGGCACTGATGGGCACTGGTAGACGGCACTGATAGGTGACACTGATGAGGAAGCACTTATTGGCAACACTGATGGACACTTATTGGTAGCACTGGTGGGCACTGGTTGGCAGCACTGGTGGGCACACATTGGCAGCACTAGTGAAAACACTTTGGCAGCACTGGTGGGCACAGATTGGCAGCAGTGCCCTGATTATCAGTGTACATGTCCCTTTTAGAGAAGCCAGCTATCAGCATTAGGAAAGTGCAGATAATCGGCTTCTATTTACACCCATGATCAGCTGTGATTGAACACAGCTGATCACGTGGTAAAGAGACGCTGATTGGCTCTTTACCTCAATGTGTGATCAGCAGTGATCAGCTCTGTGATCACAGAGTGCGCCGCCACGCCAAGCAGTGGGTACGCAGGGGGCGCGATCACGGAGGCCATTATATGACAGCCTCCCAGAACTAGCCGCCATAGCGGTCGGCAAGTGGTTAAAGGGTTAGTTCACCATTACCAAAAACCTGCCTATGCAGATAAGGGGCACCTGAAGATAAAAATAAACCGTGCAGCTCTGGCTAAAGTTGAGTAATGTCCTTGCTGTAGGAGTAGGCCATTTATGTACCTGCTTGGAATACTCCAGGAATGTTGCTAGGAAGTTGCTTAGTGCTTCCACCATCATAGGGGTGAGCTCTCAAGCGTTGAGCTCAGAGATACTGTATCAGGGGAGAGAAAGAACATGTGAGTGGTCTGAATCAGAGAATCTCACTCCTGTGATGGTGGAGGTGAGCAGTAATAGCTGGGCCTCTCTTAGCAACATCCTAGGAGTTATTGGTTCCGGCCATACGAGGTACACCAATGGTCAACACCTATAGTAAGGGCGTCCCTTATCTACATAGGCAGTTTCTTGCTAGGGGAGAGCTATTGCCCTAATTAGGGTTATAGGCACATTTATGGTATATATACAGCATGTTTTAATAGAAGTGAATGAAGGAAGTTGCAAAACACTGAACTCTGCAGGTAGCATTACCTTCGCTGTGCCGTGACACAAAATAACTCTTAGGCTAAGATTAGATATGCGACACCTCTGACTGCCTCTCTGAAAAGTGATCCAAAATGGATTGTTTTTTTAGAGGCATGTGACTGGCAGTGAGGAGATTACCTTCTCACCACCTGCTTTAACCCTGTAAATGCTGCACCACCACACCGCAACCATGGTGGACAATGTATACTAAAAAAGAAAAGTCCTTAGATGCACATCACTAAAAAAACCTCTGTGTGAAAAGTAAAAACAGCCTCAACCTGGGCTCCATACAGGCCACACCCCAACATGTTTCGCCCTGCCCACAGTTTTTAATCACGAGGAGCCCCATGATTAAGCCCTGTGTGTGGGGTGAAATGCTTTGGGGGTTGGCCTAGATGGAGCCCGGTTGAGGCTGTTTTTGCTTTTCACCAGGGGTGGCCCGTCCATTGAGGGCGCACGGGCGCCACCCCCCTATCCATGCTGCCACCCTGCCTATCCATGCGCCCGGCCCCTTTCAGGATGCTGGGTGCATGGATTCCTATGGCGGGGGTGTGTTTTTTTGAAGCACTGATTAGAGCCAGAGGCTCTAATAGGTTTCAAAATAGGGTGGGCTCGGGGAGCAGAGCATTGCGCCCGGAGCCCGCCCAGGTGTGTTGCAACAGCGAATGAATATTCACTATTGTAACACTGATCCTTCTCCCGGCCAATCAGGAAGCTGGTCTGATACCCGTCACCCAATTGGCTGAAAGGACAGGTGATCCTATTGGACACTTAGGAGGAGGGGAGGAGATGCATGGTGGTAGCGAGGAGGAGGAAAAGTCACAGGAACCGCTGCCTGTTGCCCCGATGCCCGCCGCTGCCTGATGTCCACCAATCCCTGCCGCTGCCTGATTTCCGCTGATGCCCCAATGCCCGCCACTTAGATGGGGTAAGTGCCGGAGGACCGGCAGACAGCGAGTGGGGGGGGGGGCTGGTGTGGGTTTGAGGTGCCACCGGGGGGAGGGGTGGTTGTTTGCCAAGTAAGTAATTTTTCTTCTTTACTGATTTACTGATGGGCACTGATAGGCTGCACTGATGGGACTACAGTGATGAGGCGGCAGTGATGGCCACTGAGGCGGCACTGATGGCCACTAATGAGGCTGCAGCCTCATCACTGGCCATCAGTGCAGCCTCATCAGTGGCCATCAGTGCAGTCTCATCACTGTTGTCCCATCAGTGCAGCCTATCAGTGCCCATCAGTAAAGAAGAAAAATTACTTAATTGTATAAACCGAAACTAAAATGATGGAAGATGAAAACACTGCATGGGGATCACAGGGAGGAATCAGGAGGAGAGCTGGCCGAATCATACAGAGAGGATCTCTCACTGTGACACTGCTTGGAGCTGAAACGCTGGCCACTGTCATACAAAGTCCCGCCTCCAGGACTGCCTCCTATGATACAGTATCTCACAAAAGTAAGTACACCCCTCACATTTTTGTAAATATTTTCTTCTATCTTTTCATGTGACAACACTGAAGAAATGACACTTTGCTACAATGTAAAGTAGTGAGTGTACAGCTTGAATAACAGTGTAAATTTGCTGTCCCCTCAAAATATCTCAACACACAGCCATTAATGTCTAAACCACTGGCAACAAAAGCGAGTACACCCCTAAGTGAAAATGTCCAAATTGGGCCCAATTAACCATTCTCCCTCCCACACTCCCTCCAATGGCAACACTTGACCTTGTATTCTCCCACCTCTGCACTCCCTGCAACTTCTCTAACACCCCCTTTCCTGTCTCCGATCACAACCTCATCAGTTTCACACTCTCCCTGATGCCAACCTGCAAACAGTTACCCACAGAAACCTTTGCCAACTCAACCCTTCCCTTTTTCATTCTGCTACTGATTACCTTTATGATGAAATCACACCCCTGTCCTGCCCAGACCTGGCCACTTCTGTTTACAACCACATATTGTCATCCTCCCTGGACACACTTGCCCCCATCTCTACACGCAGAACCAGGCCTCGTCTACTACAACCCTGGCAAACAGATGACACCAGGAGTCTCAAGAAACGCAGCCGTGCTCTTGAGCGAGTGTGGTGTAAAACGAAAACCCTACAAGACTTCACCCTCTACAAATCTGTCCTTCTCAAATAACTCCTGCCTCCACTCCGCTAAACAAATCTACTACACCACTCTCATCAAATCCCTCTCATCCAAGCCTCGTCAACCCCCCCCCCCCCCCACTGCCTCCAACTTGCTCATTTCCCAAGAGATTGGATATCCTGCGTCCAGCTTCCTCCACCAACCAACACACCAAGTCCAACACCCCACTCAACACTTTCCTCCTTCAATCCTTTTAGCTCTGAGGAAGTTGCCAAACTCCTTTCCACAGCCCACCCCACCCCCTGTCCCCTCGCAACTTCTACGACCACCCTCCTGCTCTGTCCTAAACTCTCTAACCCACATCTTCAACCTCTCCCTCTCTTCCGGCACCTTTCCCTCCCCGCTCAAACATGCACTGGTTACCCCCATACTTAAAAAACCCTCACTGGACCCCAACTGTTTGAATAACTTAAGACCCATTTCCCTGCTCCCGTTTGCCTCCAAGCTTCTTGAAGGTCTTGTCCACAACCGTATGAGTTGCTACCTCACTGACAACAACCTCCTTGATCCTCTACAATCCGGCTTCCACCCACACCATTCAACTTAAACTGCCCTACTAAAACTCACCAACGACCTACTAACTGCTAAACCAATGGCCAGTACTCCATACTCATACTCTTAGACCTCTCTGCTGCCTTTGACATAGTTGACCACCCACTCCTCCTCAATAAACTCCACTCTCTTGGCCTCCGTGACTCTGCTCTTTCCTGGTTCTCCTCCTACTTATCTCAGCGCACCTTCAGTGTCAAATACAACAACATCTCCTCCGCTCCTCTATCTCTTTCTGTTGGGGTACCCCAAGGCTCTGTCCTTGGGCCCCTCTTATTCTCCCTCTATACCTCTTCCCTGTTGGCCAGTTGATTTTTTTGGATATGTATTTTAGCAAAAAGCAAGAAATATTGTTTTGTTTTTTTCAAAATTGTTGCTATAGCGCAAAAAATAAAAACCTCAGAGATGATCAAATAACAACAAAAGAAAGCTCTATTTGTAGGAAAAAAGGACGTCAATTTTGTTTGGGTACAACGTCACACGACTGCGCAATTGTCAGTTAAAGCGATGCAGTGCAGAATCGCAAAAAAGTGCTCTGGTCATAAAGGGGGAAATCCTTCCGGGGCTGAAGTGGTTAATGACCAGGGCATTTTTTGATATACGGCACTGTGTCATTTTGACTGACAATTACGCAGTCATGCAACGTTGTACCCAAACAAAATTGACGTCCTTTTTTCCCCACAAATAGAACTTTCTTTTGGTGGTATTTGATCACCTCTGTGGTTTTTATTTTTTGCGCTATAAACCAAAAAAGACCGACAATTTTGAAAATAATAAAACAGTATTTTTTACTTTCTGTTATAATAAATATCCAATAAAAAAATTTAAACAATCAAAATTTTTCATCAGTTTAGGCCAATATGTATTCCGCTACATATTTTTGGTAAAAAAAATCCCAATTAGCATATATTGATTTGTTTGCGCAAAAGTTATTGCGTCTACAAACTATGGGATATTTTTATGCAATTTTTTTTTTTTTTTTACTAGTAATGGAGGCGATCAGGGATTTTTAGTGGGACTGCGACATTGCGGCGGACAAATCGGACACCTAACTGACACTTTTGACACTTTTTTGGGAACCAGTGCTAAAAATATGCAGTGTTACTGTACTAATGACAATGGCAGGGAAGGGGTTAACACCAGAGACAATCAAAGGGTTACGTGTGTCCTTAGGAGGTGCTTTCTAACTGTGTGGGGGATGGACTGACTGGGGAACACAGAGATCCGTGTTTCTGCTTAGCAGGAACACAAGATCACTATGTTCTCCCCTGTCAGAATGGCGATCTGCCTGGTTTATATAGGCAGATCGCCGATCTGCCTCTCTGGGGAATGATTAGCAGGACCCGCTGATTGGCTCCCCCTCCAGCCAAGCACCCCCACTGTCTATTGCAAGAAATGATGTACAGGTACATGATTTCACGCAATAGAGCTGCCCTGCCGTAGTACATCTGTGGTAGGTGGTCTTTAAGTGGTTAATCAGTACAGTTTTCGTCCGAAAATACATTACATTACATCACTTCCAAATTTTTATTCTGTCATACGAGACTTTTCGTACTTTAGTAACCTATTGGTTTTCGATATGAGACTAGCATGCAAAAGTAAATTGACGATCATTCGTTCGATAATCTCATCATGTGTACTGGGCTTTAATGTGTTGATCTGCAAGGCCAGTGATGATGTTTGATTGGAGTTGGACTCAATAACAACAGTGTCAGAGAGGAGGACTCTATCCAAGGTACGTGCAGTCTTGGACAACTCTTCCCACCCACTCCACAATAAGCTTGTCAGTCTGATAAATACCTTTAGTGATAGATTGTTACAGCCACATTGCACCACAGAGCAACACAGGACATCATTTTTGCCTGTGGCCAGGATCAGAATTAGACCTTGGGGGGCTCTGGGCACTCTTCAGGTTTGGTTGGGGCTTATACATAGAGTTGATATACATTCTCAATAAGAGTCACACAGTTTTAAAATGCATGACACAATGGGGGGCATTTACTAAAACTGGTGCAAACAGAATTTGGTGCAGCTGTACATGGTAATCAATCAGGTTCTAGGTTCAAGGGCCGGTTCACACATAGGCGATGCGACTTCAGGGGCGACTTTGCCAGGCAACTTCAAGCTCGACTATGCCAGGCGACTTTGCCTGTAGCCAGAGAAGGGAGGGAGGGGGTTGCCTGGGAATTCACTGGGTAAATTATTTTCTTTTTCCTGTTGCTTCAATGTAGATGGGGGATCTGACTTGGAGGCGACTTCCATTGAATTCTATGGGCACAAGTCAGATGGAAGTCGCCTTGAAGTAGTACAGGAACTTTTTTTGAAGTCGGAGCGACTTCAGTAGTGTACATTAAGACGGCTCTCATTCATTTCAATGGGATTTCTGATGTCAAGCGACTTGGGGCAACAAGTTGCGCAAGTTGCGGCAGTGTGAACCGGCCCTAATTGTCAAAGCTTAATTTAACAAGTTGAAGCTAGTAGCTGATTGGTTACTGTGCACAGCTGCACCAAATTCTGTGTGCAACAGTTTTAGTAAATCCCCCCAATCTAACACATGCCCACACACACACAGTCATAGGGCTCTATGTGTGGATTGCTTGAGCAGCCAAAATTCATTTTTGAAAAATGATACAATATACCAGTTAAGAGTTTTACAGATGGTGGCTGGCAAAATATTATCTCCCAAGATACATTTCATAAAAGAAAGTACGTTTTTTTTTATTGTACATTTTGTATTATTTAATTATTTTTTGTTTTATTATTCCTTGTAATTTTTTATATAGAGGGGGGTTCCTTCTGTGAGGGGGGTTTGGGGCTATTTCCCCTTTGGCCCTCTTATAAATCCTGCCCTGCCTTAGCCATCAAATTATATACTTTTTCTCTGTGAGTGCTGGGTGTGGGGATGGTAATTAGGTGTATGATCCAGATTTGTATGTCGTTTTTATATTATGTTATTATCAGGTTAATTATGCATAATCATCTTAGGGTAATGTTTTGATTTATTATGGTATATTATTTAATTTAGGTTTTCATTTACTTTATTTCAGTTCATGTTATTGAATATATTCTTTTGTTGTTAGTGCTGATTTATGTTATCTTTGTTATTGTGTTTTTCATTTTGTTTGTTATTGCATTTTGCTTTCTTCTTCATTGGGTATAAGGCTCCATGCACACTGTATCTGATAAACGACCGTTTTTGGTCGTTTTGGCGGTTTTTTCAACAGCCCAAAAACGCCACTTTATGTTATCCTATGTGTCCATGCACACATGGACATTAATTGTCATTTATCAGCAGTGGTGTTTTTGGGCTGTTATCTGAACGCCCTTAATTGGCATTCAAAAGTCGTTCTTTTGACCACAAAAAACGCCGGACGCCGCTAAACGCTCATAAACACCGGTAAACGGCTGTTTATCAACTTCCGGCGTTTTTTGCAGTCAATGGAAGGTAATGAAGAAAAAAAAACGCCCAAAAACGCCGATGCCGATAAACGCCGGTAAACGCTGCTTACAAAACGCTGCAAAAGAACGTTTTGTAAGCAGCGTCTCCTGCCCGACGCCGAGAGAGCCCAGATAGCGTCCAGTGTGCCTAATTGTATTTTAATAATTTCCCTTCGGGATTAAGGCTCGATTCACATCAATGCATTTTGCTTTTCAGCTTTTTGCTGTGCTTTCTGCATTTTTTACTGCGTTTTTGATGCGTTTTTACTGCGATTTTTGCCGCAATTTGCATGTTTCTATTTAAAATTTTTCTTATAATTTTTTTGTGGGGGAAATGTTGTTGCTAGGCAGATTTAAACCACAAAATGCAATTTGCGGCAAAATAGCGGTAAAAATGCATCAAAAACACAGCACTTGCGTTTTTCTTGTATGCCCAAGTCTATTACATGCAAATTGTGTTTTTTGCATGAAAAAAAGTCCCCAGCCCTATCCAAAAACGCAGAGGCACAAAAAAGCATTGATGTGAACATGTTCATTAGGAACCCATGTTAAAAAAAATCCCTGCATTTCTGCAAAATGCATGAAAAAACGCATTAGTGTGAATCAAGCCTAATAAAGTGATCTGAATCTGTCTGATGCTTTTCTAAAAAGCGATCCACACTCAGATTGAGTCCAGCTTCACACTGAGCGCAGGAATGAAATGGTGTGAGTTCAGGTGAACTCACACCATTTCATTTACGCACCAATGTGAACCTGGGCTATTACATGCGGTGAGAAGGTGATATATCGCCTCCTTACCACCTGTTTTAACCCCCTAAATGCCGCACTACTGTACTGCAACTGTGTGCATTGCACTAGGTTGCAGTGCAGTCACATTCACTTGAATGGGTTGGGCTGCGTTTGTCAGGCAGTAGTACCTGTCGAAGGCATCAGAAGCAAAAATTCTTACCGCAGTAACAAAGAAAGGCATCTCGGCTACGTCATGTGTACATCACTAGTCGCTGCCTTTGCAGCTTAAGGGGGAGTAGTTGGGGATTAGTAAAATGTGGCTCAGTTGCATGTTTTTACCACCCACTAACCACAAGTGTAAACGAGCCCTAACAGTTTACTGTGTTCAGTATGACGAGCTGCTCTAGGACTGTGCATGCCATTGTTCTTCCACGTTTTGATGCAGAGAGCAGCTGCACGAGAACACAAGCGATCCTTCCCATCCCATTCCTTCCACACACAACTGTCAGACGGACATCTCTCTTTTTATCCGTTAATTGCCTTCATTGAACCTGATTTTCAGAGAGGCGGTCTGCAGAAAACAAAGTGGATTGGGAAGGGTTGCCAAACCAGCTGGATTAGTGAAAACACTGAAATGAATTAGCCAAGTAATCGCCTCTGTGCTCCAAAATAGCCTTCCACGTGATGTGGGAGATTTGCTGCACCTTGTAGGAGCATTTTGTTTGCTTCAAATACCCAGCTTTGAATGGGGGAAAGGGAATATGAAAACATTTCTACAGAACAGGGTTTTGGGTCTGGTTCACATTAATGAGTTCTGCTGAACGCACGGCCGCTGATTTGCTCTGTTAGGACCCTTTTACACGGGGCTTTCCGTTTAGGTCCACCTGTCCGTTTTTCAGGTGGACCTGAACGGACGTTCCATGCAGCCCTATTAGGGTTACCACCTCATCCCTTTAAACCCGAACACATATGAATTGCACAAGTTCTGAGGCTAATTCAATGCAGATAAGGCACCAAGTGAGTTTAATTACCACCTTAATCAGCCACAGAACTTGTGTAATTCATATGTGTATGGGTTTAAAGGGATGAGGTGGCAACTCTAAGCCCTATGGAGCAGCGGATGTCCGCTGACATCCGTCACTCTCCGATCCGATCCTGTCCATGAAATCCAGATGGATGGAAACCCTGGAGAATCGGATCAGAGCGGATCGGATGAAAACGGACAGGCGGTTCTTTTTCATCCGATCTCCATAGAGGAGAGCGGCGCTCTGACAGTTCCTTCTCCGCTCAATGTGCGGAGATGGATCTGTCATCTGTCGGCTCAGCGGGGATCAGCAGAGCGATCCCCACTGAGCAAAAACGGACCCCACATAGGGAATGCCCGTGTGAAAGGGGCCTTAGTTGCATGTGGAAGGAATTTACTAAAGCTGGAGCAGACAGCTGTGCCAGCTAACCAATCAGCTTCTAGCTTCAGCTTGTTCATTTAGGAAGCACATGTCCCATGACATGCACAAATCAATGGTTCCTTATGAGAATCATCTTATCTGGTCCGACACAAGTCAGTCCGACTTTGAAAAAGGTTCCTTCACTGCTTTGGTCCGACTTTGGTATGTTTTTAGCCCATTCAATAAAATTCACATCAAATGCGAATCTTCATCCTAACCATCCGATTTGTGACATCCAACATGGTGATTACAGCAGCAAGAAAAGGAATTTATGTCACACTGCGATTGTTTTGATTGGTCAAAGGACAAGTTGGACTATCACAAAGTTGGAACATAATCGTATCCTGTTCATTCAAGTCGGATGGAAGTAGGACCAATGTAGCAGGGCAAAGTCGGATCGACAGTCGTGTCGTACTAGTGTAAACCTGACCTAAGGCCCCTTTCACACCAGCAGACTGATCAGGTCCGCCTGTCCATTTTTCAGGCAGGTCTGATCGGACCACCTATTGTTTGCTATGGAGCGTGGGTCCGCTGACATCCACCAGCTTCTGATCCAGTCCTCTAAAAACATACAGTTGGGGATCGGTTTCCTATCCGTCTGGCAGATCAGAATGGATGATAGGTAGTTTGTTTCCATATGACTGCCCCAGGAAGAACAGTGGGCTGTGTTCATGTCCGCTCTGCATACAAAGCTGGTGCAAGGATTTTTGACACCCTAGGCGAAACCTCATTTTGCAACACCCCCCCCCCCCCCCGGGTCCCCTCCTGACTCCACCCCATTTTCCCTGCCCAGCCTGATCAGCGGCAATCAAATGCAGCCTGATCAGCGGCAATCAAATGCAGCCTCACCAGGGCCCATCAAATACAGCTTCACCAGCGCCAATCCATACAGCCTCACCTGTGCCCATCAAATACAGCTTCACCAGCGCCAATCCATACAGCCTCACCTGTGCCCATCAAATACAGCTTCACCAGGGCCAATCCATACAGCCTCACCTGTACCCATCAAATACAGCTTCACCAACGCCAATCAATACAGCCTCACCTGTGCCCATCAAATACAGCTTCACCAGCACCAATCAATACAGCCTCACCTGTGCCCATCAAATACAGCTTCACCAATGCCAATCAATACAGCCTCACCTGTGCCCATCAAATACAACTTCACCAGCACCAATCAATACAGCCTCACCTGTGCCCATCAAATATAGCTTCACCTGTGCCCATCAAATACAGCTTCATCTGTGCCCATCAAATACAGCTTCACCTGTGCCCATCAAATACAGCCTCACGGGGGGTGGGGGCAGAAGGGGGTGGGGTATTTGGCAGATCAGTCACTATTTCTATACACATTTGCAAATGGCATGTGATAATACAATCTTACTATCTCAGTCAGACCGTGTCAGTTTTTACATGAATCAACGCAGAGCAGCCAGTGACAGATCAACAGTGGCCAGGCGCCCTAGGCAGCAGTGCACCCTAGGCGGCCTCCTATTCTGCCTAGTGGTAGCGCAGGCCCTGTCTGCATAGAGAAGCAGACCAGACCTGTCATCCTCCTACTCAGCGGAAATCCACGGAGAGATTCCTCACTGAGCAGGTGGATCCACTGGACGGGGTCTGCCCTGTTTATAAAGATACAAAAAAAAAAATTGTAACCAGACAGATAAAGGAGTTTTATTTGGTAGAAAAGACAAACAATTTAGTCGCTTCAGTCAAAAGACTCTACCTGTTAGCAATATTATGGGGGTGGAGGGACTTCAGTTTCACGTTAAGGCTGAGTTCACGCTTGTGCAATCACAGACATTGCATGTGATTCGCACCGCATTGTTGTGCAGCTCACATATGATCTATGTGCGATGCGATTTTAGCCATACAAACTGTATGCCTGAAATTGCCTCGCATTTACACCAAAATGGCGCAGGATCCTTTTTTTGGTTCACAATGGAATCAGATCGCATGAGTGTTCACACTTATGCAATCCGATTCCTGCACTAATTGAAAATTTGCACTGCGATCTGCGAACCAATTTGGGGTGTTATTAACTTTACATTGACACCTCAGCGGTTCGCAGATCTCAGTTTAAACCAGTGTGTGATTCAGGTGCAATGCGGGAACTGGCACTGAATTGCAGGATTTCCCGCATCGCACCAGTGTGAACTGGGACTAACACAAGCCAGTGTTATGCTGCTTCCACACTAAAAGCAACGGCCGTTAGCGGTAAAGTGCCGCTTGTTTTAGCTTTACCGCTATTTGCAGCTTTTCAGCTGCTAGCGGGATGCTTTTAACCCCAAAAAATGGGTTAAAACCTCCCATTTTGTGGCGCTTTCAGATCGCTTTTTCGTTCCAATGGGCAGGGCATTTTCCGAGCGCCCCAAAGATGCCAGAGCAGAGGGGAGTGCTGTCTATCAGGGAAGAGGAGGTACAGGTAAGTAAAAGTCCTCTTTCTGTCTCCTAGAATTAAGTAGTTAACCCTTGCAGATGCAGCTCCAGATTTACTAAAACTGGAGCACTCACAATCTCGTTCAGCTGTGCAGTTTTTTAATATTTTTTTTTGGATTTGTATTATAGCAAAAAGTAAGAAATTAGTTTTTTTTTGCAAAATTGTCACTCTTCTTTTGTTTACACAGCGGTGATCAAATACAACCAAAAGAAAGCTCTATTTGTGGTAAAAAAAGGACGCAAATTTAGTTTGGGTACAACGTCGCACGACCACGCAATTGTCAGTTAAAGTGACGCAGTGCCGAATCGCAAAAAGGGCTCTGGTCCTAAAGAGTAAAATCCTTCCGGGGCTGAAGTGGTTAAACACCTGATTAGAGCCAGAGGCTCTAATAAGCTTCAAAAAAGGGTGGGCTCCGAGGGCAGAGAGTGCGCCCCAATCCCATCCAATTGTGTGACCTTCTGAGCGAATTCATGTTTGCTCAGCGGGCAGGACCTGTTTCCCGATTGGCCAAAGCGCCAGGCGATGCTATTGGATGCCTGCCGCTTAGGAAGAGAGGAGACATGGAGCACGGAGGCACCTGCTGGAACAGACACCTCAGCTGCCGCTGCTGCTTGCACTCTGGAAGAGAGGACACCACGCTCAGCAAGTGCTGGACCCCAGTGCCACGATAGCACATCCCCCACCCCCCCGGATGAGTAAGTGCCGTGCCACGTGGGGGGGGGGGGGGAGATTGCTGGTTGTTTGCTGCCCCCCTCCCAAAAAACCCACCAGCTGCCACTGCATTTAAATATACATTTAATTAGTTTTAATGAATATATAACATCACAGTTGAGTATTGTCCATTATACTTTTTATTTGCACTAATAGTTACATTTTCAGGACAAGTTTTGGGAGTCTATCCTCCTTTTCTAAGGTCCAAGCAGCACCACAAATGGTTTAGCAAAATGTTAAGAAGAAATTTGTACAGACAATGGCCACTGAAAAAATGAACACATAACTAATATGTTTGGCTCTATGTTTACCTAGAGTTCAGCTTTAATTTATTTATACAGAAATATGTAGCTGGAAAACAACACTTACCAACACAGGTGCATGTGAACAAACCCATATGACTTGGTCTGGAACCCTTGATGTGTGTCATCATTGGCAGACATCATGGTAGCCATCGTTAGGAATGTCCAGATATGCCAGATATAGCACAAAGCAGAATCTCAAAGCAGGACAAAAATAGTTCCATGTATTTTCTATGCTTGAAAAGTGGAGAGATAGATAAATTACATTTGGGGTATTTGAGCAAGCTGAACTCGTTTCAGAGGAATCTGAAATAAAGGTACTTCACATCTCTATTATTGTTCTTTTCTTCATTTTTTAAAAAGTAAAATCAAAAGAAATGCATAAAAATGTAGTATTAGAATAAGACTGTTCTCTAAAAAAAAAAATCACTTAGATATAATAGCTAACATATAAAATGCCACTGCGAAATAACAGACATTCCTGTGAATGACGGAATGGAAAAGGCTTCAAAGAAGACCTACCTTTGCCCATGAGACTGTATTCACACTATGGTGTTATAAAACTGCTGCCCCATAATTCAATTAAGGCTGGGTTCACACTGCAGCGATCTCAGATATCGCATATGATTCGCACCGCACTGCAGTGTGAACCATATGCGATCTCTGTGCGATGCAAATTTAGCCATAGAGATTGTATGGCTGAATTCACATCACAATCAGAGTGAACTCGCACAGGACCCTTTTTTTTCGCAGGGTCAGAATCGGATCGCATGGTGGTTCACACCATGCGATCCGATTCCTGTGCGAGTTTGCAGTTCGCAATGCGATATGTAAACTGATTTGGGGGTGTCATTAACATTGTATTGACACTCCCCATGTTTCGCATATGGCAGTGTGAACTGCCGCTGGTAGACATGCGATGCGGGAACCCACAGTGGATTTGCAGGGTTCCCGCATTGCTGCAGTGTGAACTGAGCCTAAAACAGAACTAAACTCATTGATTAAACCATTTCTGAAAACATTTATTTTAATAAGACATGCCCTGAATGATGACTGGTAGTGTTGCTTGTACTCTCAACCCACCTGTCAAATCATTGAGAGGCTGGTGTCATAACTAATCACATGTAGGGCACCACAGCAGCTGCAGATCGCACAGAATTTAAGATGACGGCTTCCTTGGCTGTAACGTATAGGAGGGTTTAGTTCCACCTTAAAGAGGAGCTCCACCCAAAATGTGACATTCCCCCCTTCCCCCACTTTCACCAAATGACACTTTTTATGCGGTGGCGGGAACCTGGTTTTGCCTAGGTGATCTGGGCAGAAGTTCTCCTTCCCCCCCCCTATCTCCCCGCAGTCTTCTGCGACCATTCACAATGCGCAAAGCGGATTGCGCATCCACAATGGGCACCCGGCTGTGAAGCCACAAGCTGTCACAACCGGGTGCCCACAGTTAAGATGCCGGTTACGGGGATAGACGAGCAAGGGAAGGAATGGCTCGGGTGAGCACATCACTGGATCCTGGGACAGGTGAGTGGCTGTTTATTAAAATCAGAAGCTACAGTTTTTGTAGCTGCTGACTTTCAATATACACAAAATTGACTGGAGCTCCTCTTTAAGTGGTTTGATGCAAACCCAAAAACAAAAATGTAAAACATTGCAGCTTACCAGTCCTGAAATGTGGTGGCTGCATTCGTTTTCTTTCATTTTTCCTTTATCTCACCCGGTGATCAAACCAGTAACACACTTCCTGTCTTAGAGTGTCTCCGCTATCTATGGAGGAGCAACAGAGACACCTTTGGACAGCAGCAGTGTCAATATGGGGAGAGGATGGTGTTAGATGCACTAGCAGATTTACAGTAGATGGACATATCTAGCAACTTAAAGTCAAAGTCCAGTTAACCCTTTAGAAGTTGTTACAGCAACAGTTTGTTTCCTTTTGGGATAAAGGGCTGATTATTGTAAGCACCCTTATCAGTGGTAAACTGTTGGTTGTCTGAACACTCTGCCCATACACTTATAGATTTATTTTTGTTCAATCTGCAGGCTGAATGGAAAAAATCAAACCCATTCCTTCATCAATGCTATACTCTGCAGATAAATGACTCTCCCACTGAGGTGATTGTATTTTCACAGCCACCCCTGCCAGCTGTCAAAATACCCTAACAGACAAAAATTTTCTGTCTGGCTTTCACTTTTCAATTAAAAAATGTAGTGCAGGAGGCAGGCTTAATCAGGAACTGAACAAAGGCTCACCAGAAATCCACTGAAACTCACGTAGTGTATGGCTGCCTTAAAGTGATACTAAAGTCTTGTTTTTTTAGTTTAAAAATAACAAACATGTTATACTTACCTGCCCTGTGCAGTGGTTTTGCACAGAGCAGCCGGGATCCTACTCTTCTCGGGTCCCCTGCAGGCGCTCCTGGCCCCTCCCTCCTGCCCATTCTTGTTTTTGGGTTTAATGCAGCTTTAGTAATGCAGCAAAAGTGCAGCAAAGAGTGGTCAATAAAATATGGGCGACACAGTGGTGTAGTGGATAGCACTTTCGCCTGGCAGCAAAAGGGGCACTACCTGCTTGGAGTTTGCATGTTCTCCCTGTGCCTGCGTGGGTTTCCTCGGGGTACTCCGGTTTCCTCCCACACTCCAAAGACATGCTGGTTGGTAAATTAGATCCTGTTTAAATTGGCCATAGTATGTTTATGTATGAATGTGAGTTAGGGACCTTAGATTGTAAGCTCATTGAAGGTAGGGACTGATGTGAATGTACAATGTATATGTAAAGTGCTGCATAAATTGACGGCGCTATATAAGTACCTGAAAATAAAAAATAAAAATGCAATCTACAGTACAGAGTTTTTTTTAATGCTACATTGTGTAAATTGAGTCTGACAATATTGGCTCACCACTGCCTGTGTTACATTGTATTTACCATAAAGGAAAACAGCTTAAAACGAATGCAGCCATCACATCTAAGGCCCCTTTCACAAGGGCTGTCCGATCAGGTCCTCCTGCAGTTTTTCAGGGGGAACTGATCGGACACTGCACCATCCGATCCAATCCTGTCCTCCAAAAACAGACAGATGGTGGTCATGTTTTCTATCTGTCCGCCGGATCAGATGGTATTGGATGGAAACAGACAGGCGATCTGATTGCCCCATAGGGTAGAACGGGATTGTGTCTGTGTCTGCTCTGCATAGTGGAGCGGACACTGACCTGCCATCCGCCTGCTCGGCAGGGATCAGCGGAGAGATCCCCCGCTGAGCAAGCGGATTCTGCATAGTGGAAGTGCTCGTGTGAAAAGGCCCTAAGAACTGGTAAACTATAATTTAACACATTTTTGTTTCTGGGTTGATTACCACTTCAGGAATGCAGCAAAAGTGCAGCAAAGAATGGTCGATAAAAATGCACACTACAGTACAGAGTTTTTCTAACGCTACATTATGTAAATTCAGTCTGACAATATTGACTCACCACTGCCTGTGTTACATTGTATTTACTATAAAGAAAATGAAATGAAATTAAATGAAATGAAATTGCTACATTGAAGGAAACACATTCCGGAATGATGTTGCGAATTGTGTACGTGCCCTAATAGAAGTTACAAACCAGCAGAATTGTGGAAGCTTATACAGTAAGAATTTACCTTCACCTATCACTAGCTTCTAAAAGACCTACCCACCTTGATGTATCTAAGCGATAGTAAATGGCATGACATACCAGCACGCCATGAGAATGCTGCCTGACAGTACACTGGTACACATTTTTAGAATTGTGCTATATTTGGAAGGAGTAAATATAGCTCGTATTGTTTCATAAGGGCAATAAATATTTTCACTTGTGCATGTGACCATGAAAAAATATAAACTGTAAACTATTTGCAATGCTTGGGTTGGTAGGAGTAATTATATTCAAAGTCAATATGATTTAGTTGTGTTATTTGTGTGCCACATATACTGTATATAATGCCTTGCTAGGTGTATTTTTTAATGTTTATTTTCACCCACGTGGTGACATACTTTGTATTTATTCCCATAATGAACCCTCCTACATGAATTAGAAGCTGCCTCGGGGGTCATGTAATGCCTCAGGGTTGAGTGGACAGCGGAAGCTATGGTGTGCTTTTGACGTGACATGAACCCACTTGGAATGACAAGATGTCAGTGTACGCCTAGGGATTAAATGCATGACGGCCATCGCTATTCGTTTTTTCCAGTACTACACACTTGAGGCCTGTGTAAGATATATTCAAGTTCATACCTAAAACTTTTTTTTACAGAAGTTGACCAACTCATTCATGGAACCAGAACATGCAGTAACAGGTATTTTCCTCCACTATGGTGTGCCAGGAAGCTTTAGGTAATGGTGCAAGGGTGTGCAGGTGGTAATTGTTAGCTTATTGTGCTCAGGTTTTGGACTTTTGTGATTTGTAGCTTTGATGCAGGCCATGTATACTTTCAAAGAGTGGCTTTCAGTGAAGGATAAGGTGAGTATGCAGGATAAGGATTAGAGTGTTAGCACAAGTATTCGTGCAAATAGTTAGTATTGCCACTGATACCGATACCAGTATTGGTAACAGTGCACCACTAGTTTGTAGCTATATTCACATAGCTATCCAAAGCCTTACACCGCCCAAACAGGCATATTTCTGCGAAGGGTAGGGCCAGATAAGCTTAATACCATTCAAAAATAGGCTGGCAGGCTTGACAGTTGCTCACATTTAGGCCTCATACACACAGACGTTTTTTGACGCCAATGTTTTTTGCAGTTCTCCATGTTAGTCAATGGCCCCATAAAAACACAGACTTTTTTAGCTGTAGAGGGCGTTACTGAGCTGAAACTAGAACCCACGGCCAGCGCATTCTGAGGCTGTAACATTTTAGCGTTTTTTGATGCCAACGCCGCAAAACGCTGACTAACGATGTACCGGTGTTAACCGGCGTTTTTGATGCTGGCGTTTTTAGTTTGAAAAATAGCAAAATAGAAAAATGCCTATTGACACCGACGCTCACTAACGCTCACTAAGGCTCATTAACGCCGAAAAACGCTGATTTTTCCCTGACGTCGGACCCAACGTTTTGCTTATTTTTAAAACATGTGCCCATGTATATGAGGCTTTAAGCTGGTTTCTCATGGGAGGTCCGATCAGGTCTGCCTGTCAGTTTTTCAGATGGACCTGATTGGACCAACCGTTGTTCTCTATGGAGTGGTGCATGTCAGCAGACATGTGTCTGCTGACATCCCCCTGCATCCAATCAGATCCTGTCTGCCAAAAACAAATGAATGGGGAATCCATTCCCCATTTGTCCGGCGGATCAGATGACGGTCGGATGGAAATGGACAGGTGGTCATTTTCCATCTAACTGCCCCATAGAGAACATTGAGGGCTGTGTCCATGTCTGCTCTGCATAGGGGAGTGGACATGGACCTGTCATGCGCCTGCTCAGCAGGAACCAGTGGAGAGATCCCCCGCTGAGCAGACGGATGCTCTTTGCAGAGTTGGCCCCTTGAGAAAGGGGCCAAAATCATACATGGAGCAATGTATAGGCCGATCATCTATCCCTAATCTGTGGGACTAATGATCGGCATACACATAAACTGTACAAGCCCATTTATCTGTCCCTAACTGCAGGTAATTGCTCCATGTGTGACTACTTTCAAACTGCCGCAGACAATGTCAGCCTGTCATTGTTTTTACAGCTGTTTACACTTGGTTGCAGAACTGCGCTAATTTGGTGATGTACTGTATGATACTGGATGACTGTGTGAATGAGCCCTTAATTGCTACAGAGGTCCATATTTTGACTTTTTCTTATTTATTTATTACAAGTATTTATATAGCACTGACAATTTACATTCACATCAGCCCCTGTCTAGCTCACATACAAAGGGCCACTTTAAACAGGAGCCCATTAACCTACCAGCATGTCTTTGAAGTTGTAACTACATGAGCATTCCATTGCCAATTGTAAATGACTGTGGATCAATGTATGCAAACAAACAAATGTGAAATGGGAAGATTCATTGGAGAGCAGTAGATATATTTTTTTTAAAAAAAACTAAAACAAAATAAGATCAGTAACAAATGCCATTCATACATTTTATG
This sequence comes from Glandirana rugosa, assembly GCA_018402905.1. Taxonomy (NCBI): domain Eukaryota; kingdom Metazoa; phylum Chordata; class Amphibia; order Anura; family Ranidae; genus Glandirana; species Glandirana rugosa. The sequence goes on along the minus strand of BLSH010106108.1, from coordinate 1,753,906 downwards.
ATCGCACTGCACTGCCTTGCAAAATGAAATTTGTCAATAAGATGGCATTATATTTTTAATACAGTAGTGGCTTAAAACCTAAGCCTTTAATACAGCGGTGGCTTAAAACAAGAACCCTGTGAAACCTTCAATGCGTATTTGTTTTATCTATATAGTCAAATAAAAAGAGGAAGACTTTAAACATTCTCAAAAGATAAAAAAAGAACAGCTGATATAAAAACAATAAAAATCACTCAATAAAACTTGTGAGCTGTAACATTGAGAGTCGGTGTTCATATGACTGGATGACATACACTGGTGGGGAAAGATGCGCCTCTCATGCACAGTAAACTCTCAGATCTGCTATGATATCATATGGCTGGTATCACATCCCTGCACTAGTCATAGTTTTTAGAGCGTCGACTCTTTCTGTTGCCCTCAGCGCATTGCAGGCTTTTAATTAGTGCTAAATGAGGTATGCAGCCTGGACATTTACACTTTCAAGTATGATTCATTAGCTGACTCAAGCTGAGGCCAAGTCATGGGGTCTTCAACACACACACCTGTTTAGAGGCCAGGAAGCAGGAAGTAAAACACAAACACCCTGAAGAGAAATAGGTGACAGCACTGACAAACCCTGAAGGCATGGAGGCAGAATGTAACTGCTTTACAACTGTGCTGCAAGAAACATTATTTTAGTTACCGAGATATACAGTGCTTACCTTGTATGGTGAAGTGCCAATAACATTATGAAGGGAAAAAAAAGAAATATATATAAATGCTTGGGTGTATGTGCGTGTGTATATATATATATATATATATATATATATATATATATATTCAGTATATGTTACTGTACAAAAGTTTTGGGCAGGTGTGAAAAATACTGTAAATTAGTTAATTAAGAATGCTTTCAGAAATAGAAGTGATTATAGTTCATTTTTATCAGTTGGTAACAAAAACAGAAAGTAAATGAACAGAAGAGAAATCCAAATCAAATCAAAATTTGGTGTGACCCCCCTTTGCATTCAAAACAGCATACGTTCTTCTAGGTACACCTGCACAGTTTTTGAAGGAACTCGGCAGGTAGGTTTTTCCAAACATCTTGGAGAACTAACCACAGATCTTCTTTGATGTAGGCTACCTCAAGTCTCTTACTGTAATTCCAGACAGGTTCTATGATTTTGAGATTGGCTGCCTCAAGTCTCTTACTGTAATTCCAGACAGGTTCTATGATGTTGAGATTGGCTGCCTCAAGTCTCTTACTGTAATTCCAGACAGGTTCTATGATGTTGAGATTGGCTGCCTCAAGTCTCTTACTGTAATTCCAGACCGGTTCTATGATGTTGAGATCGGCTGCCTCAAGTCTCTTACTGTAATTCCAGACCGGTTCTATGATGTTGAGATCGGCTGCCTCAAGTCTCTTACTGTAATTCCAGACAGGTTCTATGATGTTGAGATCGGCTACCTCAAGTCTCTTACTGTAATTCCAGACAGGTTCTATGATGTTGAGATCGGCTACCTCAAGTCTCTTACTGTAATTCCAGACAGGTTCTCTGATGTTGAGATCGGCTACCTCAAGTCTCTTACTGTAATTCCAGACAGGTTCTATGATGTTGAGATCGGCTACCTCAAGTCTCTTACTGTAATTCCAGACAGGTTCTATGATGTTGAGATCGGCTGCCTCAAGGCTCTTACTGTAATTTCAGACAGGTTCTATGATGTTAAGATCGGGGCTCTGTGGGGGCCAAACCAATACTTCCAGGACTCCTTGTTCCTTGTTACACTGAGGTAGTTCGTAATGACATTGGCTGTATGTTGGTAGTCATTCTCTTGCTACTGAATACATTTGGGGCCAATGACACACCTCCCTGTAATATATACTGTATATTAAAACTTCAACACACCTTATTAAGATTATTTATATTAACTGGTAAGTGCCCTTTTAATAGATCTCACTCTTTCACCTTCCCACCATTTATGTGATGGAATATGTTTACCTTAAAGTGGTTGTAAACCCCATTCATGAATTTTGATCTAAGCTCCGTTCCTTTGTTATCAGCGGAGTCGCTTCTGACAAGTTCTCCGACACAGGTAACAGCAGCTGGAAATTTGTGCAGGGGAGGGGGCTTCGAGGTAGATAAGCAGAGAGCTGGTCTATTCACACTACAGCTCTGCATATCCCTTCGTTCCTCCTATGTGGAGTGGGGGTGTGTGCCTTTCCTCCAATTAGCTCTCACAAAGTGTATGGCCAGACTCCACACATTCTGCTGGAAGAGGAAACAAGATTTCTAACATGATCTGCACAATCTAAAGAGTGTAGAAAGGGAAAGACAGCAGATAAACAAGTGTATCATCTGAGGCTATTCACTTCACTGGGTATAGGAGAGGGTTTTACAACCACTTTAACCTCTTGCTTACTGGGCACTTAAACCCCCCTCCTGCCCAGACCAATTTTTGGCTTTCAGCGCTGTCGCATTTTGAATGAAAATTGCGCGGTCGTGCGACATTGTACCCAAACAAAATTGATATAATTTTTTTCCCCACAAATAGAGTTCTCTTTGGTGGTATTTGATCACCTCTGCGTCATTTCTGATCGCCGCTATAAACAAACAAAGCGCAACGATTTTGAAAAAAGAACAATATTTTTTACTTTTTGCTATAATAAATATCCCAAAAAAAAAAGAAAAATAAATATTCATCAGTTTTGGCCGATATATATACTTCTACATATTTTTGGTAAAAAAAAATCGCAATCGGCATATATTGATTGGTTTGCGCAAAAGTTGTCACGTCTACAAACTATGGAAATTTATTTATGGCGTTTTTATTATTTATTTATTTTTTACTAGTAATGGCGGCGATCTGCGATTTTTATTGGGACTGCGATATTGGGGAGGACATGTCGGACATTTTTTACACTTTTTTGGGACCAATGACATTTATACAGCGATCAGAAATTTAAATGTCCACTGATTACTGTATAAATGTCATTGGCAGTGAAGGGATTAACCTGCAGGGGGCAGTGAAGGGGTTAACAGTGTTCCCTGGGTGTGTTCTAACAGTGGGGGGCGGGGCTGGTCGGGACATAACAGATCTAACTGATCCCAGTGACAGGGATCAGTAGATCTGTTATGTTCCCTGTCACAGAACGGAGAACCGCTGTGTTTACATCGGCGGTTCCCTGTTCTGCAGGTCTGACAGGGGATTGCGGGCACTCCAACGCAGCATGCGGAGGCCGCACGCACGTGCCACCGCTACCTGTGAGTGCGTGCCAGGAGCGCGCACATGGCCAGGACGTCCATGGACGTCCACCCGGAAATTCAGATCCACGCTGGAGCCATACTTTGGCTATAGCGTGGATCTGAAGGGGTTAAAGGGCAAGTTCACCTTTGGGAACATATAACATGTTCCTGCTCCTGCAGCCTCTCCCCGATCTACCTCCTCCCTGTGACAGCAGGTTGGGGATCTTCTCCCTGCACTCGCTGTCACTATTTGAAAAGAGCATGGCCGTGCAAAGCGCTGCCCACACAGCTGCATCATTCATTCACAGAGTTCTGTGAATGAATGAACTACAGTACATGAACCAACAGTCTTTGTGGCCAACGGCTTGTAGTTCTCAATGAACCACGAGGGCACTGTTGAGCGCTCTAGGTAGTTCATTGATTCTTTCTGTCATTGTGTAACTGCATGCTCGTATGAGGTATGAGCAGACAGCTTGTGGGATTGCGGGTGCAATGCTTTGCAGGCTCCTGCAAAAAAAAAAAAATGTAAATGTACATTATTTCACCTGCAAAAAAATGCAAATTTATTGTTTCTTTTCAAAAGGTGAACTTATCCTTTAAATGCAGCTGCAGGGTGATGTTCACTGTAAGGCATGCCCAGTACTACACTCCCTTCTAAATCCTACCAGTTCTGTATCATAGCCCCTGGTAATGTTTTCCATGAACTCTGTTGACTTCAGTGGAAGGCCTGTCTGAGGCCCATCAATCTAGTAGACCTTCCTTTGAAAACAACGAGGTTCAGGGATGAACATGCACAGAGTGTGGATGCAGGCTTTGGTCTTGAGTCTTTAGACCTCATGCACACGGACGTTTTTCACCGCCGCGTTTTTGAGCGTTTTTTGCAGCTCTCCATTTTTGCATACAAACGCTGTAGATAGCTTTGGCATTTATGAGCTGAAAGCAGAACCCACAGGCAGCACGTTCTGGAGCTGCAGCGTTAGAGCGTTTTTGACGCTGAGCCGGCAAAACGCTCACTAATGCTCACTAACGTGCATTAATGCCGTTAACCAGCGTTTTTAGCACCAACGTTTTCAGGTTCAAAAATAGCAGAGGAATGTTTTTCTAAACGAAACGTGACGTAGCGCTGACTCTCACTAACGCGCATTAACGCCGATGTGAAACGCAGACGAAATCGCGCTTTTGACGCCGATTTTTTCCTGATGTTGGTCCCAACGTTTTGTTAATACGCCCGTGTGTATGAGGCCTTAGAGTGCCTGAAGCTGCATTTTAGATAAATATATTACATTGCAAAAATGCTTGTGGAGGGGGACCCAAAAATAATGTGAATTTCACTTATCCTTTATTCTAATCACATTCACATGTATTACTAAAGAGCTTTACAAGAAAACTAACTCCTGCCTAATCTTATCCTATTGGCAAATGGTCACGGTAAGCATGCTAGACAGATGATAGCAAAATCCAAAGTGTAAAATACTTTGTGAGTTTGG
>BLSH010106108.1:1731245-1747769 GCA_018402905.1 Glandirana rugosa | reverse complement strand
GTGTTCCTGATCATTCTTTGCAGTGTGGAAACACATTGTTTTATTCTATTTTGTGTCTAGTCAATAGGTGCACTTAGATATTGTACTGGAATATTCCGTCGCCGTGAAATAAAAGTAACGGAAAGATGAGGTGAAATTGTTTACACCGGATGGTTTGAGTGTTTCATAAAATGTGAAACCTAAAACGATAGTAGACAGATCGTACGAATGGCACTGGTAAACGGTTATCCTATTCTAATCCGTCCTCAATCAAAAGAACATTTCGAGAAATCATTATGTACACTTACACTAATCTTATTTCCTATTCACTTTAAGTGTAATAAATAAAGTGCCGCTGCCTTATAAGGTCATGTTATAGATTCACGTGGATAACTGATCTGTGTTTTATCTTATTTTGTTACACAAAGGTGTGACGTTTCTTACTAGTCCTTGTGCATTCCTCAAGAAATATCAGCAGCATGACCTGTTTTACAATTGGTATTTTCAATGCAGTAAACGTGGAGTTATAAGATTAACAGGGTCATTGGTAATGACCCTATGAAGGTACCAAGCTGACATTTTAAAGCAGCCATCAGTTTTCTATCTCATTGGCAATTTTAGAGGATTTAAAAACTTTCCCAGGCCTCAAATTGACTTCATATGAGGCTTCAATCCAACCCATCCCAAAATACAAATCTTAATTTTCCAGAAACAGCATGTAAGCAGATGGATATTAAATATCTTATGTTAATTAAAAAGGTTTTATTGTTTTGTAGTTTCTGTATGTGGTTAGAAGTAACCATGTAATGTTTAGTTGTGTTTGCCCTGCTGAGATGGTACTCCCTGGGAGGTAAGGGTTACTTCTGCTGGCCAGGTTTTCTCAGGCTTTTTGGGAAAGTACTGCCCTCTGCTGGGACAAACACATGAAAAGGGAGAGAACCATCTCTCGGGGGTGCCATACTTAGTAGGACAACTGGAGGTTCAGGTCCAAGTCTCCCCATTTAAGATGGAACATGCTGCTATGGATGTGATCCACTACTTTGCACTTAAAGCCAATGTCCATTTTTCCTGTCATATTAAATAGTTAGTTTGGATTGAGCTGGTCCAAGCAAACTATTTCCTTCAATAAGTGCTGCACTCGCTCTAAACACTCTTTGAATTGTAAGTAGGTTCAGCTACATAAAGTACACAGTGCTGGGTTCCAGCTGTGAGACTTCCCATCTCACACCCAGAACAAAACAAGAGTTGGTCTTAGCGGCGCTCAGGTATTCACAGGCAGATTGGTATTCTGTGAATAAATACAATGCTTCCTCTAATTGGCTAAATTGGGGAGTGTGACAACATCAGCCCGCCTCTCTGCCTCAGCCAGTCAGAGGAAGCTTTGTATTCAAAGCTCTTATTTTGTTCCGGGTGTGAGATGGGAAGTCTGTCTCACAGCTGGAACACAACACTGTGTACTGTATGTAGGTAAAGCTACATACAGTTCATACAGTACTTAGAGGCAGTGCAGCACTTAGTGAAGGAAATAGTTTGTTTGGACCAACTTGGTCCAAATAAACTATTTTAAAGTGACAAAAAACATGGAGATCAGCTTTAACCACCCCTTGTAGGAACCCAGTCGGGGTTCCAGGGATATGGACTCCGGATTGACCAATGGACTCTAAATACATTTATACCTGTTCAAGGTATCACTAACTCATGCAAAAAGGGGCACTAGTAGAATAACTAAGGGGTACTTAGAATGTTATGTACAGGAATGTGTATTGAAGACATCTTTATTGAATTGTTCATATGTTACTCTTAACAACTTCAGTAAAGAACACCTTACAACATAGAATACAGGGATATAGTAGGTATAATTAAGAAAAACCTACCCATTGTTTTTTCAGATCTGTCTTTATGGGAAACTTTGAAGCATGGTTATTATTTCTTAAATTGCACAGCCCCTAATCTGTTTTTCTCTTCTAGAGGACATGGTTGAGCATAGTTATCATATAAGGGTTCCTTTAAATGTGACGCCAATACCTACAAATATTACATACAAAAACAGAGATGCAATCTTTAGTGAAAGCAGAGACCTACCCTATTAAAAGTTATATATATTGTAGCACTTCGAATATGGTTTATACTATTTTATGTAGTACTGGGACAACCATGGGGGCAGTTTGACAGAATTTAGGTTTTATGGGCTGGAAAAAATAATGAAATCCCTGAGGGGGCTAACAGTCATAGGAAGTTATTAGAATGCAAGGCATGGTGGATCCATAATCTAAATACTTGAATCCCTCAAGGATTAAATCAGGGATGAGATATTCATTTCCTTTTAATTGAAAAATAAAGTTTGGGATCTTTAACACCACGTCTCAGGTTTTACTTCTTTGTTGTTTCGGTTTGTATCCTTTTCTTTTATTCTCTATTTCTTTCTGTAAACAATTCTGATACTATGTATATGATTTGTAATCCTTTTACTTCTCTGTGGCTGTATCTGGGGTATTTACCTTACACCTGTGTATCACAGCCATAGATAGATGGGGGAGTGCAACTGTGCTTTTCATTTTGCAATGAATAAGGCCCACATAGAGCTGAAATGTTTGAGCGTAGAAGCATGATTGTCAGTGTTATCCTGGATTGAATAATGCTATAAAAATGCTAGTTGCCTGGCTGTCTCTGGCTTCAGTACTTTCTGTATCACTGACCTACAGTGAGGATTCAGCAGCGAAGTCAGAGTAAAGACAGAATTTCTACTCTGCAAATTAGTATTAAAATCACTACATCAGCATACACCTAGCAATTTTAAAAGGAGAAGGCAGCAATGACAACTGTCTTAATTTCTCAGCATAGGTTTTCTCTATAGTTAAAGAGACCATGTCACCAACGCAAAAATTGCAGAAGCTAAAACAAATCAAGCACTTTCAGCCCAGGTTCACATTGGTGTGGAAATGAAATGGTGCGAGTTCAGCTGAACTTGCACCATTTCATTCCCGCATGTCAGTCCCGAGTTCAGGTGCAATTTCAGAAACATCTGTGCGGGTTGCTGCACAGATGTCAATGGAAATCGCACCTGAAATCACCAAAAGTAATACAGAAACTACTTTTAGAAATCGGTGCCGCGACACAAATGCAGTGTCGCACCTATTAGGACGGTGCCATTTCTGGGAAAACGCACCAGTGTGAAGCAGGGCTCAATGCTTAATTTAACCAGCAGTGCATCACTCTATATAATAATAACAAAAATGCAGTGCACAAAATATTCTTAAGAAACACATTCAGTACATATTTTTCACATACATAAATCACTTCGTTTTGTTATGTATTATTTTTTATTATTATTTATTATATATTTTTATAATCGAATCAAAAATATTAATGCGCAAAAGAGGAAGATTGAAGCAGTTAACACAGTATTCGACCTAAATGCAAAACGTGATAAAGTAAACAAAAAGAGTAGCGCTAAAATGGGAGAAAAAACTTGTGCAAAAATATTAAAGGTGTTAAAAGCAATATTAGTGTCATAAAATATAAAAGGCAAAAAAGTCCCAAAGCATTTAAACTTGACCCAGAAAATTGTGTGTGTAGAACAGCAATAGTCCAAGTCCAAAAGTAGATGGGGTCTAATCAACCCAATAGATATGGCAATCACAGCTGGAACGATGTGGTACAATCCAATTAATGAATAGGGTAGACTCTTACCGGAATTGGTGGACCCTCTCGATCATACGGCCGGAGGGTCAGTCAGGCTTAGGTGGTCCTCCACCATTGGGACTCACTAGACTCTCCACAGGACACCTGGGCTGAACCTCCTCACCGATACCCAGGGGAAGTGGATGAGGAACCTCCAATCAGATTGGTCAATTCAATATGATGAACAAAGTCCTCACGGAAGGGGCATGTAGAAAAAGAAAAAGTATAGATGCCCCTCTGTGGTGCAATAAATCACCACTTTATTTAAAATAATGTGTGTGTACACATAAAAGAAACAGCCGGCATTACATAAAATCCAGCTAAAAATGAGTGACTGCGATAAGTGCACGGATCCTTACCCAACGCATTTAGTCTCATCAGACATCATCCGGGGTGTGGGGACCACGCACCCCTATCGCAGGACCACAAATCAACTTGCAATTGCCCCCCTGATTATGGGACCGGAAGTGGAGTGAAACACTTCCGCCCGCATGGCAGCGGTGTGCCCTTCAAGCCTCAATCTCAACCTTAGGCCCCCTAGACCCGCCCACCACCAAGGGCAGAAATGTTTTGGTCAATTCCCAAACCGATCTTGCCATAAAGCAAAAAAGAAAAAAACGAATTCAAAGCAACAAACTGCATGTGAAACTAAGTAATGTCCACTACATCCGACTGGACTGGAATGTGGCGGGCCTCCGGGGTGGCTTTGATTCAAGTCAGAAGGGGTTGAAGGGCACGCAGCCGCCATGCGGGCATATTACTTGCAATTCAAGGTTGTACTGTATATAAAAAATAGATATATAGTCTATGTTGACTCAATTCAAGTTCCATTACACAAATAGCTGAATAAGAATACAGTAGGTAGGCCACTAGCCCAGCTATACTGTAGGTATACCTAGCACTTCAGTAACAGAGTAAGGTCATCAATCTTACTTCCAAAAAGAGGAGAAAAAAATACATAATCACAGATAAGGCTTAGCTACGCTAAGATACGTAGCCATTTACTAACAGTCACTGCGCAAACTGCAAGAAGAAAACAGAGGAGCACAAAAGGGGAAGAAACAAAGAGAAAAGAAAGAGGCAGAGGGGGTAATAGAGAGTTCAACTGCCACAGAGCCCAACCAAAACCATCAAAGGGTTGCCACCTCATCCCTTTAAACCCAAATACATATGAGTTACACAGGTTCTGAGGCTAATTGAATGCAGATGAGGCACTAAGTGAGTTTAATTACCACCTCAATCAGCCACAGAAGCTGTGTAAAATGAATATGTGTTCGGTTTTAAAGGCATGAGGTGGCAACTCTAAACCGTAAGTCAACACTTATATAACTTTTATGTAGCTTTCAGGGGAGTGTCACATGAGTGAGAGCTCTAAGTCTGCAGGGGTTGCTGACATTTTATCCAAGATGGCAGCTCCCGGCTGCAGTTTCAGGGCTCTCAGTTGTCTACACAATGGTGGCCTTTACAGGTAAATAACATGCATAAAATATGTTAATCTCACAGTAAAATATTATAGGAAGATTTTTGTTTAAATGAATGGTCTAAGGACAGGGTCTCTTCAACCTGCAAAGTGAGGAAAATAGACTAACATTGCCTACCTTCATTGTCAGTTGCCTGGCTGTATGTTGACTTACTGGCCTCTGTAGGCTTTGAGTCACAACCCAGACCAAGTATACAGATTAGAAAAGTTGGGAAAATTCAGAAGTCCTTATCTACAAGCTTCTTGTAATTCAACTCCTATCGTCCTATATATTTGAACTTCCATGGTAGCCCTATAAAGTAGATATCTTTATAAGAGTGATTTCTATTACTTCAATGTATTAAAGCAAAAGGGTCAGCATGACAGCTAGGCAACAGCCAGGCAACCAGTCATTTATGAAGAAGAAGGCAGCTACTGTACTGTATATCAGACTCTGTATTTCCTTTTTAAAACCTTCTCTGTAAACCTAACCAAACATAATACATTCCAGTATGAACTATTCTTAATCCATTTTACAAACATACTGTAATTGTTTTCATAACATCTACTTGTTGTTTGAAGTTCTCAGCTATGTAAAGTTTGTTTTTTTTAAATAAAGCTGGGTATAAACTAGCAGAATTCTATTCAAAATTTAAAATTTTATAACATTTTTTGATTTTCTAATCCTTCGTGTGGTCATATTGATGTTCATTTTCGGCTGCAGTAATGAGAGAATTCAAAGGAGCAGGATGGAAATTTTTTCTCATTTGGTAAAGTGCATTCATTCCGAAATTGAATGGTAAAAGCAAATGAGATTTTGAACATTATATTATTATTATTATACAGGATTTATATAGCACCTACAGTTTACAAGATTTGTCAAGCCTTCGAATGTACTGATAATTTTTGTACAAATTTGCATTTGACAAAATCTACTTGTTTATAGCTAGCGAGGGGTTCTTTAGACACCATTAACTAACAAACTAGAATGGGCCAGTATCTAGTTAACCCCTACTATAACATTCCAAATTTTTATATGTCTTGATATACAAAAGAGAGCTTTAGTACAAGTGGAACAGTTTTGCCACCATGAGTTGATAAAGGAAATAGAAAAAAATGAGGCAGTTGAGCTTGAGCTATAGTTAGAAAAAGATCAACTGATTATACTGAAAACATTTTTTCATTCCTCTGAAAGACATATGAAGGACATATTTGCTGAAAAATCTGTAAATAAACATTCCAAAAAAGAAACTACCTAGTAAGGATGCACTACTACTAAATACCACCTAAGCTAATTAAAGGCGAGCAGGAAGCATTAGTTCAATTTAAACGGGACAGCAACCCACGGCCCGCGGCCCACCACCGCTAAATGTCCAGCCCATCAGTGTCTGTGATTAATTCACGGGCACCCGGCCCGTGGACATTTTTGCCGCTCTCCTCTTCATTGGACAGCGGCGAGCAGCCCGTATCACAGGGCTGGATGGGGGGCAGGAACTGCTGGAGTTAACTGTTTACATTAAACAGCAGGTGATTGGTTGCCGGGCGATCCTAGCAACCAATGGGGTGGGGTGGGGTGCAGGGGTGCAGGTGACACTATGGGGGTACAGAAGACACTACAGTGGAGGGGTGCAGGGGACAGAGGACACTGCTTTGGGGGGCACATGAAACTTGCTATGGGGGAGGGGAGTAGAAGACACTATGGGAGTGATGTGAAGGGTGACAGAGGATGCTGCTATGGGGGTACAGAGGACACTGCAATAGGGATTATTAGGGATCCCATCACCCCTAGAGACGGGGACCCCTTCTCCCCTGGGGATAGGAACCCCATCACCCCTGGGAACAGAGATCTTCTCATCTGGGGACAGGGACCCCATCGCCCCTAGGGACAGGGACTCCATCACCCCTGGGGATAGGGACCCCTTCTCGTCTGGGGACAGGGACCCCATCTCCCCTGGGAACAGGGACCCCTTCTCACTTGGGGACAGGGACCCTTCACCCCTGGGGGCAGGGACCCCTTCTCCCCTGGGACAGGGACCCCTTCTTCCCTGGGGACAGGGGCTCATTTTTACCTGGGGACAGAGACACCATCACCCCTGGGGACAGGGACCCCTTCTCACCTGGGGACAAAGACCCCTTCTCACCTGGGGACAGGCATCCCTTCTCCCCTGGTGACAGTGACCCCTTCTCACTTGGGGACAAGGTTCCCTTCTTACTTGAGGACAGGGACCCATTCTCACCTGGAGACAGGAACCCCATCTCCCCTGGGGACAGCGACCCCTTCTCCCCTGGGGACAGCGACCCCTTCTCCCCTGGGGACAGGGAACCTGTAACCCCTGGGGACAGGGGCTCCTTCTCCCCTGGGGACAGGGACCCCTTCTCACCTGGGAACAGGAACCCCATCTCCCCTGGGGACAGTGACCCCATCACCCCTGGGGACAGGGACCCCTTCTCCCCTGGGGACAGGTACCCTGTAACCCCTCGGGATAGGGACACCTCCCCTGGGGACAGGTACCCTGCAACCCCTGGGGACAGGGACTCCATCTCCCCTGGGGACAGAAACCCCTTCTCACTTGGGGACAGGGACCCAATATCCCCTGGGGATGGGGGCCCCATCTCCCCTAAGGGCAGTAACCCAATTTTTCCTAGGCACAGGAACCCCATCTCCAGACCATGCTGACCGGTGTCAGCCACCCTTGGGTGCCAGGATGGTGGAGGGGGCAGTAAAATCCGAATCCCCAGCCACATGCTCCCTCAGGATGAACTGGCTTTGTATTAGTAAAGCACCTTAAAGTGAGGTAAACCTGTTCTGTTACCATTACTATGTTAGAATTATTATAATCTTAATTTGTTAGCAGGTGAATGTTGCCCTCCATGCATTCACATACATTGAATCCAGCCCTTAAGTGGAAAAATGTTGCTGACCCCTGAAGGAAAATTCAAGACTTGCTGTTACTAAAAGATGGAGAAGAAATTATTTACTTATTTATTTATTTATTGTAGCGCCATCAATTTATGCAGGGCTCTACAGCTATATTGTTCATTCACATCAGTCCCTGCCCTCTTACAATCTAAGGTCTAAGGTTCCTATACATACATACATATACTAGGGCCAATTTAGACAGGAGCCAAGTAACCTACCAGCATGTCTTTGGAGAAATGAATGTTCTTCAGGCAATACTAGGTAAAAACAGCACAGGGCCCATAGCACACGCCATCCACTGTTGCCCTATGGCATTGGTGTATAGTGCAGCACTTCTTTGTGAAGTTCAACCCATGCTCTTTTAACTTTAATCAAGTATTTGCTTCTGCACAGCAAAGTGTTTTCAGATTCAAACCACAAGGGTATCATTAAGAATTCAGATATTTTTTATTTGTATAGCGACAGGCAGAGGAGCAATTTAAACACTGTAAATGTTAATCTTTATAGGGATGGCTGTGATTAAACAGCCACTTTTTCCAAGACACGAGGGCAGGGACAATTGATGTGAATGTATAATGTATATGTAAAGCACTGTGTTAATTGATGGTGCTATATAAGTACCTGTAATAAATAAATAAAATAAATAAATAAGACATAGCCATGCATCTCTGGCAATCTTCATTGTACCCTAATGGTATTCTTTTTTCCTTAAATGCCTTCCTTTTTGATCTGTGCTCTTCAGGATTCCCATCGCACTGCTAGCTTCAGGCTGTACCACCTGAAATCTGTGATGGACCTCTGTGGCCTGCATCAGTGAAGGGAGGATGTTATCTACCACTGTAAATCACACAGTGATCTACATCAGTGATTCTCAACCTCAGTCCTCAAGTACCCCCAACGGGCCATGTTGTGGGAACTTCCCTTAGATAAATAGCTCTTATCAATAATATGTCATTGATATTGATTTAAAGCAACTTGCAAAGTAAAGGAAAACCTGAAAACATAGCCCATTGGGGGTACTTGAGGACAGGGCTGGTGCAAGGATTTTTGACACCCTAGGCCAAACCTCATTTTGCTGCCCCTTGGCTCCACCCCTGACTCCACCCCTTCTCCCTGCCCAGCCTGATCAGCGTCAATGAATTGCAGCCTGATCAGCGCCAATCAAATGCAGCCTCAACAGCGCCCATCAAATACAGCTTCACCAGCATCAATCAATACAGCCTCACCTGTGCCCATCATATACAGCTTCACCTGTTCCCATCAAATACAGCTTCACCTGTGCCCATCAAATACAACCTCACGGGGGGTGGGGGCGGAGGGGGGGTATTTGGCAGATCAGTCACTATTTCTATATACATTTGCAAATGGCATGTGATAATACAATCTCATTATCTCAGTCAGACAGTGTCAGTTTTTACATGAATCAATGCAGAGCAGCCAGTGATAGATCAACAGTGGCCAGGCGCCCCTAGGCGGCAGTGCGCCCTAGGCAGCCGCCTACTCTTCCTAGTGGTAGAGCCGGCCCTGCTTGAGGACTGAGACTGAGAACCACAGATCTATATCACAGCACAGGTGGAAAAGTGGATAAGTGAATTTGCATCTGTCATTGATGGTGATTTTAGGTAGGCAAAGCTACCTACACATGCTTAATGCATCCTTTTTTCTTGCCTTAATAATTACCTTAAAAAGAGCAGCCCTCCCTGTTATAATGAATCACCAGAATGGAGTTCTCCCTATTGTAGTTCATCACCAAAATGAGCAACTCTACCTGCTATAATGCAGTGCTGGAAAGGAGCAGCTCTACCTGCTGTCATTTATCATTGGAAAGGAGCAGCTCTCCCTGCTATAATGAATGACTAGAAAGAAGCAATTCTCCCTCTTGTATTACATCACTGAAAAGGAACAGTTTTCCCTGCTCTAATGCAGTGTTGGCAGTACTGGTAGGGAGCAGCTCTCTGTGCTACAATGCATCTCTAAAAAGAAGCACCTCTCTCTACCATGATGCATCACCAGAAAGCTCTCCCTGCTATAATGCATCCCTAGAAAAATAGTGGTGTAGTGGATAGCACTTTTGCCTAGCAGCAAAAGGATCTCAAAAGGGTTGCTGGTTTTAATCCTAACCACGACACTACCTGCATGGAGTTTGCATGTTCTCTCTGTGCCTTTGTGGGTTTCCTCCGGGTACTCCGATTTCCTCCCACACTCCACAGACATGCTAGTAGGTTAATTAGATCTTGTCTAAATTGGCCCTAGTATATGTATGAATGTGAGTTAGGGACCTTAGATTGTAAGCTCCTTGAGGGTAGGGACTGATGTGAATGTACAATGTATATGTAAATTGCTGCGTAAATAGACAGCGCTATATAAGTACCTGAAATTAAAAATAAAATAAATAAAAAATATAGTAGAATAGAATAGAACAGAATGGCTTTTAATGCACAAAAGAATTGCAATGCGATTACATTAATACACCCACAAATGATACTTCAACAACACACATTACATCATCATAAAATATACAATTTATGTAATGTATATGTTTTTAATGTATATAACCACCAACCCTCTAAAATTAACCTTAAAGCTTTAAAAAAAAACCTTTTCTCACACTATTGCACTAATCTTAGTTTTGGTAATAACTGATCACTATATATAATAACTGATCACCAAATTTCATAAACAGGATGGGGGAGGGGCATGGGGGCATTTACAAATTTACTATCATTCAGTATATTTATGGTAGTTGGAAATAGCTAGCTCTAAATCTCAACACCAACTGGCAGTTAAAGCTGCCTGCAGGTCATATGCACAGTGATCCCTACATCACAAATTCCATGATAGCCAGATTTTTATGTCAGTGTGTGTCAGACTGTATCTGTGTTTGTTTGTGTCAAGAGTCAAGGAAGTGTGTGAACCAATGGAATGGGGAAGAGGACAAAGCTTGTTTTCCAGTGTGAATAAAATAGGCAGAAACAAACAGATAGCTTCTTTTATTATGGTTGAATATTATTTTATTCAAAGAATGTATAGAATATTACACACTGCACAGTAGGTATAGGTTAAATCATTAGCCAACAAACCCCACAAACAGATAGGGGGCGATGCAGATCTCTTCTTTTATTAAAGGGTGTCTAAACCCAAACACTTAAAGGGTATGTAAAAAATATGCAATACATATCTGTAATTAATAAACGTTTCCCACTTTAAAGGCCCTGCAAATACAGAAAAATATCTGTTGATCTGACAGAAATGCACTGAGTTCCTACATTTTGCTGTTGGCTAACACCACATCATTTTTGTGTATGAAGTGGTGTCAGCCATGCCCAGTTTTCTATTGCTAAAATACTTAGACCCACCCTTCTCCACAACGAAAGTCTAATCATTCTGTAGTCCCAAGATGAGGACTGGGAGGGCTAATTGCTTTCCTGGATACAACACAGAAAGTGAGCACTGGAAACAGAACAGCTCTGAATTTCTCAATAGATATTTGTTTGCACTTATAAAATAGATAAAATAAAACACTTAAAATTGTATTTTTCCATAGACCAAAATGGAGCACCCCCCCCCCCCCTGCCTACCTCCTGGCAAGCAGCAGAGGGTCCAATCAGGAAAGGCTAAAGGAGGTTCATGTGACACATAGTCCCCCTGGGAGTGCTGCCCGCTGAAAGTACAAAGCCTAAACTACAGCCTCCACCAGACCCTGCAGAAGAAGGGGGTAAAAAGCTCCATTTTCTCAGGCTGTAGAGAACACAGCTTCCTGTTGCATTGAGGGAGCCCAAAGAGTGCATATCACTGTCCAGTGCTGCATACGGAGTCCAGATGTGCTGAAAGTGTCACCTAGATGCAGAGCGGACTAATTGCTGTGTGTGACCGGAGGGTGAGCTGCGATATCACTGGGACTGGTGAGCTGCTGCTGTGGGGATTTACTCTCTGCTGCTAGAGAGACTGAGCCCTTTAGGACTGACCATACATTCATCTAGTGGCTTTTTTGCTGTTTGCAGGCTTGACTGGGACTACTCTTATGTGCACCAACAGTACAACTCAGGCCCAACACTAGCCAGGTGAATAGTTAGAACTAAAGACTCTTCCCTTTGCAGCTGCTAGGCAGAGACCATCATTTATTGCTTATGCTAAGAGGTGCTCTAGACTAGATTTTACTGATTCATGAGTTAATCCCAGGCTAGTGGTACAGAACTCTATTCTAAGTTACCCTGGCATAGTGAATATACTGTCTAGTGGACTGTGTCTGAACCTGCCTTCTGTGTGTTCACTTATGCTCAACCCACCATTTATTTTAACCTGTACCAGTACATTGAGTTAATTTACCACTAAACTGTCTTGTTTCTATTTCCTGGTGCTAAGTTACAGCCGAGTTAAAAGTATCATTACTCATGTTCTTATAAGTGCTTGCAGTAACTTTAATTTAACCAGTTGTGTCAGAGGGACTGAGATTGTTCTTGGAGACGCAGAACAAAGAACCCATATTACCAAGTGGCTCCTGTAGGGGTAGTGCTACCTATGCTTTTGGGCATGTTCCTATAAAGTAAAAAAGTTACATTTTTCTTACACCACAGACTCCACCTTTCCCTAGTTACCCTTCACAAGAGTTAAAGTGGATGTAAACACAACACCCACCCAGTATAAACTAATGATACAGTATTAATGTATATATACATGCAAGCCTCCTGCATCTATCCCTACCTTTCAAATGTCCTTCCTGCAAGCACTAGCAGCTCTGTAAAACTCTGAAATCAGAAGGTGTCTGTGTTTGCTGGAGTTTGGTGGGTGGAGTTATGATGTCACAAGCCTCCCCATCCACCTCTATACTGAGACATTGAGGAGGGAGGAAGGGGGGAGTGTAAAACTTTCTCTGCTGTGTGAAGGAGATAAGCAAATTGCTTGTCACTCACAGAGCAAGGGGCGGATCGACTGTGTAATTCCTCGTTAGTCAGACTTTCTCTTCCTGAAAAAAGATAAGCTCATTACTCACAGTTGGATTAACTCTTTGTGGCAAGACTGGGCACAGATGGTATGATATGCTATACTCTACCAGGCAGAATTATTAATTACATTTTTTTTGGGGGGGTTTACATCCACTTTAAGTTGCCCATACACTATGCAAATTTCAGACACATCATGATGAATCAGGTGAAATTTGCTTTGTGGCTGGCCCTACTGGCCCCGTCACTTGTGACACCTGCTGTGGAGGAGAAAGGAAGGTTCCAGGAAGAATCTGCCGGAGACACTGCAGCCTAACCTTCATAGGGTAAACTAGAGGTGCAAAGAGGTGCTTGTTTGGAATTGTAAATGGAACCATGCTCCTCCATCCCTAAATCTATTTATAAAAGAGGGTTGGGACTTTAGATGAGGCATGTGAGATATGGCTCAAAAATTAGTCAGATATAGAAAACATGTATTTATTTTCTTGAAACAATGAATAGCATAACATATTGCAGTAAATATATACATGAGGTAGTTACTACCTTAGGTTTTATTCCAACCTTCATAGACCTTCATCCAGCCCATGGGAAGGGTTGTCAGGATCAGGGGAGGGCTGGCAGCCGTAGGCCTGGGGGGCAAGTCCAGTCAAGTGGCCCATTGAACCACCGAATCAGCTCACCATCCATGCCCACCCAATGGGCCTAGCGAGATCCATGGTAGGGCTGGCCCTGGGCGCCCCCCTTTGCCTGCAGTTAGTTGGTGGCTGCACCCCTGGGCCCTATTTCCTTCCTCCACAAGAAAAAAAAGTGTGAGCGGGCAGCAGCCATCGGCCATTTTAAAGGTAAGTTAGGGTGGCCTGGGGGGCAATTGCCACCCTACCCCCTGGGCCAGCCCTCCCCTGGTCAGGATACAGGCAGGAGTCGTTGGATTAGTGAGATGCCTTTTGGCCACCATCCTGGGTGGCTATAAAGATGTGAGGGTACTAACATTGGATGGATTCTTATTTAAAGGGGACACCATTGCTCTGTTGCTAACAGTAGGTTTGGGGCACTTCCCAAAGCTACACTTACCCTTCATGGTTTACAAATATCTTCAGTTGATTTTAAAGGCCCCATCAGCTACAAACTTTGTGGTAGTTTTACTTACTGGCCAGTGATTAATTGCTAGGTCCCGGTAGTTAGCTATACCTGGGTATAACTGTGTATTTTGTACTGTCATATAGCTACTGTTTTACTGCAGCTTACAGTGTCATTTCCTACTTATCTAGTGCCTTTGAGTCCTGTCTGTACCCTGACAGGTAGCAAAGAAAATGAACCCTTATTGTATTCACCTTATCTGGAATCTATACTATGCTTCTAGCATTGTGCTGCTGCATTTATTATTTCTACAATTGCCTTACTATTATTTACCTGTAGGGGTTGTTCCTGTGTTAATAAATCCTAGTTATCTGATATTGGTGTGCCTGTGTACTACTGGGAGCAGTTACAGGACAGTTCATCATGGGAATCAGTAGGGAAATCCAACATTTCCAGCAGCTCCTTCGGGGGTCATTGTTATGTTTCCTTTTCTTAATGACCTGCCTTCAATGAAGACATACCAACAAGATGTAGACACAGAAAATTCATTTCCTATGGTGATAAAAGTTGTTTCAACACACAGTGAGCTGACACATTCAACTGTAGTCACCACAGTCAAGCTGTGATGTTCAGTTGCTGCTGGAGCATGCACATATCCACAGGAAGCTCATACAAAGAGTCTATGGGACGTGCACAGTGCAGGAAAAGAATACATAGGATAAGAGGAAAACTGTCATAAAAAAAAATGCAATGTTTCCCTTACAGTGCTCTACAAAATGAACTATTCTTTTGAGAGAGTTTTGTGCTACTTTAACAGCAGATTTTTTTGGCATACCTGAGAACCTTTTGAATTCAGCCCAAAAGCTAATCCATAAATCCTCCAGATTAGATGTAAACTCTGGTCCTCTCAATTGTTAGAGTAGTGATTAGACATGTGCAATTAGTTTCATTCCGGAATATTTGTTAATTCGGAAACATTCGAATAATAAAAAAACTTTTTTTTCCAAAAACAAATTTTTGAAAAGAACGAAAATCGGAAAGAACAAAAATCCGAAATTCGAAAATCCGAAATTCGAAAATCCAAAAGAACGAAAATCCAAAAATAAGAACAAAAATCTGAAAATGTCAAAGAAGGAAAATTGAAAAGTAAGAACGAAAATCCGAAAATTCAAAAGAACAAAAATCCGAAAAGAAGAACCAAAATCCAACAATTCAAAAGAACGAAAATCCGAAAATAAGAACGAAAATCCAAAAATTCAAAAGAACAAAAATCGGAAAATAAAAACGAAAACATGAAAATAAGAACGAAAATACGAAAATCCTAAAGCACAAAAAACATTTGGATAATTTCTATTATAATTAAATTATTACGTTTATTATATTTATTAACCATAACCATTATTATAGGTTTTTTTTAATTATTAATAATAATAAAAACTATAATAATAAAGTTATAAACTATTAAATTATAGGTAGGTATTGCAATTTCCTTTCCAATTTGGCTGTTAGTGAACGTAATGAATTATTACCCATTACTATAGTTTTTTATTATTATCATTTATTAATAATAATAAATAATAACAATAAAAACTATAATAATAGTTATACACTATTAAATTAGTTAGGTATTGGAATTTCCTTTAAATTTGTCTTCCTGTTAGCGAACGTAACAATACAAATCTATCAAAATTTACAAATTATCAAAATAACGAATACCGCATCTATACGAATAGAACATACCGAATTAAATTTTTTCAGAATTCCCGATATTAACGAATACCACATTTATACGAATGGGATGAACCAAATTCAAATTAATTGTTAACCATTACTATAGTTTTCATTATTATCATTTATTAATAATAATAAATAATAATAATTAAAACTATAATAGTTATAAACTATTAAATTAGTTAGGTATTCGAATTTCCTTTCAAATTTGTCTGCCTGTTAGTGAACGTAACGAATACGAATCTATCCAAATTAACAAATTTTGAAAATAACGAATACCGCATCTATACGAATGTAACGTACCAAATTCAACTTTTTCTGAATTCCCAATATTAACCACTTGACAACTGGGCACTTAAACCCCCTTAACAACCAGACCAATTTTCAGCTTTCAGTGCTCTCACACTTTGAATGACAATTACTCAGTCATGCAACACTGCACCCATATGAAATTTGCGTCCTTTTTTTCACACAAATAGAGCTTTCTTTTGGTGGTATTTAATCATCTCTGGGTTTTTTATTTTTTGCGCTATAATTAAAAAAAGACCGAAAATTTTGTAAAAAAATGAATTTTTCTTCGTTTCTGTTATAAAATTTTGCAAATTAGTAATTTTTCTTCATAAATTTTGGCCAAAATTTATACTGCTACCTATCTTTGGTAAAAAAAAAAAAAATTAGTGTATATTATTTGGTCTTTGTGAAAGTTATAGAGTCTGCAAGCTATGGTGCCAATCACT
>BLSH010106108.1:1716645-1729492 GCA_018402905.1 Glandirana rugosa | reverse complement strand
AAATACCTAATAAGCAATACTAGCTTTAAACAATAAAGCTTATTTAAGCATGTAAACCTTTGTAAGCTTAAGCCAAACAAGATAAGGATAACTATGTCATAAGCAATAATAGCCATTGAGTCCTTAAGACTCTATAAGTTTAAGCCATGCAAAGTAAGCATATCTACACCATAAGCAATAAAAGCCATTAAGCACTTAAGTCTTTGTAAACTAAAGCTAAACAAGGTAAGCATATTTACACCATAGCGCGCGGGAACCGCGATTCTGGGAGGACGTCAATAGACGTCCTCCCAGAATTAAGCAACCGCCCTGTAGACGTCAATTGTCTATAGGGCGGTTGTTAAGCGGTTAATGAATACCACATTTATACGAATGGAACAAATCGAAATCAAATGTTTCTGAATTCACGAATTACCGAAAATAACGAATACCACATCTATACGAATGAAACGTACCGAATTTGAATATCTCAGAATTCCTGAGTTACCGATAATAACGAATACTGTATCAATAGGAATAGAACAAACCGAATTCGAATGTTTCCAAATGTACGAATTTATTCGAAATAACAAATTTCGATCATAACGAATAATCCATAAAACGAAAAAAAAAAGAAGAGAATGAAACAAAAACGAAAAAACTATTTTTTTCGGCCGTACACATACCTAGTAATGACATTAGCATCACTACTCCTACGTACATGGAGGCAGTGATGGCTGGTGGTAAATTTTTTTTGGGGGGGGGCAAACAGTGCACCCTCCCGGTCCGATCAGGTAACCTGCAAAAAGCACCCCCCTTGGTCCGGTTGGTCGGGTCATCCGGAGCACTTACCCCATCTATGGCAGGCAGCACTTCACCCAGGCAACAGGCGGAGGGCATGACAGACGGTTTCCCCTTTTCCCCTCCCTCCTCCTCGGCGGTCAAATGGAACGCTTCTCCTTTCAGGCAATCGGGAAATACCCCCTTCCTGATTGGCTGGGAGGAGAATCAGTGTGAAAATAGTAAATATTCCTTTGCTTTTATCACACAACTGGGTGGGCTTGATTCGCAGTGCTCTGCTCCCCATGTCCATCCTATTCTGAAGCCTATTAGAGCTGGCTCTAATCACATGCTTCAAATAAACACTCCCCCATTGGAATCCATGCATCCGGCATCCTGCATGGGGGCTGGGCTCATGGATGGGGGGCTGCGCCTGTGCGCCCTTAATAGACAGGCCTCCCCTGCACGGAGGGGAGAACCATCTGCATCTAAACCAAAAAACAAAATTGTAATGTATTGCAGTTTACCATTACTCAGATTAGGTGACTACTTTCGGTTTCTTTTTTCAAGATTTTTTTATTTTATTTTAACCTGGTGATTCTGGCGGTAACACACTATCAGTCTAAAGCCCCGTAAACATGGTGCGACGGTGGTATGAAAACGGTCGTACGACCGCTTGTTGTACGATCACCTGACCGTTAGTACGCGCGATTAGAACAGCCGATGTACGACGGTCATACAACAGAAGTTGGATGAGCAAACTAGAAAACTTTGGTAGTACCAACAAGCGGTCGTACGACCATTGTATCGTGTGTACAGAGAAGTTGTACTGTGCAAAACAGGCATGCTCAGAAGTCAGGAACGCCCGGAAGTGTCAGTTCGTGTACACCTACATTCCTAATTCACAAATCACATTCACCTGAACTTCCTCTTTATACGCTCGTAACACGTCACTACATTTGACTTGGTCGTACGATCGCTTAATGCATGTCAGTATGCGAGATACATCAGCCAACATACGATTTGGGCCATTTGATCGTACGGCCGTTGCACCGTGTGTACGAGGCTTTAAAATGACAATGCTCACTTACCCTACTGTATCAGAATAATAGAAACAATATAGGACTACACCCCCCACCCTCTATTCTCCATAACATAGAGACTCTATAGTCCTCGATGATAACTGAGAACAAGGCTAACTAATAACAGAAAACACAGGGATTGTCATCTCACAAGATTTCTGGTAAGATCAACAACTATATTTTTTAAATTAGCAAACAGATATACCAAAAAACTTTCAATGGTATATTTAACAGACCAAAAGGGACCAATAACATGAAGTTAATTTATAGGGTTTACATTAGGGCTCATACACACCTGGGCTCAAAAATGCTGCTTTAACAGGCGTTTAAGCTTCTTTTTTTTTTCTCGGCCTCTAAACGACCCTCCATGTTAACCTATGTCTCCGTACACATTTTAGGCATTTACAGGAGTTTAGAGGCAGGGGCATTTAGAGGCAGAAGTCGCATTCAGGAAAGGAGCTTTTGAGCATAAAAATGCTCAGAAGTGCCCAAACGTGCATAAATGGCAATAGCATGCATTAGCATGGCCAATACAATGCATTATCAGCAGATGAGTGAACGCGCATTAACACGCATGCATAAATGTGACTTTTTACTGCATATTTCTGCTGTTAAACTCCTATATGAGAATACAATGTGCATGGCCTTAAGCTGATGATGTTGGCAGCTGTGTTCACTTCTCCATTAGCTAGCAAGGAGAAGACACGTGTGGCCAGAAGATGAAGAGGAAATTGTACTAATGTTCTGGAGTAGATGTATTTGAAGGGGTGATGACAGGAGTCAAGCAAGTTATCTGTGTATTGCCACTATCACACAGACATGTATTACAAGTTCCTGTTTAGACCAAACTAGTTAGTGACAGGAAGACTTGGTACAGTACATTAAAATAAAATAAATACCAATAATCTATAGAAGTGTGTAGAATGGTATAGAAGTAGTTACTTATGCGTCTACTTTAGACCCCAGCCAGAGATTCTGGGGTTGAAAATAAAAATGTTACTGTCTCTTGTTACCTTGAAACCTACTAATGACTAAGTGAGCAGGAATGTAAGGAAATAACTAGTTCAGTAGATTATTATTTTTTTGCATAAGGTACATTCTTCTTCTCCTAAACATGTGCTGATCACATGGACCGTGGATATGAGGTCATTCATTAAATGAATTCATTTGTAACCAAACTAATCAAGTTCACTATGCGCTCTCGCAAAGTAGGTGTCCTTGTTTGTTCTGTTGTGAGACTTTGTTCAGCCAAGCACATATGCAAACGTTGCTAAGCAAATTAATTGATAGCACAAGACAGCCATCTGGGAGTGCATTATCATTAATTATTCCGTTAACGACTTTTAGCAGTTTAGCTTGCCCATAGCCTTTGCACCTCTGGATAGTGCTTCTTTAATGCTTCAAAGTGTCAAGGATATTGTTTCTTATACAGATTTATAGTTTGGAACTAAGCAGAGTTCTCTTAGGGTAGCCATAGGCAGAACACAGGTGGGTATCTCCTGGAACATGACGGGTGCAAGACATCTGCCTGTCACATAGCTAGCTAGGGTCTACAAGCTCCAATACTTAGATAATGTGTGAATGTATCAAATTCTTGACAGTAATTTGCTTTCATCTTCAATACTGAAGAGAGGAGCATTGGCATCTGCTGGCGCAGAGATTTTTCGATGAGTTATGGATGCTCTCTGTGTGGTAATAAGCATGTTAAAAAGCCACCATTGCTTATTAGTGCCCTCTAGGAAGCTTAATTTGGGAGCATCACTTTCAGAATGTGTGTGGTTTATGTATCCACAAATCCAGGTTTGCACAGTTATCAACCATCATAGCTAGTTAAAATAGGGGTCACATTTGACCTATGTGTGCTTTTGCTGCTGTTTTTGCTCATGACTACAGATACACATAAAGACTTAATCAGTGTGCATCCCAGATTTTTTTGTTCCACATAAGATGAAAAGCTGGCCATAGACTATGCAAGTTTCTTTCCTTCAACCATGGATCGAAGGAAAGAAAATTGTTTGATTCTCCCATAAACACAGTTTGTGTCAATCAGGGAATCCCTCCCGCTGCTCTATTGTATTCTGACAGCAATGACTGTATGAAAATAACCCGACAGACAGTACAAATAGCATGCCCATAGATGGATTGAATTCAGTCTGGTTCCTGCTGAACTGGCTGAATTTCGATCCATCTATGGCCTGCTTTACCCTCCACCTTCCTTATCAATGTGCAAGTAATCTGGGCCTCACTGCTATACCTTCTAAACTAAAGAAAGGATAAAGCTGGCCACGGGTTGAAGGAAAGAAAATTGCTTGATTCCTCCATCAACACAGTCAGCAATAATGAGGGAATCCCTCCCACAGTGCTAATGTGTTCTGACAGGGGGAGGTTTCCCTTTAATTAAAATACAATGATCACTGCTGGCGGCTATGGATTGTACGAAAAAAACCTGACAGGTTGATTGTACTGAAGTCGATCGATAGAATTTTGATCCGTCTATGGCCAGCTTAAATCTTTTTGAAGTTTTAATGAAAGTAATGGCATGCAAATATCTTCAGGTTCAACCAGATATTGCTCTACTCTATTACATTTTAATGGAGAGTTTTTTTGGTTTTTGGCATTGTCATATTTATTAAAATGCAAGAATACAGTGCAATTCTGAAATCAATTTTTCAAAGTGCCCAGATAGATCAGCAAAGGTTGATCTGCAAACTGGATCTGCATGGCTGTGTAGGTCTAGGGCATCAATGCTTCAGATGGGCTGTAGGATGATCTTTTCTTCACTAAAGTAAAATCATTCTATTCTATGTAAGCTTTCAGAAAACAACATTTCCTTTCAAGTTTATGTACTTTTAACCGTAACTTTGTGTGATTGGGCCCTATGGCAAAACCTTAAGGGACTCTTACTCTTTAATCTCCATCGCAAAGGCAGTTCCTCTAGTTAAACATAATATTTATTATCCCCATAGCAGTTTTATAGAGGTTCTCAAATGTTATATACATTTATTTCATTAAAATGTATTTGCCAAATGTTATTGTCACCCACATAAATTATTGTGTTACCAGAAAGCTCTTGGACCCCTATTCTTCTGGGTCTCATAGCAGTTGTCTATTCTGCTATGGCTATATTTACACCCTTGTATGTTATATACATTTTTTCATAAATACAAGGTGTTCAGAACTGTTTGGCTTCAAAGATTTGTTATATTAACAATTGCAGATTTCTCTTACCCAACTGTTGTTTCTATCTATTTAAGGTGGCCATAAACTGCAAACTACAAGCTATTACATAACTAGCAATGGGCTGTTTTAGACCTCCAAGTGCATCATTATGAGCCCCTCTGGTGGAGGCACTCGTTGTATAGCAAGTTTTTTTCCAGATTAGAAGATCTCCCTATGGGTTTGATCATTCCTCTGCTGTTGTGGTGGCTCCTGGGGTTGAATGCCATTCTGTAATCACCATACAAGATTGAATTATTGCTTGGTTTCACTAAAATCATATTACCAGTCATACACTGAAGCCGTTGTTAGAATTCCGAATAGCCATAATCTCAAAAATTAATTAAAGCATCCTGGCAGTGAAAAGATGATTATGGCTACTTCATACAAAACAAAGTTGTTTTTCAAAGCTGACATTCCTCTGGTGGTCTCATGAGTAGTGCTGACAATTGTGCTGTGTATACATGTGCAAATCTTTTATCTGACACCACCAAAGGTCTGATATTTGGCCTTTATCCAAACAATTGCTAAGCACCATATAGACACAACAGTCAATTCCTGCCTACTGAAACATTTTTTCATCACATGGCTGTTCTGGGAAGACAGATCTCAGATTTTGCCTGTATTTTTTTGTGAGAAACCAAAACAATGAAAGGTTCCTCTCAGCAACTTGGCCAATTTTGGTCTTAAGCTAATCTGTGCTATCAAGCTGCTGAATGAAAGAGAATTCCCAACAGGCTGTCATTTTTTTTGAAAATGTGGCCGAATGTTTTTTTTTTTTTCATTTAAAGTTATGCTGCTTATTTTTTTTTGTTGTTATCCATTAACAGGTAAGGTGACCATACACAGTCCAGCTGGGCGGTTAATGGGAGACTACTACAAAAGAGAGACATTGGTTATCTGTGCTGGGATTTTCAGATGCCTAATTTTTTGCTAAAACACCACTAGTCAAGCACACTGATTGCAGGAATTTTTTTGATGAAGCCTTAATCGTGGTAGTGAATCATTCATCACAGGCATTTTATTTGTGGTGCTGGGTGTAGAAGGTAGATAAGATTTTAGCATTAAAATCCTTATATGCAGCGTGTTGAATGTGGAGTAACAATGAAGTCTTTCATAGGAACCAGTGATTAATTATTGATAGAATCAATGATTAGCTATTTCAAAGCACTGTTTAAAAGTGGCAAGGGACATAATATTGTATAATTAGTGCTACTGTAACCTGTAAATCCAGATGTTAGGCAAATGGAAAATCACAAATCCAGCTGGTGAATGGGCTATATGCATCTAATGAATCCTTTGGTGAGCTTCCAGTGGCAAATTATAAGCATATAATATATAAATATTTGGAGCAGGTGATGAAAACTGAAAATGTTTGAAAAAAGGTGACATTGTTGGTATTTTCCAACACAAATCTGGTACATGTTTCCAATGTATGTACTACCACCAAGTACACATGATCAGGGGTCCTATCTTTGAGGCATATTGCTTTACATCTACTGACTATGATGAGGGCCGCATGAGTGGTGGAAGGCTCTGTGTACTTTTAAAACACAGTTACACATTCAAATGCAAACCATAATTAGAGATTATATAACTAACAAGAATAAATATTTAAAGTTTGCCAAACCTTAAAGGGTTAGTTCACCTAATTCTTTAAAGTAGAACTATGGTCAAAATGAAGAAATCAATATGTTATGCACCTATATAGGCTGTTAAACATGTCACTGATTGTTTTGCAAAGAGCAGTAAGGATGATGAGATATCTACCTTGCCCCCAGCTCTCATGTGCTCTTCCTTTAATGACTTGACATCCTTACTTTCTGGTTTTCGAATTGCCTGTGTTGAACACCTGTTGTCCCCATTTGCATCTCAGGCATTTTATTATACACACAAGTCCCGATTAGGCTTCGCCCATGATCAGTGATCGGCTCGTGAAGCCCCACCCACTCCCACCTATGTCCCACTTTTGCCCGCCCACTGCCCAATCTATACAGACAGCTCCTAGATTGGATTTTGTTCTGTTAGTTTACAAATTACCAGATGAGAGCAGGCAGGGAGAAGCACAAAGATTAATAGACTGATCTGTGTGCAAAGTAACCTGCACTGACTTATGCCTGTTTTACATAGCACACACCCAGCTATTGATTGGCAGATGGGTGTGTGTTATGTAAAATAGACTGAGCATGATAGAAGGCTGGAGGACTGGAAGATAGAGAAGATACTTCACTGAAAGGAAATTACATCTGAGGTCTGCTCAACTCCTCCCATCATCACTAGCAGTGTATAGCAAAGGAGGAATGAATAGGGGATTACAGACCACAGTTGTAGCTATATGGTAGGAAAATAATTATTTCAGTTATTATATTTATTACCATGTGTAACTTTCAGGTATTTATAAGAGGATTTACTAAAATATGTATGTTGCCTTTAGTTGTACTTTAAGGGTTCACCTAACCCTTTAAGTCACCAACTGGCTATGCAGATAAGGGATGCCTGGAGATAAAAAAAACACAACTGTCTACGTACATCCCGAGCTTGACCAAAAAACTCCCAGGGATGGCATCGTCCCATATTACAAATTATTTTTTGCAAGCAAGACTATGTGTGTGCTATATTTCCACATCTGTGTACAACAGTATACATCTCAAACAATATTGGGTAGTTATGGACTTTTGACGGAAAAGGAAAAACAGTAACACTGACATAAAATCAAGACATTTTATTTGGACATAAATAAAAAACAGAAAAGCAGGAAATGATGCAGAGGCATAAAATATGTCTATTTTTTAGGTTCACCTAGATTTAATGATCCAAGAGAAATCCACATGTAATCCCATGCATTTCAAATGATCTTCCTCAGGAGAACCAAAGGACAATATCAACTATAATCCACATCAAATAAAATTTCTCCATCCTATAGAGGAGGTATAGACATGGAGAAAAATTGGGCCACCTTTTTCAATGTTGTGCAATTTCCAAAAAGTCAGAAGGTAAATACAGGCACATATACAGGAATTGGCAGTATATGGACAAATCTTCATGGGAGCAATTCAATTTATATATGCACAGCCTGTGTTCCCACACCAAAAAAAGCCTCTCACTCATCCACATAGATGAAAAGGGTGGATCAATTATGAAGTCACATCAAGAGCAGTATCAGGTCCAGCAGCATCACGATGACATCATCAAATCCCATCTTGTTGCTAGGATGTTGCTAAGACATTCCAACTTCTTACTGCTCACCCCCACCATGACAGGAGTGAGCTCTCAAACCCCACACTTGTGTGGTCCACTATCTCCTCTAATGCAGCATCATTTGGTACAAAGCTACTGTGACAGGGGAGAGAGAGCACATGTGATGGGTTTTAAATTAGTTGGGAGCGTCTTAACAATAAGCAGGACAGGATGATTCCAACTCTGGGAATTTTTCAGTTAGGCTTTGGGAGGTACTTAAATGGCCTACACCAATAGCAAGGGCATTATGCCACTTTGGTAAGAGTTGCACGCTTTTATTCTAAAGGCCTCCCTTAACCCGCATAGGGAGTTTTTTTGGTAAAGGTGAACTAACTCTTTAAGTGTATGTCAAGATAAATCCTTTTTTTTACTTTTGGATAGAGTGGGAAATGATAAGAACTGGTATCTAGTTTTAACCATTATCCTAGGCTACATTAGAGAGTTTTCTCCTGATTTTCTATCCTGTTGATGACAGTTTACCCAGATCGGAAGTGAGATAAAGTCTTTTACAAGGACACAGGTAGAAAGAAAAATCAGGCAGGGGTTCTAGCCTTTTTTATTCCTGTCTGTGTTGCTGTTGAAGAGTCCCCCTCGCTTCCCAACTGGTAAAACATTGTCAGTAGGACAGGAAGTTAACCTCCTTAACAGAGCCCTGGATACGAGTAACAACCAGAAATTGGTTCTAACCCTCTCCATTGTATCTAAAACTCAGAAAAAGGTTTTGGCTGTACATGTACTTTAAGAATAACTATAATCTTCATCACATAAAATATATATATATATGTGGACATTATAATTTAGTAGGAGTAACATGCAAGCCTGAACAACCACAATTTTACAATCTTGTAAAGAGATTACAAGACTGGAGACCATGCTTGTATTACAAACTAGTTTTTTTTATACATAATGGCATGTGGAAACTGGTTGGCTGAGCTGCTGTATATTGACATAAAGTTTGTTGATTTTATTTTTCGGTGCTTTGGATCATTGGCTGTGACAATTTAGAAGCCAACATTAAAGGCTTTTAGGCTAGTTTTACTACAGTCGTAAAGTGCGGAATACTCTTTGTGATCTCTTATCAGCGTTAAAATTCCATTAGCATTAGTAGAACATCCAAATGCACACAGGCTGACTTGTATGAGACAGAATCACAGACTGTAAGAGAGGCCCCGCTTTCATCACATGTACATGTCATACTTAATATGTTTACCAAGTTCCTGCAATACAAAAAAACATAGCTTTAAAGAGCAGAGGTAGGAGGAATAGGACAACTCGATCGGCTGCATTGCAACCCTAGTAATTACATAGGGTGTGTACATAGACTGAACATTCAGGCATCCAGCAGAATTTATAAGAGGGATGGTTTTCAGGGGGTTTGGAATCCACTTATAGATAAGAAATTCCTGTTTCATGAGAGCAATTTAGATCAGTAAAAGGCATGAAGAGATGTTTCATGTATTTGAAATGTCTCTATTATGCTGCTATGTTTGGTTTTTATATATGAGTGTTCTAAAAATGTGCTTTATTTCAAAAGGGTTCACTGGGTCAGGCTACGCACGTACTAAAAAGCTAGCTTTCTTACAGACAATGCTAATAGAAGGATGGAATGTGAA
This sequence comes from Glandirana rugosa, assembly GCA_018402905.1. Taxonomy (NCBI): domain Eukaryota; kingdom Metazoa; phylum Chordata; class Amphibia; order Anura; family Ranidae; genus Glandirana; species Glandirana rugosa. Next base: position 1,719,585 of record BLSH010106108.1, on the reverse strand, counting down.
ACATTGCTAAGCATGCTGAATGTTTCATGAGTTAAATTAGAAAGTAAGACTGTGAGCAAAGCAAACATATATGCTGTGTAAACAGAATGTAAATGGAGGTTTAACCTTTGCATTTTGCCAGACAAGAAGTACTATAAGGGCTCAGTTCTGGCAGATTGTTCCAAACACAATACAACCTAATGAAAGCATTGCTAAAATAGCAGAGAATCTGTAAAAAAGATGAAATTTGTAACTTGTATATCATATGACCAAAGCTGTGACTGCACCCTTTTCAGCCAGCCGGCAACTGCTATGAGGCCCAGATGCAGAAAGGGGTCTGGCCCATGTCTGAAACAGGATTGCAAAATAAATTGCCCACTTAAGATATTCATCAGTTTTCCCTCCCAGATCACTCTTATTGCTGGCTCAGGGGCTGAAAAGCACAGACTACATTTCCAAGCATTGATCAATGATCCTGAGACAACTTATCTCCTCTTCTTTAGGAGAAGGAAGCTGGGAGTTATCCATATGAAATGCCTGCATACATCTTGTATTTGTTCTGGTACAGTGACTAGCAGTAGTAGCCATCAAGCTAGATCAAAATCCTACCGGTTCAGCAGGGACCAGCCAAATTTCGATCCGTCTATGGATATTCCCACTCAACAGAAATTAGTCTAACCATCAACTTCTCTGGAAAGGGACTGTTGGAAAACTTTCATTTGATCAATGCCTGCAGCCAAGCAGCTGCAGCTCTGATTAGTGGATTCTGAAGGCAGAGGAGTCCCCACTGTCAGAATACAATAGCACAGTGGGAAAGACTCATTCTGCCACCTAGCTAGTGTGCGTGGAGGAATCGGTTCATTATATTTGATCAGCTTGCACGCTGATCAAAAACTCAAACAATCCATGTATGGTCAGCCTAAGAGCCCTGGGAACACTGTTATTAGGGTGCAATACAGGTTACTTGCTACTGATATGGGTCCAATTTATATTGCACCCTGCATATAACATTATATAGGACATTGCTACCTGTGAGGCACACTGGACATTTTTGGACGTTTGTACAGCTGCTGTTCTCAGCTGCAGATGTTTTTTTCTACAGTCAATAAACTCCCCATCACGTTATCCTATGCTAATAACTGAAAGTATTGCACTCAGGATCCCTTGGGTTTGATAGTAGGGTTTGCTGCCCCCAGTGTTAGCTTCCTAATAAAGAAAGTTTATATGGCAAAATGTTTTGGGAGCTGGGTTGGCGCTGCCCTAGGTGTTATTAAAGTAGTGTAATATACTTGTGTATAGATAATATAAAAATAAAGTGCTATTTGATCACAAATAAAAGATTATTTATAAAAAATATATATAAGGTGCCCTAATGTGCACTACTTGATATGCTAAGCACTCAAATATTTAGTATAAAGGTCAAACGTATAATAAATAGTGGGTTAAATCTTGAGCTCCCAAATCTTGTGCAAAATAACATGAATCAATAAATAAATAATCACATCTGAAAATATTAGTAAAATCAATAATTAACAAGTGTCCTTTGAGTGAAGTCCATTATTTTCCTTTTTGTGAATCACACGTGCTCCCCTATGTCCACCCTGCTTACCGGACAGCGCCACCCCACATAGGGGGGAAAGCGCAGAGGAGTCTGTCTAGACGGGTAGTACAGGGTCTTTAAGTTGATCCTGCTTGCAGATGACCACTCCTGTACTTCAGGTATGTATTTTAATCCACAGTCCTCCATAGGTGGATATATTATTGACCGAGTTGGAAACAGAAAGGAAATGGCTCCATAGTGTATATCAGTCAGAAAAAACAGTATTTATTTATGAAAACTTTTAAAAACAAACGTTCATCAAGAATCCTTCGTTGCAAAAGAAAAAGGAAAACGGTCACTATAGCCCAAATCACTCCCTCGCCTATTGCTGATGAGCCTAGGTCCTTTCACAAAGTCCTGTCCACACTTCCTCCGCATGGATTTGCATTCCAGCTGAGAAAACGGCGAAACCGGAAGTGGCCGGAAGTGACACGATGCGTTGGTCTGGTGTCAACTGACACGTTTCGTCCAATGACGTCTTCTGAGGCACCTGGTCCTAGGTGGGAACTGATGTTAGAGACAGATCCCCTACTGACTAGGGAATAATAGGTGCTACTGGTGACCGTGCCCCATCATTTGGGACCAGACTGAGGATAGGGAACTTCTGATCTAGTGTAAAACCTTTCTGCTCCATATTCTTCCTGAAGCAAAGATTATACTCCCTGCTGCGATATACCTTTTTTGAAACCTTAAGGTCTGGAGAGTATGAGGTAAACTGTAACTTGTCATTTATGGAATTGAAGAGTAACAATGGCTTAGAGTTTAAGGGAAGCATTTTCTGTTTGACTTCATTTGTGAAGAGAGTGGAGACTCATATGATAAAACCTGTATGTACTATTGACTTATTTTTCTTCACCGATGACTAATTTGTTGATTTCTCTAATTAAGGGATACAAGGCTGAAAGAACAAAAAAAATGCATTGCATAGTAGCCCATTATATGCCACTTACCTGCAAACGTCCAGCGATGTCCCCTCTGCTGGAGGCGTCCATCTTCTGCCCCTCTTCTTGCCGGGGCCTGATTCCGGCGCTGTGACTGGCCAGAGTCGCGTGACGTCACTCCCATGTGTGCGGGAACCGCCAGTCAGGGCATGGTCGCAGTGGAGGAATGGCACGCAGGCCGTTCCTTCACTGCGCATGTGCCAACATGACGTCGGCACAGCTTCAACAATGCATATCTCCTGAACCGTGCAGGTTTAGGAGATATGCAGGGCACCTACAGGTAAGCCTTATCATAGGCTTACCTGTAGGTTAAAGTGGTTGTCACAAGTTGACAACCACTTTAAGCCAGCATATGACCATAACCCTTTAATCCTACCCTACTACTTTTGAGGGGGAAATACATTATTATTATTATACAGG
>BLSH010106108.1:1663416-1695781 GCA_018402905.1 Glandirana rugosa | reverse complement strand
GGACCCCGGGAAATCAGAGTAACGCCAGAGAAATAATGCCATGACGTCGCCCCGGGAAAGTGTTCAAGACGTCGCCCTGGAGAAAGACGGTAGAAGTCCGGAGGGGTACCACCACTTTACGGTCCCGGTCCAGTGTCAACGTTGGTGCAGCTGAGGCTACACAGATGGAAATTGAGAGCTGAGGTTTGTTTAGACCCCTGATATCTCATCAAAGCCCCCAACAGAGCTCCTAAAAAAAATTGTAAAAAAATGTAAATATAAATTTGTAACATAAATAAAATGAAAGGGTAAATAATGGAAATAATAAAATTAAAATAGAAATTAAAAACTACTGACACCAGTGAGGGAACCATCAGGATTGTAAAGGTTGCAACTGTGACCTGGCCCTGGCATTTCACCACCATGGGGAGGCCTGAAGATGGCAGAAAGAGGTCCCGCTGCAGAACTTGTGAAAGGGCCCCGCTGCAGTACCGTAATAAAGAGACCGCAATGAGACTAAAGGGCCCCAGGATCAGTGGGAAGAGGAAAGGGCCCTGGCCAGGGGTCAGGGGGGCCCTTTATAATTTCTTGCACCGGGCCCTGAAGGTTCTAGTTACTCCTCTGGTCCACGTGACCACGTTACGCATATGCGAAAGGAGGGGAAGACCTACCAAGAAGGTCAGATGTGTGAAGCACTACGGTTGAATAAAAATTAAATTTATTGGAAAAAGGAACACCATACAAAGTAAAAAAAGACAAATTCAGTGAATTGACCTTCTCAAAAACACAGTTGTTTTTAAGAAGGTCAATTGACTGAATTTGTCTTTTTGTATTTTGTATGGTGCTCTTTTTTCCCCATAAAGCTAATTTTTATTCAACCTTAGTGCTTCACACATCTGGCCTTCATGGTAGGTCTTCCCCTCCTTTGATATATATAAATGCTGTTGGTCATATTTTTTCTCCTTTTTTCCTTTTTATTCTAGATGAATGTATGTTTGAAGTTTTATTTTTTTATATATTTTGAACAAATATTTTCAACTTTATCAGCATTCAGAGATCAAAATCTTTTCTGAAGACATCGCTCCTCTTGGCCATTACTCATTTTTTCTTTTAAAAACACTTTCAAAGAAGGCAGACAGTAGTGGCTAATCATTGTTTGTATGACTTTGTTGCAGGATGTTTTATTAGGTTGTCGTAGGGGCTAGTCATTGTTTGTATGACTTTGTTGCAGAATGTTTTATTAGGTTTTCTGAGTGGGTGGGTGAGTATGAGGTACTGAGGGAACAAAGAATCAATGTCACCACAAAGTATGATCGCACAGGTAACAGTAAAAAGTTTGCACAATCTACATAAATCATCAACAGTACAAGAGCCATTAGTCACTGCAATACATTCAAATTACGTTACAGAACATGCCTTACAAAGTACTGAAAAGTTCTTTTATGGTCACAAAATTCAAGATGGTGCAGATAAATCTTTCACTGTTGTTCCTTTTACTGTAAACTGAAGTGAAAAGATTTAATAAATATATATATATATTTTTTGTTGGGAAATATTTACTTACGGTAATCAGTATTGTCCCTTTTAACCAATTGGTGGGTTTTAGGTATTTTAGGAATTCATCTTTTGTCAGATCTGTTGTACAGACACTTCAGTAGAGCTGAGATGGTTCTAATAAACTTTAATTTAATTCTGGTTGTAGAGTTGTAAATAAAATGGTGGCTGCATTTTCCACTCTGATGTAGAGATTAAATACTTTGAAGTTTCTCCTTAAAGCAGAGTTCCACCCAGTTTTTCCTCTTCATCTCACCCCCTCCTAACTGAGCATACAACCGCCATTGGGAACTTTTTTTTTTTTTATTTGCTTACCTTGCTTCTAAGGCATTGTAATTTTCTTCCTGTCTCCCCCTCCGCGGCGATGTGTGCAATTTCCGGCAACGCACTAGCGCCTGGAAGATGGGTGTCAGAATTCCCAGGAGTCAGTGGACAATGAGACACACTGTCAGCGCTACAATGCGCGTACAATGTGCTTGCGCGAGATCGGGAGGTGCATGCTGGGTAGCCAGCATGCACCTTATCCCAAAATAGAGTCCGTGTAGGCTTCACATGCCTACAGTCAAGATGGAATCGCTCAGGAAGACGAAAATAAGGTAGGTAAATTATAAAAAAATGTAATAGGGACAGGTTCGAAATATATACATTTGATAATGTATATTTTGTATACAGGCAGAGGGGATGCCAAAAAGAAAAAAAAATATGAGTGCAGAACTCCACTTTAACTTTCCTCCTAATGCTGGTAATGCAACTGCTGTCTATTTGTAGGTACCCATACATGTGCAAATCCTATGGCCTGCCTCTCTTGGCTATGATTTAAAAACTCTGCGCTTCCGAGGCAGTGTGCAGCCGCTTCGGAAGCGCTTGCCATTCATTTCAATGGTAGGGGCAGTAGAGGAGCGGTGTAAACACCACTCACCTCACCGCCCCAAATATGCTGCTTGCAGGACTTTTTGTAACGTCCCTCAAGCGTACCACCCCAGTGTGAAAGCACTCAGGGCTTTCACATTGGGGTGGATTGGGGGGGACTTTTGAGGCGCTTTACAGACGCTATTGGTAGCTAAATAGCGTCTGTAAAACACCTCAGTGGGAAAGTAGCCTTAATGAAAGGGCTAAAATTGCACTTTGCACTTTGTGATTTGGTGCGGAAAGTTTTTAAAAACGTGCCGCACCAAATCACATGGTAATGCTGTACCATGCAATTTGGTCCCCACAAACTCACTGTGTTTGCGATCTGCATTTGGGGTGCCGTTAGCAATGCATTAGCACCTGCAGCATATCGCAAAGGCAGTGCATTTCCAGCGTGGTGTGGGAAATGCACATGGAATGCGCCTTTCCTGCAACACATTCTGGTGTGAACTGGCACTAACATACAATTATATTACCTGTAATCCATGGGCGTCCGCAGGTAGGGGCAAGGGGGGGCAATTGCCCCCAACCTGGAATCAGGAATCAGATCAGGGGTTCCCCACTAGGTCCTTATCCTCTTGAGCCATGTATGCAGTTTCTGGCAGTCTCTTGGGCCATGTATGCAGTCTCTGACCATTTCCTGTACCATGTCCGCAGTCTCTGACTGTCTCCTGTTCCATGTCCGCAGTCTCTGACCGTATCCTGTACTATGTCTGCAGTCTCTGACCATCTCCTGTACTATGTCCGCAGTCTCTGACCGTATCCTGTACCATGTCCGCAGTCTCTGACCGTCTCCTGTATCACATCTGCAGTTTCAGACCATCTCCTGGATCATGTCAGCAGTCTCTGACCATCTCCTGGATCGTGTCAGCAGTCTCTGACCATCTCCTGTATCACGTCTGCAGTCTCTGACCATCTCCTGGATCATGTCTGCAGTCTCTGACCATCTCCTGTACTACGTCTGCAGTCTCTGACCATCTCCTGGATCATGTCTGCAGTCTCTGACCATCTCCTGTACTATGTCTGCAGTCTCTGACCATCTCCTGGATCATGTCTGCAGTCACTGACCATCTCCTGTACTACGTCTGCAGTCTCTGACCATGATAATGTAATTATGACATTGTCAAAAAGGGGCAGAGCATGGATGACCTTGAAATTATGCCCCCCCCCCCCTGGAAAAAGTTCTGCGGACGCCCATGCTGTAATCCCCTAATTAACAGGGCTGTGAGAGGGAGGCACTATATGTGCTGTCAGAGAAAACAAGTGATGATTTATGATTGTTTTACTGCTCTGATATTGTTCATTCAGCAAGGTTGGGGATCATTCTGGACCAACCTTTGCTGCCATTCCAGCACCTTGCTGAGCTGTACCCTAATCACAAAACAGTATTAAAATTTCTTGTGCAGGCCAGTCAAGTTTCTCCATCCCAAAATCACTCATCCATGTCTTTATGGACCTTGCTATATGCATTGGTCCAAATTATTTTATGGAGGAGGGATTATGGTTGTTTTTCAGGGGTTAGGGTTGGTCCCTTAGTTCCAGTGGAGGGAACTCTAATGCCCTTTTCACATGGATGTTCCATTCAGGTCCGCCTGTCCATTTTTCATTTCATTCTCCTGTATGGAGTGACGGATGTCAGTGGTGACATGTCCGCTGACACCCGCCGCTCTCTGATCTGCTCTTGTCCCGTAATCCGACGGATGAAATCCCTATTTTTCATCCATCTGGGGATCGGATGACAACGGACAGATAGTCCATTGTCATCTGTTTTCCCATAGAGGAGAGTGGGGCTCTGACAAATTCATCTCTTCAAGGTGAGCGGAGATGGATCTGTCATCTGCCTGCTCAGCGGGGATCAACGGTTCGATCCACGCTGAGCAACAGTGGACCCCGCACATAGACACATCCGTGTGAAACCACCCTTAAGGTGTCAGAATACCAAGACATTTTAGACAATTTCATGCTCCCAAATTTGTGGGAACAGTTTGGGGATGGCCCCTTCCTGTTCCAACATGACTGTGCACCAGTGCACAAAGCAAGGTCCATAAAGACATGGATGAGCGAGTTTAGGGTGGAGGAACTTGACTGGCATATCCTGACCTCAACCCGATAGAATACCTTTGGGATGAATTAGAAAGAAGACTGCAAGACATGCCTTGTCGTCCAACATCAGTGCCCAATCTCACAAATGCGTTTCTTGAAGAATGGTCAAACATTCTCATAGACACTCCTAAATCTTGTGGACAGCCTTCCCAGCAGAGTTGAAGCTGTTATAACTGCAAAGGGTGGACCAACTCAATGTGGAACCCTACGGACTAAGAATGGGATAACATTAAAGTTTATGTGCGTGTAAAGGCAGGTGTCCCAATACTTTTGACAATATAGTGTATGTGTAGGCCAGCTGTGTATTTAGCTGCTTACCTCAATGTCAGAATTAAAATATCATTTAAAAAATAAGGTAAAATAATTACTACTATAGCGGCTGATAAATACGCTCAGTTTGCAACTGCCCTTATACTTTAGCAGTTTAGCAATTACATTTTCTATACCACTGGCTTGGCAACCTCCCTAGCGTATCTGGAGAGAGCACAAAGGGTGAGCAGGGAAACATGCTCTAATCTCAGCCTAGCTAGATATCCACCCACATTTGCCTTTATGACACTGTACAAGCAACACTGAATAATACATTTTTAATTATGGATTTTTTTTTTGCATGTGTAAGTGTGCTGCTTGTTCCCAGTGAGACAGTTATCATCAATGCAGGTAATCATTGATGGAAATTAATACAACAGATGGCTTGGAGCTGCAAATGAAAAATATTTTTACATTTAGGAAGTTTTGTTCACTATTTTTTTCAAATTAATTGAATATTTTGAGTATTTTTGGTTAGAGGCCATCTCTAAGTATGCATTATAAACTCAGTGCCTTGTTATGGTATATACAAAAAGGAACCACATACAGTTTAAATGGCTCACATTTTTCAAAGGGAAATTCGGAAACCTGGCAGCTGCAGAATCTTTTTCAGGGAAGAGGTACCCAGCAGGTACACGAGGAGGCTGCTCGGAATAAAGAAACTTATGTGAACATCCCTGGCACTGAAAATGTGGTACGTTTATAAAGGTGGAGCAGTGAAATTTAATTAAGGGATGAAGCCTGGGGCTGTAAAGTAAACGGTGCATGTGATCAGATTTTTACTCAGGGGAAAGAGGGATGTGGTAGGTTTAGCAAGAATGACAACAAGGACTTGGCAGTTAGCGCACATCAGTTAGAAGAATGTGTCCTTTTATAAGTAAGGCATTATTATGTAAAGCATATTTTATTATGTCTTTTTTTTGTGCAGTCAGTATGGGGGAGTTACTCATAAGGAAGTTGTTTTCACAATATGGGATATGAGGTTCTTGCAGGACAAGGTACAGCTTGAAGGCAGTGGACTGGGAACAAGCTGGCGTTTTATAGTTGAACGCCTTTGTTAAAGTAGAGGCAGGTGATGTGTCTAATGTGTTACGGCAAAGTGCACAAGACCTAATGAGCTATTTATTCACATTGAAGATGGGTTCATGTAACAATTCTGTAGCGTGCTAGAAAGGTGTGAAGATTGCTGGCTAGGCACATTTGCACATTTTATCATTTATGACCCAGTTAACATAAGAGTCTAGGTCAGGTTTTATTATTAAAAAAAGGTGAGAAGCAATATGATAACACGTGTTTTCACAAAGACATTATATAGAGCTGTCATTCTTTAGGAGAAGCAACAATTGCTAAGCCTTATCCTTACACAGGGCTGCTGTTAGAAATTATAGGGCCCCGTACAGCCTAACTAACGGGGCCCCCTTCAACCCCACCTTCGACCCCACCCCTGGCCCCGCCTCAACACAAAATGCAGATTTGTCACCGTTTACATATGTGCGCGTTCGCAATTGCACATGAGTACGGGGGAACGGGAGCTTTAAAGAGGTTTTCAATTTTATTTTATTATTTATTTTATGACATTTTTGTTACACTGTATCTTTACATATTTTTTAAGCTCTTTTATTGCTGTCAGAAGGGATGAACAACATCCCATGTGACAGCATGAGCCATGACAGGTCCTACTTATGGAGAGGTCTGGGGTCTCTTATACCCCAGATCTCTCCTCTGGCCTCCAAAGCATCTGATCAAACTAAGATCATTTTTTTTTCTCAAAAACGGATTTTATTGAGATAAACATAGAAAGAACACATACATTAGGGGTTCCAGGTGAAGTACATTCTTCTTTTCACAGCTACATGGACATGTACAATATTTCCACAGAGTATAAAGAGCAAACGTTATACCATTCCCCCCATCTCAGCACATATATTATAATAGCAATCATTCCAGTATTAAGTCCACTGGTGATAAACCTGGCGTATTCAGCCATGGGTCCCATAGTTTATCAAATTTGCAGAGGTGACCTCTACGCTAGAAGATGAATTTCTCCAGGCGGAGGGTGGCCCCCATCTGGTTTATCCATTCTTTTAGGATGGGAGGCTCTGTCGCTTTCCACTCCCTAAGGATGAGCTTACGAGCCTGGAAGAGAGCCCTGGCTATGGCCTGCCTGGTATTGTTTTCCAAGGATAGGTCACCCAGGATTCCCAAAATACTTGTTTTAGGGTCAAGTGGAACCTGAACTTGGAAAACTTTATTAATGGTGTCAATAACTTTAGTCCAAACCAAGATCAGTTTGATCAGATGCTTGTTCAAACCGGTAATGGCTTGGTTACAGTGCATGAGACAGAAACCATAAATTATTAAATCCTTCTTGCTTGCGGTTTCTGACATCACACAGTGGGAGGAACAGCATCAGTTCCACCCACTGTGTGCCAGTAACTGAATGCTGCCCATCACATTCTAGCCAGGCTCCCCGATCGATTGGTAGAGTACGATAAAAACGGTGGCAGTACCCCCTTCCGCCACCTGTAAAAGTTATCCAGTGAATTCTTAGCCACTAGGATTACTTATACCTTTGTGCAAAATTGCTAGGGCTAAAAAATATTGTGATCATCGCTGCAGCAATGACCAGAATATCACCCTTCCAACCCAGAGACGTACTGGTACATCGCTGGGCGGGAAGTGGTTAAAGGGGAGTGGTGGCGATAAAAACACAGTTCAGCTGCACATGTTTACTGCCAAATGCTAGTGTAAAGTAGTTTCTTATTGTGTTTTATGATCAATTTCATGAAAATCACACAGGCAGCAGGTGCTCTGTCACCGTGTTACATGGCTGTTGGGGGTGCCGACTTTGTTATGGCTGTACTGTGTGTTACATTCTGTAACACACAGTACAGGCATAACATAATAAAGTCTGCACCCCCAGCAGCCATTTAGCACTGTGACAGAGCACCTGCTGCCTGTGTGATTTTCATGCAATTGATCTTAGGACACAGTGAGGACTCTATCCTCTATTCTTCACTCACTCTGTCCACTCTAGTGAAGCCATGCTGTCCTCCCGCTGCTCCGTCAGCTGCTGAACTGCTTGCCGCCTCACACAAATCTCTGCACTTGTAGATGGGAGGTGGGAGCTGAGCGGCAAATTATTGTATCCCTCTGCCAGGGAAGGCAGTAGGCGCAGCAGCCGGGACTATATGGCAGCCGATCAATGCAGGACTACAGCACTATGTACACATGCGCCCCAAAAAATGAAGAAGTCCCTTCACTCCGCTCATCTCCTGGGCCCCTCTGTTGACCTGGTGGGACCCAGGAAAATGTAATTACACCCCTCAAGCAAGTAAAAGTGAAGGAAAAATTTAGAAAGACCAATTTTTTTTAACATGCAGATATTAACTGTAATGTTGCCCGGGAGCTGATGGGGGCGGGCGAGGCCTTGACATTTGTTGTCAGTATTTTCTGCTAGAAAATTACTTAGAACCCCTAAACATTATATATATATATATATATATATATATATATATATATATATATATATGTGTATTTTAGCAGAGACCCTAGAGAATAAAACAGTGGTCGTTGCAATATATTTGATGTCACACTGTATTTGCGCAGCAGTCTTTTTATTGGAAAAAATACATTTTAATGAATTTAAAAAAAAAAAACAGTAAAAAAAACAGTAAAGTTAGCTCAATTTTTTGAGTAAATAGATACCTAACATGTTATGCTTTCAAACTGCACATGCTCGTGGAGTGGCGCCAAACTACGGTACTTAAAAATCTCCATAGGCAACGCTTTAAAAATGTTTTACAGGTTACCTGTTTAGAATTACAGAGGAGGTCTATTGCTAGAATTATTGCTCTTGCACTAATGATAGCAGCGATACTTCATATGTGTGGTTTGAACATCGTTTACATATGCGGGTGAAATTTACATATGCATTTACTTCTGCATGGAGGTATAGGACGCTTTAAATTTTTTTGTTTCTTATTTATTTTATTTTTTGTTTTTACACTGTCCCTTAATTTATTTATTTTTATCACTTGTATTCCTATTACAAGGAATGTAAACCTCCCTTGTAAATAGAAATAAGCATGACAGGTCCTCTTTATTGAGAGATCTGGGGTCAAAAAGACCCTAGCTCTTATGCAGCTGAGAACAGAAATGTGATCACTTATAAAAGGAGAGAAAAAGAGGTATTTACATATTTTTTTATATCTATACACAATTATATTGTATCATTGGAGTTGCACTTCTTCCCTGATGTAGTAATTCCCATCTATGACAAGCTGAGGAGGATTACCTACACACAGGATAGCAAATTTATATCCTGCATGTGTGGGTGGCAGTATTGGGAAACCATAAATGTATGTTTGTTTTCACAGAAGGTTTTTTTTAATGATAATGGATGACACTATATGAATATTTAAATAAAAATGATGCTTAGCTGAATAACATGCTGTCATTTTTTATGTATTCTATTAACCTTTTCTCCTCTAGAGCAATTTTTTTTTCATTCTTTGCACACATGTTAAAATCTGCATTTTCGGCTATAAAATTGCTCAAACCCACAGAAATTAATATATTTTCAGAAAGCAAAGAAGACAGTTGTTGCAATTTTTTGTGTTGCACGATATGTGTGCAACTGTTTATCAAAAGCATATCTCACATTTTTGCATTAAATTTTATAATAGCTTTTTTTTTTCATTTAACTTTGTTGCTATCAAAAGGGGGCTAACACGCCCCCTATGGGATATCATTGGGCAGGTAACAAGTCCTAATGGAGACATCAGGGGTCTAATAGATGTCTCCATTAAGAGGACCTGTCACCTGCCCATTGTCTCCCCTGCTCTCCAATGCACCTATCAAAGCACAAACCGTGCTTGATTAGCTGCTTCCCTAGCTCCAGCAGACAGAGAATGACAGCTCTGAAACCAGAAACACTCACAGCTGAGTTCTTCTGGCTTCTGGGGAATGGATGTTCCTTAATCTCCTGCTCACCATTCTGAGACCATTTAATATGGCCCAAAGCTCTGGGGAGGAACGGGAGAGCCCAGGAACCACGCTCTGTGGTGAAACACCAGATCAGCTGCCCAGATCACTTTTACATGATAGCCAGGAGTCTTCTGAACAAACAGTAACAGACATGAGCTTACTTTGAACCCTTCACTCTGTGAATGTAAATAGTGCTTCAAAAGAGGTAAAGCAGTTTCACAAGTTCCTGTGAATGCCGCAGTACTTTCACTTGTGTTCACATTGCCTTAAGGCACCTGAACTAATTACTTCCTTGTCCTGAGCATTTGCACCCCTAACCCTCTCTCCCATTTGACTGCGAGTAATAAACCCCTTTTTGTTTACCTAGAAGGGACAGGAGCCCATCTGTTCACCTGCCCCCCCATAAGAGACTTACCCATCAGGTAAAATGTCAGCCAACCCTGTCTCTGGGGGTCCCATCATTGATGGTCAGGGGGGTGCTATATCAATAAACACTAAAATCTCCAGTTACGCATCAATGCGCTTTGCACATTCTTTACACTTTACTAATCTATTTAACAATGCTATCCTCAAAAACGGAAAAAGGAAGTTGTAAGCCCAGTGAAGTAACTGGCCCTTAGGTGATGCACAGAGATGAAACAAATCCCCCTACATAAGTTGAACCTGTTTATCTGAAGTCTTCTCTTCTCTACATCCATTCAATGTCCAGAATTTATAAAGCTTGTCTGAGATGTCAATAAAAGGGGCATATAACTGAAATTACACTCTGCAGAGCTCAGTGGGGGGAGCTTTGAGAGCTGATTTGAAGGAAGAGACCCCCCCCCCCCCACCCTTCACACAGCACATAGGAACAGACTTGAGACCGTCAATCACTTGGAGATCCCTCCCCTGTCACCTTTTTTCTCTTGGTGTCAGGAAAGCTTATCAGAAGTGATGCAGATAGCAGAGAAATGAAGCAGCAGACAGAAATGACACTTTGTGCTCTGGATTGAGAAACTTATATCATGCAGAGGGATATGCTTTGTTCATATTTTATGTCCGAGGTATACAACCACTTTAAGTTTGACGCTGAACTCTGTAAGCTAATATAATTTAGGTAATTATCCCTAGGCATTAGTCAGAAATCACTTTTGAGAAAACCTATTACTAAATACCTTTTTTCTGAAAATTGGTTCCTATGTTCCTCTGTAGGAATGAGGTTCAGGTTTGCTGTTACCAGGGGTTTATGGTGAATCCTGCAAGTTTGAAATGTGCTGTCCTGGTGAATTTATGTGCAGATTTGCCCAAGAGATTTTTTTCTAGACCATAATGAACTGCATGGCCTTCAAACTATTATCAGCAAGCTTAAAAGGGCCAACATGAGGGCTTTTGGTTAAGCTAGTCTCAACACTAAAAGGGTGTGCACTCAGCAGCCATGGTGTCAGTGAATTGGAAACTGTTGTAGGGAAAGCTGGCAAACTGCATATGGAGAGATTTGTTTTTTGTATTTCATTTTATTTTATGGTTGATTTGAGATGAGTGTTCCCTTTTAGCTGCTGTCCGATCATAACAAAAGTATGTTGATAGGACCTTTTTTAGATTCAGAGTCTTTTTTTTTTTTTTTGCTGCTTCAATGCTTACCTTTAAAAAAGGGTCTTTCATTTCAATACTAGTTGGCAGTACCCTGCTCTATATTATATCCATCAATGATACAATACAGGCACGCGTCTGAGGAGTAAAAGGGTGTGCTAGAGATTAGCCTTTTTTGTGCTGAATGAGCTAGTGGAAAAGAGTCTCTTGGCTGACAGATATGGGGGTAGAAAACTGTTATACTGAAAATAAGCAGATTCATTTCTTATAATCTGTAAAACGGTCATTGACATTGCCTGTCATTCTCGTAATGTGGAAGCATAGCCAATTATATGATTTTTGTGTTGCCTAGAGTTCAGCTTGCAATGTGCGCTCCCTTTCTGAAAAAAATGCTCATTTCTACACTGAAAGGTATTGATGACTGATAAAAAAAAAATACACATCTGCTGAAACTACACATATATGTAAAAAAACAATCTCCAAAATGTGTCACTAAAATTAAAATATATTGGTCAAATCCTAAACTAGCCCTAAAACATGAAATGGAGGGTTCATGTCTAGGCACAGTTTGATTACAGAACAAATATCTTTTGATTATATACACACATATTTTCTGAGTATATAATGGACTGGGAGTTGACAAACATATCGAAGGTTGTTTGCTGTTATCCATAAAATGAATACACCAACTTTTTCTGATCTGGCAGAAATTGGCAGGCTACTATTCTTATGCCCGTGGGCACTTTGGCCTAATGAACAGAATATATTATATAACTCAGGGTTCCCTAAAGTGATCTGGTCAATATTGACCCCCAATAGGTCTGTGCGACTATTCAAGGGATGATATGGATAATATGGATGAGGATCATTAATTGTGTGGGGGGGTCACAGGTGGCTGAGAAATGTCCAGTGTGCCCCTGTGTCTTTAAGGAGGGGTGGGCTCCCTCCAGGCTCACCTGCCCTCTGCCTATCCATTATAATACATGTGCTTCCACTGTGGAGGCTCTCAAAATTTAGCATTAGGACGATAGATAATACTGGAGTGCCATGAAGAGGCTCTGGTGCTTACGCATGTATTTGCAAATGTGTGCAAAACTAAACCCCACATACTGGTAGACATGATAATTTGGTTGGTTGCAGACTGGTAGGTAAGTAGAGCTGGTCATTTTCTTTGGTTTTGTTTGAAATGCGTCGCCTTTTCATGTGCCCCTTGCTGCAAAGGCCAGTTATAGGTGGGGGCAGTGGCCATTTGTTTGTACTTATTGTTTTTAGCCTATATAGCCCAAGATACAGTTCCTGGAAATTGAGGAAGAAGGACTGGAAAATGCCACTGATACATGGCACTGGTATAAATGAATAAAACCTCTAAATGTCTGACTCTTTGCAGGAGTTGTGATGGAGCAAAAAAAAAAAAATGAAAATCATTGCTGGCTCCTGAATCTTTGTAAGGGCAAGTTTTAATTGCATTGCTTAACTGAATAGCAGTGTGAACTTGAGGGAAGAAAACAGCTGATGAAGATGTTTAATAAAAAGTACCAGGGTTGTTTAGACTGGAATAAAATGCTGGTATGGTGCCTGAGCTTAGTAAATGTACACCTTTATGCGAAGACTTTAGGCGGTAACAACTTGTTGTTTAGCTAAACAAATGCATGTATAAGTGTTATATATAAACAATGATTATGGTAAAGTATACCTGTCATCGGGGCTGGATTTCCATTCCCAGAGCCCGTAGGCACAAAAGTTTTGGTGCCCAAACCGACTCTTTAGTGTATTGTGAAAACATGTAAATAAACCTAATGGATGACTGCATTGTATAATTTGACTGATAATGGAAATAATGGAAAGGGGTGGGTCCAGCACAGGGCTGACCTATTAGGCCTCATACACACAGACGTTTTTTACCGCCGCGTTTTTGAGCGTTTTTTTGCAGCTCTCCGTGTTATTCAATGGCCCCATAGAAAGGCTGATGTTTTTGAGCTGTAGATAGCGTCTGCGTTAGTGAGCTGAAAGCAGAACCCAAGGCCAGCGCATTCCGAGGCTGTAGCGTTATGGTGGTTTTGACGCTGAGCCAGCAAAACGCTCACTAAGGCGCATTAACGCCGTAGTGACATTTTTAGCGCTGGCGTTTTCAGGTAAAAATCTAATTTTTGATGCCGATCTTTGCCTGACGTTTTGGTATTACGCCCGTGTGTATGAGGCCTTACGCTTCATGCACACAGGACGTTAAAAAAAAGTCCAAAAACGTCTGTAACTTATCAGTGATTTTTTTCAGCTGTTATTGGCGTTATGTTACCAGTGTTTTTTCGCTTTTTTTAAAGGGCCGGTGTTTTGTTTTTTTTTTCCTCAATTGATCTAAAAGGTCCAAAACATTGGGGATCGACATTTTTGAGCGTTTTTGAGTGTTTGAACATTTTTACAGCTGCTAAAAACATCTGATAACAGCCTATGTGTGCATGAACACATAAGACAACATGATGGAGAGTTTATTGACTGTAGAAAAAAACCTCTGCAGCTAAAAACAGCTGCTGTAAAACAGTCCAAAAACGTCCTGTGTGCATGAGGCCTCCAAAAATGCGATTTCGTTGGCGTTTTGCATTAGCGTTAATGCGTGTCAGTGAGCGTCGGTGTCAATAGGCGTTTTGTTTAAAAAAACATTCCTCTGCTATTTTTTAACCTGAAAACGCCAGCGCTAAAAATGTCGCTACGGCGTTAATGCGCGTTAGTGATCGTTTTGCCGGCTCAGCGTCAAAACCGCCATAACGCTACAGCCTCGGAACACGCTGGCCATGGGTTCTGCTTTCAGCTCACTAATGCCGACGCCATCTACAGCTCAAATACATCAGCATTTTTATGGGGCCATTGACTAACATGGAGAGCTGCAAAAAACGCTCAAAAACGCGGCGGTAAAAAACGTCCGTGTGTGTGTATGAGGTCTTAAGTATAGGTAAGTACAGGAATTTGCATATTAGGGCACAATCAAAGTTCTAATGAAAATGTCTGAAGGTATGGCAAGTACCTTTGGATGCTACATTTTATTCCTATAAATAGTTTGACAGGTTTTTCAAGTGACAGGTTTACAAAAACAACACTCATCTGAGGAAGAACAGTACTAATGTAGCAGACTTGTATGAGGAAGCTCCAAAGGTTTGCTTAATACTGTCTTTCTCAATTTAATTTCTAGCTTCTACTGTAATACGTTTTTTTTGTTCGTGTTTCAAGGTAACAAAATATATTGCTCTTAGCTATTGTGGGGAAGAAAAGTGAAGGTGCATGTGTTGGTGATCAGCATTCTAGTATCATTTAAAAAAAAAATGATTTTGATGTTTTTAGTTTGATATAAAATGAAAAATCAAATATTTAAGCCCCAAACCTTAGCTGGTAGGATTTAAATATTATCTATGCTGACTGGACTACGCAAAAAATCCATCAGAGTATTGCGTATGTGAATCTTTAGCATTTTGAAGGAGGATGAAGCAGATGTAAATTGGACTTTAAAAATCACCAAGACTCAGAAAAAAAAAGAATTTCAGAAATGCTTTTTAAAATGGGTGTACGTCTAGGGTTGTCACATCATCCCTTTAATCCAGGACACATATGAAGTACACAGGTTCTGAGGCTAATTTAATGCAAATAAGACACCACGTGGGTTTAATTATCACCTTAATCAGCCACAAAACCTGAGTAATTAATGTGTGTCCTGGATTAAAGGGATGATGTGGCAACCCTATGTACGTCCCCGAGCCATGTTAAGGTCCTTGGCCAAACCTGTGCCCCTTCACTGTATGAAAGAAAACAGAGAATAGAATGACAGATTGATGGGGACAGGAAGGATATTTAATAGATACTGGCTCAATATTCCCATGCCAGCAGGGCATCCGAATATTCTGATTCCCATACAAGCGAAAACTCAAAGCCCATAACTCAGGGCCCAGGGGCAATAGCACCTTTTCTCCCCTTTGATCTAGCCCTAGTACCAGTTAAAATGGCACTGGGTTTGAAGGTAATTATTGCTGCTAAGTCCTTGTTATACTTGGACAAAAAGTTGTCAGAGATATTGATTAGCATTCCTGCCAAACACTTTTTAAAAATATTTTCATATCTGTTATCATAACTCACTGATGCGCAGAGGCAATTTTCCTGTATATTTAAGGGGTAGGATGTACTTTTTTAATCCAACACTCAAATTTCTATAGCAATGGTGGCTGTTCCCAAGCAGACTTTCCATTGGTAGTATGACAACATTTCTATTAGTTGCCCATTCTCCAATAGATATCCCCTTGCTTTTCTAAGAGGAAGACAAATCTATGGCTTCTGTACATTATATTTGCGTTTTGCTTGTGACATCAGCTTTTAAAGCATTTTTTATAGCTGTGAATTGCGTTGTTTGATTGCTGACCTAGATTTTATAGAACAGTGTACACTCAAAGTGACCTCAAACTGATCTCAAATGCCTGTGTACCTTAAATCTTTTTACTGTAGAAAGCCTGGGTTGCAAAAGGAACGTTTCTTTGTCTCCGCCGATCACTATTTTTGCAAATGATACAGCACTAGAATGACAGAAAGTGACAGCTGGTTAGATGTTTTTTTAGACTGATGCAACGGATCCACATTTTTCCAAAGTGCTTATTATCAGTTGTTTTTCAGTTGTATAACACTCAGCTATTGCAGACTTTAAATCTTTTATTTCACTAGACATTATAAAAATGACTTTGACTTGCCAGCAAAACTTTCCAAAGTCTGGATCATTCATACACAAATCAAGATAAGCATATGTGTAATACACATTTGGGCTGCACTCCAACAAGCAGGGGCACTTATTTAAACTCCATGAGGCATTAAACTGTCTGTGAAGATTACAAATTCACAGTGATTTCCACAATTTTAAGTTCCTTAATTAAAGGGGAACATTATCATTTTGAATTCTAAATCTTTAATATATATATTAATTAAAAAAAGCTTCAATGGCATAAAAAGAGAACAGTAGTTCAGTCTTGCATACACAAAAAGAATAATTTGATAGCACTTGGGACTGTCCCCAGAAATCAGCTGGTGACTGTGTTTGAGCTGTAATCAATAAAAAGCACAAGTTGTATATCTATCTTCCTGCCAGCAATGGAATGTTAAACACTGGGGTTTGGTATTTGATTGTATGCCATGGCACACAGTACATTGTGTACATGTTATTAAATAAGCCCCATTATATTAAACTGTAGCACACTTAATTTTAAATCTTTTTCTCAAAAGCCCCACTGTTATGTAAGAACACGGACACAGACTGATAAAATTCAGCCTGCAGAGCGGATGTTCTTGGAATGAAATGCCTCTTGTTTGCCTGGCTCTCCCTCTTTACCCAGCTGCATCCAGAGACCTTCCAGTTGGAAAATCTGAGCTTTCAGGAAAGCTTCCAATCATAAGACGGGCTTGCCATCTTGTCCCAATCCCCGAAACAAGACGCCAAATCATTAGCACACGGACATCGTTTTTCGTTTTACATGTTTTATTACAATGGCTTGATAAAATTGCAACAAACCATTGTGGAACAGCAGAGAAGGTTCTGATCTGAAGCATGATAACATTCCTTTAGTATTAGGTGGAGGGAATGTGCAGATCTGAGAGGCTGTATCTCTGTCTGGCATGGGCACAGAGCTAGCACATTTGTGTATGTTCTGCTAGGATCAGCTTCATTTGATTTCTCTGTCATATGGAAAACATTAGCAGACTCAGCAAACAATTTCCATAAGCTCTGGAGTACACAGCACAGAATATTTAGCACTATCAAGCTTATTATGAAAGATCTTTGTCTGTGTGTTCGGTGGCCTTGGAACATATGTGAGTGCATGAAGTCTTATTCATTGTGTGTGTACTTAACTGTAAGATTGATGGATTCCCAAGCATACAAACTCTAAATTCTTTGTTTAAATCATATTGCTTATTCACATAGCTGGGTGCAGAAATCAGATCTTAAAGTTGAACTCAAGGTAATGATCTAAACACACATATGAAATACATATATCTGAGTTGTTTTATCCGCCAAAGGATTTGTATTGTTGTCCATTCTTTCCTGAGATATACACAACTCTGTCACATAGCACAGGTAGATGACACCACTTTCACTGTTAGAGCTAAAAAGGAATTTAACTTGCACTTACCTTTTCCTTCTTCATCCCCACTTACCTGTTATGCTGGATTAAATTTAAATGACATACTCATCTGACCACCAGATCCAGCATTGTCCTGCAGTGTTCTACTGTTTAGCTGCCTATTCCTGTGTCCCACACCAACATTTTGGTTCTCTACATTTTTTTCCTCTTCTAGGTTCAGGCAGCCTTCCTTCTGGCCATTTTGTGAATGGGCTCCCACTACCTCCTGGGATATGTGAAGGGCATTTCCCAGGGAACATGATACACTACCTGCCTGGAGTTTGCATGTTCTCCCTGTACCTGTGTGGGTTTCCTCCAGATACTCCGGTTTCCTCCCACACTCCAAAGACATGCTGGAAGGTTAATTGGCTACTGTCTAAACTGGCCCTATTATGTGAGTGTATGAATGGTGGGCAGCACAGTGACTAAGTGGTTAGCACTTCTGCCTAGCATCACTAGGGTCATCAGTTTGAATCCAAACCATGGTGCTACCTGCCTGGAGTTTGCATATTCTCCCTGTTCCTCCGTGGGTTTCCTCTGTGTACTCCAGTTTCCTCCCACACTCCAAAGACATGCTGGTAGGTTAATTGGCTCCTTTCTAAATTGACCCTAGTATGTGTATGTATGAATATGAGTTAGGGACTTTAGACTGAGGACAGGGACTGATTTGAATGTACAATATATATGTAAAGCGCTGCGTAAATTGATGGTGATTTATATGTACCTGTAATAAAAATATAAATAAATAAATAAATGTGAGTTAGGGACCTTAGGTTGTAAGATGTAAATGTATAATAAATATGTAAAGCGCTGTGTAAATTGTTGCAGCTATATAAGTACCTGTAATAAATAAATAGAATAAATAAATAGGCCCAAAGAGCAACCTTTAAGCTGAGCATAGAATGGAAATGTATGTGTTTGTGGACCTCCTTGTTCAATAGAAGTTGATCCTTGGAAAACCTCTTTCGATCAGCAACTGCAGCAAATCTCATTACTCTTAAGTCTGTTTTATTGAATAAGCCAGTATGATTCTACAGAAACCGTTATGATCTCGCATTGAGGTTGGGGAGCTTTGATTCCACCCTGGAATGCATTGTTTGTAATTTAGGTCTTTCTGCATATGGTTATAGTGTGTGACATATATACTATATTACCAAAATTATTGGCACGCCTGCCTTTAGACCAGTGGTTCTCAACTCCTGTCCTCAGGACCCACCAACAGGCCAGATTTTAAGTATTACCTTGAGGAGATGTAGACTAGAACACTGCAATCACAGAGCAGCACATTATTTCACCAGCATTTCAGTTATCCTGCAAACCTGACCTGTTAGTGGGACCTGAGGACAGGAGTACCACTGCTTTAGATGCACATGAACCTTAATGGCATCCCAGTCTTAGTCCATAGGGTCCAATATTGAGTTGGCCCACTCTTTGCAGCTATAACAGCTTCAACTCTTCTGGGACGGCTGTCCACAAGGTTTAGGAGTGTGTCTATGGGAATGTTTGACCATTCTTCCAGAAACGCATTTGTGAGGTCAAGCACTAATGTTAATGAGAAGGCTTGACTGCAGTCTTCGCTCTAATTCATCCCAAAGGTGTTCTGGTTGAGGTCAGTCCTCTGTGCAGGCCAGTCACGTTTCTCCACCCCAAACTCACTCATCCATGTCTTTATGGTGTGCAGTCATGTGGGAACAGAAGGGGGCCATCCCCAAACTGTTCCCACATAATTGGGAGCATGAAATTGTCCAAAATGTCTTGGTATGCTGACGCCTTAAGAGTTCTCTTCACTGGAACTAAGGGGCCAAGCCCAACCCCTGAAAAACAACCTCACACCATAATCCCCCTTCCACCAAATGATTTAGACTAGTGCACAAAGCAAGGCCCATAAAAACACAGATGAACAAGTGGAGGAACTTGACTGGCCTGCACAAAGTCCTGACCTCACCACAATAGAACCCCTTTGGGGTGAATTAGAGCGAGACTGCGAGCCAGGCCTTCTCGTCCACATCAATGCCTGACCTCACATATGCGTTTCTGGAAGAATGGTCAAACATTCCCATAGACACACTCCTAAACCTTGTGGACAGCCTTTCCAGAAGAGTTGAAGCTGTTGCAGGTGCAAAGGGTGGGCCAACTCAATATTGAACCCTACGTACTAAGACTGGGATGCCATTAAAGCTCATGTGCGTGTAAAGGCAGCTGTCCCAATACTTTTGGTAATATGGTGTATTTATGAATAGCGGAAATCAAGGCCTCTGCTTTTATCAGAAAAAAAATGTATGCAATGGGGATTTTATTTGTATATTGTAGTAAATTGTTCATCCCTAATACACCTTTTCCAGGCTATAAACAAGTAATACAGTTGTTATTGTGTTTCTTAGCAGTATAAGGTATGCAGCCCTGAAAGGCCTACATCTGTCCTGAAGGGGTCAACTCTGGCCATAGGTCACATGACCTTTCTGGGGGGTTAGTTAACCTTTTGATAAGTCTTGCTTTCATTACAGTCATTTGTATATCTGCTATAATGTTGGTATACTCATAGTTTACAGTTGCTGAAACCGCTGCTTTCATTGTGATTTTAGAAGCAGGTTCTACCTTTAGTCCCTTTTGACTAGCTATTGCTTGTTTTGTACATCCTCATTGACAGTACTTGGGTTGCTTTATTATTATTATACAGGATTTATATAGCACCAACAGTTTTCTCAGTGCTTTCCAACATGAAGGCAGACGTTACAATACAATTTGGTACAAGAGGAATCAGAGGGCCCTGCTCGTTAGTGCTTACAATCTATATTTAACAGAGTTCAGATGATAGCCGTGCTCTAGAACAGTGTTTCTCAACTGTTTTTCGGTCAAGACATCCTTTAAAAATTATGGACAGTCTCGAGGCACCCTATAAAAATTATGGACAGTCTCGAGGCACCCTATAAAAATGATGAACAGTCTTGAGGCACCCTATAAAAATTATGAACTCTCAAAGTCTCGAAGCACCCCATTCTGAAATGTAAAAAACAATTCTAATAGTTTTACATAATGCAGCAACATCCACCATGTAGGACACCCGACATTGGAGGTGGCTTATTCTTTCAAAGCAAATTCACTTTTGCAAACTGGTACTGGCGAGTATTCCAATGTTTCTCTTCTCCCTCAGTTTTTCTCCATCACTCAGCTAATGTGACCCCAATACTGATGGAGAGAGGCAGAGGAGGGTCAAACAAGGATGCTATGGAGGCGACTGACATCCTCCTTATCAACTGATCATGCCATTGGTCAATAGGACGCCGGCAGCTAGAAGGTTGTAATGTTTCACAATGAAAATATGTGGCTTTGTGTAACTAAAAGGTAGGCTTCATCCATCATCGCCACCTTGTATACACTTTTTGGGCAATTTTTAGGCATTTTGCCAAGGCACCCCTGAAGAAACCTCAAGGCACCGGCACTCAAAAGGCTGCTCTACAATAACGCAATATGGCTTTGAGTGAAAATAGTTACGCTGGTTATACAGTATTAGATTTTTGAATGAACGTTCCTACAAACATTTGTCCAAAAACTCTTTATGCATTCGATGGCTGAACAAATGTAATTTAAAAGGACTTTTATTTGCTTTTACATTTGATTTTGTAATTACCCTAACAAAACTAAAGAAAGTGAACTGCACTCCCTAACTACCATTCACAGTACCTTTCCATAAAACTTACATAAATGAAGTATACAACATTAGAACACAAAGAATATATTGTCGTAAAATATTACTTTTATTAATACTGTGAAAAATACATAGTAGACTTTTTTTTATTATTTTCTTACAATTTATGCTATAAATCTTAAGGAATGTTAGCTAACTAACAAAAAAAATGTTAAATAAATACTTAACTACCTTGAAGGAAAACAATGTCCTCCTTTAAGAAAGTATGCTAATCATGTGTTTTAAAGGTCTAAAAGACCTCAAGTTGTTTATTAAGGAGTTAAAATGATGGTCATTTATAAATAAATAATAATCATTAATAATGGCTTTTTACCTACATATAGTGAAGGAAACCATTTTGAGACACATTAATATTCACTAGGAAGTTATGTCATTCCTAATGAATTTATAGACTGCACTCTCGTGAAAGTTGATCCAACTTACATATGTATGTTTCCATAGTGTGAACGCTATGTGGTGACTAGGTAAGAGAGCCTGTTAAAAAAAAAAAAAAGTGTTAAACGAAACTAGCTGAGTGTTCAGCTTTCAGACATGAGAACATGCATAAATAACTCAATGTAGCAGACTGCTTTAAATGTACCATTTAGTTGCTACAATATCTCTGACATATATTCCTAAGAAAACTCTTGCTGCTATTGACCTATATATGTTCAGGCTAAAATGACACTGTGAAGCTGCATGATAGAACACTTAGAAGAGCGATTAGGTTTTTTCAAACTGTGTTCTCGGTTTGTCTCTTATTTTCTTTCTGTGATAATTGGGCAGCGTCTAAGGAAGACAATTCCAATTTGCTTTTGCACATTAAGGCACTTTTTTTTCCAGGCAAGTACAAACATCTTTATGTGCTTTTCTCCATGAGTTGCTATGGTCATTCTTGCTGAATTAATTTGCATTAATGTGAAAAATAGATGACTCACCAAAGTATTAACAGTTTTACAGTAATAATTAATAATAGAACATAGTACATTATGTTTTTCTAGACAGGATGATTCATGCTTATCTGGAACTCCTCCTTATCCCTCAAATAAAAAAAATACTAAATAAAACAAAAAAAATAAGTAAAAACAAAAAAAAAAAAATCCCTGCGTTTCTCTGCTTTCTGCACACCGTGCCGAATCACTGCTCTATGGAATGCTGGGTACTTCAAAACCTGCAAGAATGAGCTCCGGAACAGTTCTGTACCTTGAGCAGTGCCTCCAAGAAGGAGGTAAGTATTTCAGATTTTTTTTGGAGTGGGGGAAGGCCCCCCCCCCCCGGAAATACTTACTTGGAAGGGGGGGGGGGGGGTCAGGGGGCTCTCAGATAACGGTACCATGAATGGTCTTCCTGTTGGGTGGCGTGTTGGTTGGAACATTAGAAAGGCAGAGTAGTAAATGTTTAAAACCAACCTGGTCAGATATTTACAATTAATTTGTCATTGTTGCCTGAATTCCCCAGTTGGATGATTCTTCTCAGGTCAACTAGATCTACACAGAAATATTCAAGCTAATCAAAAAGTGATGAATTGCTGATTCTCCTGATGAAATCATCCCTAAAGCCGAGTTCCGAAGAATTAATACATTTGGACTGTGGATTTTAGAGCATTTCCCGAAGTCACTACTCCAGAAAATAAAAGCAGACTGCTCACTAGAAAAGTCAACAGTGAAAATACTATGGCCACATATTGAGGAGACATAGTTAGGTAGAGAAGACACTGATGCTAGGAAAGAATGAAGCCAAAATAAAATTGGATGCCAAGTTAAAGTTGTAGTAAACCCTCCTATCATATTCAGCCAAGGAAGCTGCCATCTTGGCCTCCGTTTAATCTACAACTGCCATGATGCTGCACATGTGATCAGCTATGACACCAGCCATTGGATGGTTTGACACTTTGGTTTAGAGCACAACCAATGGGAGTGTTACATTTCTGGCACGTGCCGGAAATGGAACTGGTTTTCAAACTGTTAAATGGATGGGTTTACTACCGCTTTAAGATGGCTAAGTTCTGAAGATCAACCTGCCTGAGATCAGATATGCAGATGCTGACTGATATATCCAATGAGCTAATGTCTATGATTTTCCAAAGAGTCAGATTTTACTGAATGACTAGACAAGAATTAGTGGTGGGTGCATTGCTGTAGTAGAGTAAGAGAAGGACTGGTGGATTGATAGGTAGATGAGCTCATGAGATTATACGTACATTACAGTCAAAATAGAACATTTAGCCATGAAATGCACACAGGAAGCACAGACTACTTCCCCAGGGACTCCGTATTTAATCCAGGCCTAAGTGTACTATCCCATTTGTCAGGAATCTATGAACCCTTTTTATACCCTTTCTTGTATATCTGTAAGTATTGTAGGAGATAATTCCCCGGATACAGTTACCTGACGTTATTTGTAAATCACCTGTACAAACTGAGCTTGTCCTCATTCCCTCCCATCTCCTAGGTTTCCCTATTACTCAGATAGGGCCAACTGAGAGGCTTAAGCCTGGTACATACCACTAGCTTAAAAAAAACCTGACAACTCCGGTTGGAGCCGCTGCACTAACGATCCGACATTAGTACTGCAATCTCCTCTGCTGTTCTTTTGTGTTCTTTATGCCCCCCTGCCAGACCACTCTGGTCAGTGCTCTCTGCCATTGGCTGAGAGCGCTGATCCGGAGCCAGTCGGCTGCTGGTTTTCCAGCATGCTTGTCCATTAGAAGCTGGCCAAACAGCAAGCTTCTGTCGGACCAGCTGCCGTACACACAGGCTGAATGTCGCCCGACATTTGGCCTGTATGTACTTGACTTTAAAAGTTGAAATTTGGGGCTATGCTTAATTTTTAAGGGGGAAATCGAGATTTGTGTAGAACTTTAGTTGCCTATATCGCTGGAGCCATAGATCATTTTAACATGCAATTTTCAGTGTAGACAACCCCCCTATGCATTTTCTTACCATTCTTTATAATGACTGAACCAATCTTCCCGGGATTTCCAAACTCTCTGATTTTCCTGTCATTTTGTTTTACTTGATTGTTTTACTGAATTCTTACTTCAGGAAGTACAGCTCTAGGAGATCTCTGCTATTCCTCCAACTTCAAGATGTTGCTTTCTTCCACCTCAGTGTTTAGTAGACATGTGCACTAGTTTTGTTGTGAATTCGCTTTTCATCAAAATTCCGAATATTCCTTAATTCGAAAACCATTTCACAAATTTGTCAGAAAACAAATTTTTGAAAAGAACGAAAATCGGAAGGAATGAAAATCCGAAATCCGAAAATCCGAAAAAATGAAAATCGGAAATTTGAAAATCTGAAAAAACGAAAATCCAAAATTCAAAAATCCAATAATTTTAAAGAATGAAAATTCAAAAGCGAGAACGAAAATCGGAATATTTAAAGAAACGAAAATCCGAAAAATAAGAACGAAAATCCGTAAATTCAAAAGAACAAAAATCCGAAAAGAAGAACAAAAATCTGAAAATTTGAAAATCCTAAAGAACAAAAACAATTTGGATAATTTCTTTTATAATAAATTATTACATTTATTATTTTATTAACCATAACTTTTAGGTTGTAAGCTCCACGAGCAGGGCTCTTCTATTCCTTCTGTATTGAACTGTATTGTAATAGTACTGTGTCCCTTCTTTATTGTAAAGCACTGCGCAAACTGTTGGCGCTATATAAATCCTGTATAATAATAATAATAATAATAACCAATCATTATTATAGTTTTTTAAATTATTATTATTATTTATTACTATTATTAATAATAATAATAATAATAATAATAATAAAAACTATAATATTAGTTATAAACTATTAAATTATATGTAGGTATTGGAATTTCCATTCAAATTTGGCTGTTAGTGAATTTAATGAGTTATTAACGATTATTATAGTTTATTAATAATAAATAATAAAAACTATAATAATAGTTATAAACTATTAAATGAGTTAGGTATTGGAATTTCCTTTCAAATTTGCCTGCCTGTTAGTGAACATAACTAACACGAATTTACGAATTTTCAAAATAACGAATACTGCATCTATATGAATGGAACGAACTGAATTCAATTTTTTCCGAACTCCCGATAATAACGAATAGCGCATCTACACGAATGGAGTGAACCAAATTTGAATGTTTCCGAATTCAAGAATTATTGAAAATAACAAATTTGTCTGCCTGTTAGTGAACGTAGTGAATACAAATTTATTCAAATTTTCTAATTTTCAAAATCACAAATACCGCATCTATGAGAATGGAATGAACCTAATTAGAATGTTTCTGAATTCCCGAATTAACGATAAGAACTAATACAGCATCTATATGAAGGGAACGAACCAAATGTAAATTTTTACAGAATTCCCGATAATAATGAATACTGCATCTATACGAAGGGAACAAACCAAACTTGAATGTTTCCAAATTTATGAATTATTCGAAATAACAAATGTCGATCATAACGAAAAATCGGAAAACCCCCCCCAAAAAAACGGAAAAAACAAACAAAAAAAAACGAAAATGAAAAAAAACAAATTTTCAGCCGTACACATATCTAGCGTTTAGCACTTGCTGACAACTGATTTAACCACTTCAGCCCCGGAAGGATTTCCCCCTTTAGGACCAGAGCCATTTTTGCGATTCGGCACTGCGTCGCTTTAACTGAAAATTGCGCGGTCGTGTGACGTTGTACCCAAACTAAATTTGCGTCCTTTTTTCCCCACAAATAGAGCTTTCTTTTGGTGGTATTTGATCATCGCTGCGTCATTTCTGATCGCCGTTATAAACAAAAGAAGAG
Source organism: Glandirana rugosa (assembly GCA_018402905.1). NCBI lineage: Eukaryota > Metazoa > Chordata > Amphibia > Anura > Ranidae > Glandirana > Glandirana rugosa. The sequence goes on along the minus strand of BLSH010106108.1, from coordinate 1,669,758 downwards.
CGACAATTTTGCAAAAAAAACCCAAATTTCTTACTTTTTGCTAAAATACAAATCCAAAAAAAAAATATAAAAAAAACATTTTTTTCATCGGTTTTGGCCGATTTATATTCTTCCTCATATTTGTGATAAAAAAATCTCAATCGGCGTTTATTGATTGATTTGCGCAAAAGTGGTCGCATTTACGGATGATGAGAATTCATTTCTGGGGTTTTTATTTTTTTTTTATTTTTTACTAGTAACGGCGGCGATCTGCGATTTTTAGCGGTACTGCGATATTTCAGCGGACATGTCGGAACATTTTGACACTTTTTTGGGACCATTGGCATTTATACAGCGATCAGTGCTATAAAAATGCACTGATTACTGTGTAAATGCCATTGGCAGTGAAGGGGTTAACCTGCAGGGGGCGCTCTAAGGGTTAACAGTGTTCCCTGGGCGTGTTCTTACTGTGGGGGGACTGCCCTAGCTGGGGAAGGGAAGTGATCACAGCCTCCATGTAGAGGAAGGCTGTGATCACAGCCCTTCCCCCCTCACAGAACGGAGGTCTGTGTTTACTTACACGGACCTCCATTCTTTCACTCCGGGGGGGGCATCGCGGGTGGCCGGCGGAGATCGAATCCGCCGCACCCGCTCCCTGGCCCTCCCCGGACACAGTGAGCGCGCGGGCGCGCTTCCGGCGGCGCGCGCTCACTGGGCTCCATCTCGCAGCCGCCGTCATATGACGGCGATTTGCGCAATAGAGCCACCTTGTCGCCGTCAATTGCTGACCAGCGGTCGGCAAGCGGTTAAAGCGGTAGTAAACTCAGATACAGACCGAAAATCTATGCAATATTCTAAGTCCTCTAGACATATTTAATCTCCAAATCCTACCTAGCACACTTTAAAATATCTCTTATTTGTGTTATCTTGTGCTTTAGAAACGCTCCTCCTTGGTGTTAGACGCCGACACTTTTGACTCCTGTCTTCCGCGTCGCGCATGCGCATTACTACCCGGTAGCCAAGCCTTGTTTTCGTTTCAGCTCACTGTTTCAGCAACATTTTTCAGCGAATTGGAGAAGATCATGTATCTGCCTTGCATACAAGTATCACGTTAGCTTGGGGCTGACGCCAACACAAGGAGATGATGCAGCTCCGGCATAGGCCCTACATTTTTCCGGCAGCGTTAAAAATGAGGGGTAATGGCACATGCGCGGATGAAGTCACCTGAAAGAAAAGTCAAGATTGCTTGCAAGCAAAGCAGTGTAAGAGGAAATCGAACACTGGAAAACAAAGGTACGTACTAGCATTGTTATTTTACAGAAAAGTTATGTGCATGGGGATACAACCGCTTTAGGAATCATTCTCTCGAAAATGTAGTTACTGTACCAATTAAAAAAAGAAGGAAAAATTGTAACCCTCAGTTGTTAGCAGCAGAGATTGCATGTCATGTATGCATGCATGCAACAACCCTCCAGCTGAACTTCTCTTTGATGTTTTCATTTTCTAGACTTGGCGGTAAAAGTTGTCTTTTTCTTTTCTTTTCCTAATCTTCAAAGTGTTGACTAGAAAAATGAAAAAAAATGTTAATTCAATATTCCAAACATAATTTATTTTTCTTTTGTCATTACATGTCTTTCGCTACAGGACACTCATATTCTTCTATGCCTTTTCAATTCTGCTTTGGAAAACCAATGATCAGCATAATTATTATAAAAAATACTGACCAACCCTTAAAAAAGTGTTAGAGAAGACAGTGACTTCAAACCTACACTGGGCCAAGGAGGAGGCAGATTGCCTATTCTGCAGCCAGTTGCATCTGTGCAATAGATGACAAGTACATTAAAATACAGATGCTCCCTGCCAATGGGAGTACCTGTTTTATTATTGTAAAACTTCTCACTTATGCTTGCATTTGCAGATGTTTTTGCATTTGTGTGTGATGTATTGCATGCTTGCACCAAGAGTCCAGCATCTTCTCAAACTTCTGGGACACATACTATGTGAATAACTTATGCTTTTCTAGAAATAACAGTAGCACATCCTCTTCATTTGTATGTGCAGCACCTTATTTCCGGTGAGGTTTCAGAACTAAGAAGAAAATGGTCTTCAATTACCTTTTTTTAAAAAAAAAAACATTAAGTAGTATAAAAAATGTATATTCAGGATAGGTGTACAAAAAATGTCATGTATTGCATTCCACCAACCAAAAAAGCACAAGATATTAAACTTGGTTGTCAAGGTAACCCATGTACTGCATAATTTTGTGAGGCAGAGAGATGCTTTCAACTCCTTGGGACATCAGCTAGAGCAGATGCAATGAAATATTAGTAGTGGTAAACCTGTGCCATCACACTTTTGATAATTATTTTATGCTCCCAGAAGTAGAAGGCCCATGGCAATGAAAATATCTGTGAATAATTCATGGGTTTTGAAGCAGTGTAATAATTTATTTTACATTTTTTTCAAGAGTTTTTATGTATATAGCCTAAGCAATATTTTAGCAAAATTTTTGATATATTTGCATTTGTTTATTTATTTATTAAAAGATAAAATGCCAGGCTTACTTTCTTTACATATCCATATATAGGTGTGTGTACAGGGTGTGCCAGGTGTGCTAAGTAATCCTCCACATCATCTGCAGGTGTCATCTTCTGCAGGTAATAGCTGGCACGTACCATTTTCTGTTCCACCGACAAAGGACCTGCGGACCCCTTCTGTAACTCCACCAGAGCCTCCGCAAAACTGGTAATTTGTCTCCTGCTGAGCTGCAATGGCCTGGCGATTCACCTCCTGCTGGACTGCAATGGCCTGGCAATTTGCTTCCTGCTAATGGCGATTTGACTCCTTGTGCGCTGCAATAGCCTGTGCGACCTAGCGTTTGGTTTCCTGCTGCTGGTGATTGTTCTCCTGTTGGGTTGCAGTGGCCTGCAGCAGAGCTTTTAACACATCCTTCATCTTTCCCCTTGTTTAGGAAGATGCCCGCCTAAAATCCACCATGTGTGGGGGGGGTTAGCTCAATGGGGATCACCTTCCCTGGGAAAAAGGTAGTCCAAACGGCAGGTTTTCGTAAAAGCTGACTTGTAGCCAGTTTTATTTTAAAAAGTTGCGTGAAAATCAAACAAACAAAACAAAAAATAAATCCTTGCCATCCAGGCTCTTACTAAACATTTCCAGTTTTACTAACTGAGCCGTGAAGGGCTTCTCCCAGTCACCCACAAGACAAAGACAATGCAAACCTTTTGTTTCAGTCATAAAGCAAACTTCAGTTCAGCAGCTCTCTCAGGTTTGATGGCTCCTGAGTCCCAGGCCAGAGCAAACCTTTGCTCTACTCCTGCTTATTTATATCACCTGTTGGTGGACACAAGTGAACCACAAAATCTGGTTTGGAAACAACCCTGCTAAGGTGGCTGGTAACACCTGGACCTGATTTTGCCTTAGTTCACTGAAAATGAACGCATGCGAGGTGAAACGTCCATTGATCACCTCGCCTTTCATAATGTCACTATATATACAGTATATATACACACACACACGTGTGTTTGAGCTTTGGGGTGCACACCCTATTGCAATAGGCTGCACACACCTATGTTTCCATACACTCATCGAAACATGGACCCAATTGCACTTATATCCTTGTTCACCTACACCTGCACAGTCTCACAAGCAAATTTTACATGGTAAGCAGAGTTACTAGCAGTGGCGGCCGCTCATGTAGGGCGCAGGGGCGCCGCCCGCCTAATCCATGCGCCTGGCCCCTAATCCACATGCAGGGCGCTGGGCGCATGGATTCCAATGGGTTTTTTTTTTTAAGCACATGATTAGAGCCAGGGGTTCTAAGTGGCTTAAAAAATGGTGGGCCGGGGCGCAGAGCACTGCACCCGGAGCCCACCCAGTTGTGTGACATTAGCTAATTTATATACGCTAATGTCTTCTTGTTTCTCCTCCCGGCCAATCAGACCTTTTTGTGGTCCTCTGGAATTATCTTTTGCTTCTTACACGTTTGTGTGTCTGTTTTGACACATCTTTGCTGGATTTAATCCCTCTCTCAATCATAAGTATGAGTGTGTTTGGACTATAGGTTACTTGAGCACCCTTACACGTTCATTGGAGATATATATATTGACTACACTGATACCATGCTGATTTTTTACCTTTCCCTCAGTGATGCCATTTGTTCCCAGTATGTACTTAGTTGGAGACCCTCTCCATTTATCACCGGAAGATCTTCTTACACTCCTCTCTACAGTTTCGGCAGGGCCCTTTTTCACATGTTTATTTAGCTGGCACTTTTCTGTTTCTTTCATGGTTTTAACTATTGACCAGTACCGTGTCATGGGCTTGAGGACATTGTAAGTACCACATCCTAACTCCACTCAGCACCATAGGAGCCAACATAACATTTGTATAATTTGATGAATGTTTGTAACATGATTTTTATTTTGTATACTGTACCTACATTATCTGCAAACAAAATATCCCTGTGGAAGGAGTCAAGATAACTCAGAAACGCGTTGGATATGCTGATGCAATTTTTTTGATAAACATTGTGATAGATGTTATGTATTAATATGGTATGGGAATATGTACCCCATCCCTTTTAATCATGTTTTTTGAGGACTTTTTGCAAACAAATATGACACAGTTAAAATTGTGAATTTTAACATTGACTTTTGTCACTCTCTTATGCATTTAAAATCCCATCATTTTCTCAAAATAGTGGGAAACTTTGTTCTTCCACATATTTTTAGGGATGTGGCTCTGCTAGATAAGAGAACCTCCATTTTCCCAATCAGGAAGCGGGTCCTGAGACACGATTGGCTGGGAGTCCTAAGACCCTATTGGCCGTGAGTCCTAACTCCTGATTGGCCAGGAGGAGAAGTGACTGATGCATCTGTGTATGATAACACCTATATCCTCACACAGAGGTTGTTTGTGCCCATAAAGACAGATACAGGTATCATTGAATTTTTATATTAGTGCTTGGCTCTGTTATTGTTCTGCCAGAATCATGGTTCTTGTAGTACTGGTGCTATATGTCAAAGAGCAGTGGACATGTTTAAAATGTTCATGTGTCCAGACTATAGACATTACATAATTTACATTACCTTGACTAACAGTAAAATATCTTTAAAGAAGATCCATCAATATACTTTTTTACACTGTTCTTCCTTCCATGGGACAGAGTACATGTACTATTTGTCCCCCGTAGCTAACTGTAGTAAATGTACTTCTGAAGAAATGCCGCAAATCTGTCAATGACTTGGAAGAAGATGGATCCATCCTAGTTACAGGTTGTCTTGGCTCTGACAATTTCCTGAGACAAGAGGAATGTAGAGGGAGAGGGGATGTGTGCAACTAAAACAGAGGTTTTAGTTGCACAACATTTGCAAATATATGGAGGTTGTACTGCCTCATCAAGTCCCCTCTGTAAAGTGCAGTCCTAACTCTAGTTTATGGGAGCCTCCGTGTGGTAACATATATAACAATTGACAAATTAAAGACAGGTATGCCTAGAGGCAGCCCATTCTTCTTTAAAGGCGCAGAGACACAAAAGAAGCCCAGCAAAGCTGAAGGCATCCAAGGTGTCTTCATTCCAATTCCAACCACCTAAACAAAATTAGCTACCACCCCAATTTATAACTAGCTTTTAAAGTAAGGTGCACATGAAAGGGCTTTGAACAACGCAAACAAAACAAAAGATTTCCAAACACAATTACATAGCTCCAAATTGTCCCTGAATTTGAGGGACTGTCCCTGATTTGGAGCGATATCCATCTTTCCTCCTCATTTGTCCCTCATCTTGGTCTGATCTACAGTCAGGTCCATAAATATTGGGACATGACACAATTCTAATCTTTTTGGCTCTATACACCACCACAATGGATTTGAAATGAAACGAACAAGATGTGCTTTAACTGCAGACTTTCAGCTTTAATTTGAGGGTATTTACATCCAAATCAGGTGAACGGTGTAGGAATTACAACAGTTTGTATATGTGCCTCCCACTTTTTAAGGGACCAAAAGTAATGGGACAGATTAACAATCATAAATCAAACTTTCACTTTTTAATACTTGGTTGCAAATCCTTTGCAGTCAATTACAGCCTGAAGTCTGGAACGCATAGACATCACAAGGCGCTGGGTTTCATCCCTGGTGATGCTCTGCCAGGCCTCTACTGCAACTGTTTTCAGCTCCTGCTTGTTCTTGGGGCATTTTCCCTTCAGTTTTGTCTTCAGCAAGTGAAATGCATGCTCAATCGGATTCAGGTCAGGTGATTGACTTGGCCATTGCATAACATTCCACTTCTTTCACTTAAAAAACTCTTTGGTTGCTTTCGCAGTATGCTTCGGGTCATTGTAGTTA
>BLSH010106108.1:1629773-1650123 GCA_018402905.1 Glandirana rugosa | reverse complement strand
ATATATATATATATATATATATATATATATATATATATATATATATAATATATATATATATATATATATATATATATATATATATATATATATACAGCATCTCACAAAAGTGTGTACACCCCTCACATTTTAGTAAATATTTTCACTCAGGGGTGAACTCACTTTTGTTGCCAGCAGTTTAGACATTAATGGCTGTGTCTTAAAGTAATTTAGAGGGGGCAGCACATTTACACTGTTATACAAGCTGTACACTCACTACTTTACATTGTAGCAAAGTGTCATTTCTTCAGTGTTGTCACATGAAAAGATATAATAAAATATTTACAAAAAGGGGTGTACTCACTTTTGTGAGATAATATATATATATATATATATATATATATATATATATATATATATATATATATATACATATATATGCACTAACACACTATATTGTCCAAAATATCTGGATGCCTGCCTTTATGTGCCCATGAGCTTTAATGGCATCCCAGTCTTATTGGCCCACCCTTTGCAGCTATAATAGCTTCAACTCCTCTGGGAGGGCTGTCCATGAGGTTTAGGAGTGTGTCTATGGGAATGTCTGACCATTCTTCCACTTGTGAGGTCAAGCACTGATGTCGGACTAGAGGGCCTGGCTAGCAGTATCCACTCTAATTCATCCCAAAGCTGTCGGGTCGAGGTCAGAACTCTGTACAGCCCAGTCAAGTTCCTGCACCCCAAACTCACTCATCCATGTCTTTATGGACCTTGCTTGGTACACTGGTCCAAAACATTTCATGGAGGGGATTATGGTGTGGGATTGTTTTTCAGGGGTTGGTCTTGGTCCCTTAGTCCCCGTGAAGGGAACACTTAAGGCATAAGTATACAAAGACATTTTGGACAATTTCATGCTCCCAACTTTGTGGGAACAGTTTGGGGATGGCCCCTTCCTGTTTCAACATGACTGCGCACCAGTGAGCTCAACTCTATAGAACACCTTTGAGATGAATTAAAGCGAAGACTGCGAGCCAGGCCTTCTCGCCCAACATCAGTGCCTGACCTCACATATGTGCTTTAGGAAGAATATTCAAACATTCCCATAGACACTCCATTGCTTGAACCCTTAACACTTACTTAAAACCAGTTTGGGGCTCAGGCTCTATGCTTTCCTTTGCTTCCTGTCCCCCATATGAGTACTACTGTTACCACTGGTAAAAATTCACTGGTGTCTTCACCAAGGTCCAGTGACATCAGGGAGGCTCTTTAGTCTAGACTGAACCAATGAAAAATCAGTATGCCAGATATGGAACCTTAGAACAATGTACCACAATATTGCTGGTTTTCACAGTAAGCTGAACGCTACATTATGTTTTATTCTCAGAGTAGAAAGCAAATGAAATAACAAATGGTGACAGTGGATTGTGATGGAGTTATTATGTCTGTTTCCTGGTATTCCAAGTTACATGTTTTTGTAATTTGTGCTCTTGAATTTATGGTCTGTTTGGTTGCAGTGTGCGTGAGCACAGCTGGAGGTGTATGGGAGGGAATGGAATGCTACAGAGGGCAATCAGCCTGGACTTCAGATTTCTGACCACATTTATTTCTTTATAAATAAGTAATATTTCCCTGCACAAAGTAAATGCCCCAACGATAACTGTGTTCTAAAACCACTTTGTGGTTTAGGGAAGGTTGAACTTATTAACCTATAGGCTGAAACACATTTTCCAAGAAAAACATTAAATTATTCTGATGCTGGCTTGGCAACATACTATTTTTGTATTTGTATGGAGTGTTTGATTATCCAGGCATTTAAGGTGAAAGAATAAATTCTGTATATGCGGATCATACTTTAAAGTTGTGTAGGCTGGATCAGGAAAAATGATGACCATAAAGTCTTTAAATCATTTGCTCATGGTTAGTATCATACTGGCCATACACTGCTAGAATTTTGGCCAATTCAGAGCAATTCTAGCACGGGGTGGCTCTGCCGCCTTGACTTGTTTAGCCTGTAGGCTGAAAGAAATCTGTGTCACCTCCTATAACCAAAGGTCTTCTTAGCTTACAATTCCATATAACTCATTCTAAAAAAAAATAAGATGTAGGAAATAAAACATAAATGCTTTATGCATATTATAGGCTTACATAAAAAGACATGCAGTAAGATAGTGTCAATCTCCCACCTTCCTGAAAGCTTGGCAACCTAGGCCCTATCCCAAACTCAGATTATGTATTTAGAGCACAAGAAGAGAGCCCTAATGCCCTGTTCTCATTTAGCAATTTGGGGTTGTGGGTGTAATTGCTGCAATTCTGACCACAATTCCAAATCGCACTGCAATGTTGGCAAAACGCAGCACATGTGTTCGGCTCCATTCACATCTAGCAATTTAGGATCGTGGCCAGAATTGCCACGATTTTGTTTGCGATTCCAAAACGCACTGCAATTCTGGCAAAATGCAGCACACTTGTTCAGCTGCTATTCATTTTCAACAGCACCTAAACACAGTGCAGTTTTGCCATGATTGTCGCAATTGCAGAAAATCACGGTGCAAGCCTCTGCTCCTTTTTGTGTGAAAAGATTTGCGCAAGGCAGTTTCGCCATCACAGCAAAACTGCACTGCGTTTAGCAACTTTTATCACATGTATAGAGTATTGGGAACTACATTTTTTAGAACCAGAGAACAATTAAAAAACTAATTTTGGGTTCCCAAGGCGATTATGCCAATATATCTGTGATCATTACTAGCCTAGATCTTCCATGTCTTAAAGTGATTCTAAAGGTTAAAATAAAAAAAAGAGCAACCCCAATCCTTTTCTGTTTGAGTCCCTCAAGAGTGATCCTGGCTCCTCCCCCCGGCTGCCCCCAATAGCAAACCTCTTGCTATGGGAGCGCTTGAGCTCCTGAGCCACACTCCTGTGAATGGACACTGTCCATTCACACACAGAGCATAGCTTGGCCCTGCTCCTACTCTCCTCATTGGCTCACTGGCTGTGATTGACAGCAGGCTGTCTCAATGGCTTGTGAGCCAATGAGGAGAGAGAGACTCAGGAGATTCATTGCTCTCAAGGGCATTGCTGGATCAAGATAGGGGCTCAGGTAAGTATAAGGGGGGCTGGGGCGGGGAGGGCTGCACCCATAGAATGCATTCAGGAAAAAATAAACCTTCTGCCTTTAGAACCACTTTAATGTCTAATTTTATATTTTTCAATTCATCATTGATTTCATATACAGTAGTTGTCTCAGAAACTGTGATATTTACTAATACCTGCTTGTGGATCATTAGGGAAAGTTTAAACATACAACTCATCAGTCAACAGTGGTTAAAAGATAACTGTTGCTAACTCTTAAGATTTTTCTAACAAGGTTAATCCTCCAGAGACATAAAGAAAACAAAACTACATTTCAAGACCATTTATGTTCATGGGACTGCTCAATGCCAAACTTCAGCCAAACCCCATTTCAGTTTTGAATAGTGGGGAAAAGGAGTGGTACCTCTTTCAGGTAATAACTGGTGTGAGTCTCTGCTGGAATTTGCCCTGATTTCTGGTCCTAGTGACACCCTTCGACCTTACACATAGGTGTCACTGGGACAGAAGGTGAGGGGAAAATCATCCAATTAGGACACAGGCCTCAAGTTACCTAACAAAGGTTGTGATTTCTACACTGTATAAAAAGCTATTTTTATGACAGTTGTGACCCCACTGGAAAGATTCATCCTGGTTCCTGTTGTGGTGGCAGGGGAACAGGATGTGAGAGGAAATCTCCCAAATGGGTAAAACGCTCTTATTAGAAGATCACATTGTTATGTGCAAGACCCCATCTTCAGCCACGTGATGGGGGACAAGGCAGCGATAAAAACCTGACAAAAGTACCATATATTTCATATGAAACATGGTACAGTGTGATTTGACATTTTACCAATGTAAAATGAAAAGTCCATTGCATTACAGTGACTAACTACAGTTGGTTGCAACTGCACAATTCCATGTCTGACAAGTTCCTTTGTTGCTTGGTCCTTAGTATAAACTATAATAAAAAAAAAAAAACATTTTTTCAAGTGTTGCTATGTGGTCATGTGACTGCAAAGCTCCAACAACTCTGCATAATGTGAAGGTTTGACAGCGGGACTGAATTCATAGAATAGCGAGTTTCCCGGCCAACGTGCCTCACTCTAGCTGTTTCTGGTGGGGGCAAGACCGCCTAGAAAACCTGAAAAAAAAAAAGTAGCTACATTGTAATTTATGCTAGAAAGTATGCGGGGCAATTGGAAGCAATTGAAAGGCAGCATTTTAAAGTTTTATTTAGCCTTTCCTTCCCTACTTTAAGATGTCTGAGACACAGAGGGGATGGAGACAAAGCTCGTTGTGTGACTTGACCTTTCTTGCATAGTTCTCCTTTAAACAGGTGCAAACTCAAGGTCTTTGCATTTCAGAATCATGCAGAAAAACAGTCACATAACATTTTAGGGCTTTGCAGTCATGTGAATAATAAATATCGTATGTAGCACTAGCACATTGCACAACCCCAAAGCATTATATGACCATTATTCTCAGTCTTCCTGAAAGGAAAGTACTACAAGGTCCATTACCTTTGCAGTGAAGCCTTTTTGTTTTATTCCTTGTGAATTTACCGTGGTAGAGTACAGAGTGTTTCTTATTATGTGCCAGACAACTTATTTTATTATTATTGCATTATAGTAACTCTTTCCATCTCTTGCAGTCTTTTTGGGCTTAACATTCCGAGTGAATGCAGTAGAAGAGCTATCAAAGTTATACCCTAACCTGGCTTTGATGCTTGATTTTAATGATCGGTGCATCAGCATGCATTTTTAATGATTAAACATTATTAAATCGCCTGCACTAAAGCTAAAGCTAAATAGTAGTCATTACCTTTTGCTTCTTCCTGCTACTCTTGCGATTACAATGAACTGCTTTTGTCTTAATCTTCTCCCTTGTTAGGTTTATAATAAATGTTCTCATGTAAACAAAATGGTAAAACTTAAGTCAAAGTGATACTAAACCCTTTTTATTATTTAATTAATGAACTCAAGGGTTAAGTATAACCTTAACTTAATATATAGTCTGCTTCCTTTGAATTTTTTTCTTTTTTGGCTTTCCAGTCAGTCCCCAAACTGCTAATCCACCCCAATCCCCCCTTCCCATTTTCGGATGTCTCCTTTAGTTTATCTGCTAAGGAAACACCAATGTGTGTATCCTTCTGCCTGGGGCTGTGTGCTTCCATTGAAACACCTGGCAAGGCACAAATCTGCTCCCAACTCCTGATAGATAACTGCAGGTGCCAATCACTACTCTACCCTCATTTCTCCTCTACAAAATGGAAGTTTGGGGAACAACATAGAATGTTCCAGCCGCAGTGACAGGGGACACTGGGTAAGTGTTTTGGGATGGGGGGTGTGGACGTACTGGAGTGTTTTTTACCTTAATGCTATGAATGCATTACTGTAAAAAACACTTAGCCTTCAGTACTATTTAAACCTTTGTCTAGAAAATAATAAAAAAGCAAAGTAAATTACTCAATAATTGAATAGTTAGGGTGTGCGCTGGCACCTGTACTGCATGCAGGAGGCATTTGTTTTGATGTTTGCGTCTGCCCCGACCTGCATGCAGCCTATGGAAGTAAATGCAAATGCAAGAACACAGCCGCATGCCAACATTTGACAGCTGTGCAGGATCAGGTTCACAGCCCTGAACATACCTTGTCTGCATTCAGGGCCATGCAATATGAAACACCAAATGCAGCTAATAATGTCTTAGGGCTAGGCACATTTAGCACTACAGCGTTTATGCATTTCAATGGCTAGAATAAATTACAATTCTGGTTAATGAAATACATAAATACCCAAACACCAAATGCTGCTAAACTCTGCTAAAACCATATAAACTGAATTTGTGAATTTGAAAACTGTCAAAACTATAAAACAAATGTATACTACAAACTCCAGGTCTATTTACAATGTTTTCAGTTAAGGGTTGCACAACTTTCACCTAGGACTCACCCATTTTACTATGTAAATGTTATGTGAAAATGGGCGAACCTTGGATGAAAGCTGTGTGAATCTTAGGGTTATATTAAACCTCTGACATATACATAGATACCCAATATGTTCTCTGCAATAGGGGACTAGCATATACCTGCCATAATGTGTATGTTTTGTTTATGTGGTAGAATCATGTAAGTTTTTCAAAATACATTTAATTATTTTTTTCCATTTTATGTATTCATTTATAATATTTTACCTATTTTTTCTTTTTTTTTTTGTGAAAACCTGTGTCACAATATAAACAGGGGTTGACAGATTCCTAAAGCACTGAGCATGAACCTGAAAGTGATCGTGATTTAATGCTTTTGAGTTAATTCACAGTAACAAGGAGGTTGGTGAACATGAGTGTTTTCCCCCATGGTCTGCAGTCTGACCATCAAAGCACAGAGAGATTGTCAGAACTGACAGACGAGCATAGAAGGCTGAGGTATGGTATTTTTTTTGTTGTTGAAATGGAAATATCTCAGCTTCCTTGCAGAAAAGTACAGGTTAAACAATATCATATGAAATTTGAGAGTCAGTGTGGCAAACGTAAGAGCCAGCTGAATCCTTTCAGAAGGTGTTGAGATATGACTCAATTGAACACTATGTAAATTATCTGAACATGTAGATGCCTTAAATTGTGTTCTTTTGCTATCAGGTCATGGAATTTTTCCAAAGAAAAAGGAAGAGTTTGGGAATGGGGTAAGTTAAGTCAGAGAGTCTACATTATAACTTTACAAAACATCAATCAAGACTTTACAAGAGATATTTGCAGGTCATATCTCTACAGTAAAGCTTTTCTTTTAAAAAGAACAAATTGGTCTGTGCTTTAAATAAAATCAGATTGGTAATGTATTTCAGATACAGTACAGTACAGTAATGGCAGTGCAGGATGATGCAGAGATGATGATGCAGAGATCAGCACTGATATGATGACATCATCACCTCTCTTTGCTTCAATGCACTGTGAATGTAGGGTGCTCTGCTCAGGGGCAAAGCCAAAGTGCCCTACACTCCCAGTATCTCATTAGTCTCCTACAACAGTTGAGTGATGCTGAATGTCATTCAACCCATAAGACTAATGACATTCCATGTGTACTGTGGGCGGAAGCTCTAGATTGAAGCTTAGTATTTTTGGGGGGGCCAGAGGGACATTTAAAAAACAAATATCTGGAAGTTTGGCTTTAAGATAATTCATGATTAGCCTGGAGTTTGACTTTCTTGATAGTAAACTAAAGGTATCATTGTTTGATGAAATCCAGCTCAGGATCTCGGATGATGAATTAGTAACCTGTTAATGCACGCTAAAGAGTAATTGGAGGTGAATTGTTTTTGATAAAAGATGCCTATATGTATAGAGATTTTAATTGCTAAGTGGGTTTTCTTTCGGAAAGACCTCTGACGGTAGCTTGAAGGCCAAGGGACATTGGATAACATCCTACCTGCCAAAACAAATAAAATATTTGATTTTGCTTTATATATCCAGCCTACATTTCTGTACGAGAAATTAAGTGAAATCTTCTCAAAAGGGTTACAGAAAAAACTGTAGAAAAGTTTTACTTTTCCCACACCTATAAATAAAAAGAAAACTATTTTCCGACAGTCAGCACAAATCTTTTTTTGCTGGACATACCCTGTCGGGCAGAGTATGATTCTTTACGAGTGATTTCATTTTCTGCATCTTAAAGTAAACACACCTTATAGCAAAGCAATAACAAAGCTACTACTATGCGTCACCATTACAACCACAAAACCATTATTTTCATCAGAGGGGTAGAAACTATATCAATTTTTTTTCCTGCCTGCCTCTTCTTTTCCTAGTGACAGCTACTTCCCTCATGTCTGTGATAGGGACAGAAAGTGAAGTGAAATCTCTGCTGTGTGATCATGGACAGTAATAAAAACTTGAAAGAAGTATTTACTCTTCCAAATTATATTCAAAACCAAAGCTTTTTTGGCTAGAGTTGGCCTTTACACAACACAGCCTGGTCCAGGACCCACCCAGCCCTCTTCCTGCCAACATACACACAAGCGTGAAATATTAGTTTTTAGTAAATGTAGCATTTAAATGCAGGTTTCTAGGATATCTGTTTTTGATTACATTAGGCACATATTTCTGTTTTACATAAGATTTATTGTTGAAGTCATTTTTGTTTTCTCTTTGTGGATTCAATTTGTGGATATACTATTTGATGGAATAATAGAACAGCATGGTGCACGTATGTTCTTTTTTTCCCAATAGAAAAGCCTGGGAAATGATGTAACAAACAACTCTTATGTGAATGGGGTCCTTTATATGACTTGGCCAGTTGCTTCCTTTTGTAAATTATTTTTTTACAATTGAACTATATACACTTTTCAGCTTTTGGAAGATTTCTGTAGATTTTATTTGGTACACAATGCTTTTTGTGATGGTTTGTGACTCATACACTGCGCAGTTACCACAAGCTTCTCTTAATTCTTTTTCACTGCTGGAGAAATATTAGCACATGTACTACTTAGACTAAGATCAGATGAGCACTCACAAAGCTTTATCATTGAAAAACAAAAAGCTTGACTGGCAATTTGAAGAAGCTCACAATGGCGCAGTACTACCTACTATATGAATCTCAAATGAACTCACTGATCATACGCTTAGCATTAAATGTGAGCTCAGTGCAATAGGAAAATATAGGCTGGGGAAACGTATGATTTGACAGTCCATGTGCACTATTGCTAATACAATTAATTTAAGTTACTTTAACCAAATAAAGCCAAGTATTCCCTGAAGTAGTTCTGGAAATCTCCATAAGAACACAAATTATAGAATGGCCTACTCTTTATGTTATATGGATGTTCTTTTTCTTAGTAATTTAGTTAGTGTGTAGGGTATCTGGCATTAGTAGGCAAAGGTACCATAGTAGATAAGCTTTGAAGATTCAACAGCAGTAAGCTTGGGCATTCAGTAATTAAATATATATGAAAAATATTCAGCATTCTTCTTTCATCATAGAGACATCAGGACTTTGATAAATATGTACATATATTGTGCTGCTAGCCTTGGGCTATTTACACACAAGACAAGGTTGTACTAACTGATCAGGTTACTTTGTTCTGCGCAGTACAATTTTCAAAAACAGCCCATTTAAGATTTCTTCAACACAGTTTTACTATACAAATACAATAATACATAATCGTTTCCTTAATCCAGAAATGATTGTATGTAATAAAATCAATGTACTTTATACCATGATGAACATGATTGTTGCAAGATCCTTTGTTCTCCTTGTAAATCAATCTACGCTATAACCTAAAAAAATTCAGTTTGTCCCCAAAAAGTTCAATTTTCTTCCTCAATACTTCTTTATTATTTGTAGCAAAGTTCTTTTAGTTAGAAACGTTTAATTGCTACAAAAGTTGATTAAAGCTACGTTTACAAAATACACAAAAGATAGTGTTATACTTGAAAGTACATATAAACAAACAAATGCATATATTAGCAATATAAAGTACAAAGCTAAAGGCATTCATACACAAATAAATAGTGCAAATAACCTTAAACAAGCCATATTAAAGGTAAAATGAAAACCACATGAGCGCTGAGCCAGTGGAATGAAATGTTCAGTTTGTTCAGAGCCACATTACTCTTTGTCTTCAGTACTTTGTCTGTGCATGGGTTATAAAACTAAATAATGGTCAACCTTCTTTGCTGTTAGAATGTTTCACTTCCTCTCTTCAAGTGCTTTGTTTATTTGACTCATATTTAGCAGTTATTAGGACTTTGGGGAGCTAGGGTGGGGTCACCTTGGTCCTTTAGTGATGTGCCTTTTGGAATGAAAAATCACAGTATTATAAAATCACACTAAGGCAAGGAGCACTTCTGAAGCTTTTAGTCTGAGGATTCTTCAAATGTCATATGTAATTGTAAATGACTCCATTCCTAACACAGGTGCACCAGATTTCAGTTGTTGTGGGAGGATATTGGAATGCCTGCAGGAAACTCACACAAACACAGAAGACATACAAACATCATGTGTCCTAGGTAAAGGTGATTAGTGCACCTGCAAAAACACAGAGTTGAGTATTGTCTGTGATATCTCTTTTTTATTACAGATAGCTGTTAATTTCTCGGGACAAGCTTTCAGGGGTCTACCCCCTTCTTGTCGTTCTAAGCAACATTTTGTGAAACCTTTATGCATCAGTACTGCTTGGACTGAGAACATGGAGGTAACACCCAAAAGCTTGCCACAAAAAATGTATTGCAAATAAAAGTAGCACGGACGGTACCTAAAGGAGAAGAGGGACCAGAGCTCTTTTGGCCCTCTTATTCTGTGGTTCACAGGAATGCATTTAGTTCTGCACTCCTGTGACCCATATTCAGCCAACAGTGGGCTAAAGTCCGTCACTCAGCCGGTCCAGACTCTGAAACGATCTTGACTTTAACATTAGGATCTGCCCAGATGGCTGACCGGCAGTTGGCTCAACCACTTAGCATGCCGTTGAGAGCCTGAGCCAGCCGCTTCCACCCCCTTCACAGCCTGGCACTCCAGTGAGGGCTATAGGGGCAGAGGAGAGAGCAGCAGACAAACAGTCACCGGCTCTCTGCTTACTGAAAGCTGAGAAAGAAGCAATCAGCGGTCTTCGATTTCTCAGCTCTCGGCCTTAGAGGCTATTGCTGCATCCACCTAGGCGAGTATAATTGTTTATTTATTTTAATGCCCAAACTTCTCTTTTAACTGAGCCTTGTTGCAGGTGCACTAATCACCTTCAGCTGGAACACTATCACATAAGTGCCCGTTCACACAGGGGCGACTTGCGATCCGACTTGAGTTGCCTCAAGTCGCCCCAAGTTGCTTGACATTTGAAATCCCATTGAAATGAATGGGAGACGTCTTAATATACACGACTGAAGTCGCTCCGACTTCAAGGCAACTACTGAAAAGGTTCCTGTACTACTTCTAGGCGACTTCTATCTGACTTGTGCCCATAGGGTTCAATAGAAGTCACCTCCAAGTCGGATCCCCATCTACATGGAAGCGACTTTACAGTTAAAAGAATAGAATTTATTTTTAGGCAGCCCCCTCCCTCCCCTCTCTGATTGGTCAAGGTAAAGTTTCCTGGCAAAAGTCGTGTTGTAAAGTCGCCTGAGGTCCTTGAAGTCGCGCTGAAAGTCACGCTGAAATCACCTAACGAAGTCGCACTGAAGTCGGGTCGCCGCTATGTGAATGCAGACTAAAGGTTGTGTCTCTTCTGTGTTTGTGTGATTTTCCTGCAGGCATTCCAGTGTTCTACTGCAGCCCAAATACAAACAGATTACTTGAAGTGTATTTCCACTTTTGCAGTCAAAATTGAGAAAGCTCTATTATATGTTTGTTATGTGTTCCAATTCACAATGCATACCTAAAAGTTATTTTAGAAAAATGTATCTTGCCTTTCAAGGTGTTTGTTTGGAGCAGGCCTCTAAGCAGACTGCAAGCTACTCTGAACAATTTGAAAGGAGAGAAAATGCAATCTGTCCTTGGTGACAGAGAAGGGAATGCCCATAAAGAGTGTATAGAACACTTACTGTATGCCCACCAACTGAGACTTGGTCTTAATTACCACCAGTTTCCTAATATGTCAATTTGCAGTAATTTTTAAAGAGGCACAAACAAGAACGACCTGAATCTGTCTTATAAGTCCGAACCTGGAACAAAGCAGTTTCAATGCATTTCTGAATTAGAAGCAACCCATTTTAAAGAAGCTATACCACCAGAATAGTAACTTAAATATTTTTTTGAATTTCCCTTATTGAGTTTCCCTTTGAAATACAATACAGAAGCCCAGCATCTAAATCTTTAACCCTTTATTAGGACAGTGTTCAAAATAATTTACAACTGATAATGCCAGAGCAGTCCAGGCAAGGTTAATGTTTAACTCCTCAGCCCCCTTTGGCATCTCAAAAAAGAGCAAGTAAAATATAATGAGCAATTTTACTTTTTTTAAGTTATCCTATGTGAATATGAACATGTAATGAATATAAAGTAGGTGTTATCCCAATTTGGCTGCAAAAGTGGAAATATACTTTAAATTTCATCTGACCAAAGTTGCTCTATAGTGTGTGTGCATGTATTGTACGAGTGTGGTGGTAAGAGTGAAAACTGTAAGCCCATTCCAAGACAGGGATGAATATAAATGTTTCTAAATGCCTTTTCTAGCACTGTGTAATACAATGTGTATTGACCATATACTTATAAATGAAGGAAATATTTGAATATTTTCTTTTAATTCCTTTTCTTTACACTTCTTATCACATTAAAGCACTCTTTACTTCTCTGCTTTTCTTCTTCTTCCTTTTCATCATGGTGCTTATTATTGCATCTTAGCATGAGTATATTCTAAGAGCACTGGTATGTATTTACAGTGCTCTGTAAAATACATCCAGTGGTGTATTTTGGTTTTGTGCTGCCCTAGGCAAGACTAAAATTGAGCGGACATTTATAAATGCATCAGTCAGTCCCTCCATCCTCCATTTGTCCTCAGACACCATAAGTCAGTCCCTCCATCCTCCATGTGTCCTCAGACACCATCAGTCAGTCCCTCCATTCTCCATGTTTCCTCAGCCACCATCAGTCAGTCCCTCCATCCTCCATGTGTCCTCACCCACCATCAGACAGTCCCTCCACCCTCTATGTGTACTCAGCCACCATTAGTCAGTCCCACCACCCTCCATGTATCCTCAGCCACAGTTAGTCCGTCGATCCTCAATGTGTCCTCAGATGCTTCCAATGTCCCCCATTCTCTCATCTTCAGACCTGTCCGAGCTGCAGCAGGTGGACAGAGCCCTGCAGGATCCAGGCGGCAGCAGACGCAGATGCCCCAGGAGGAGATGGGTTGCGGTTGGTGATCACCCAGCTGAAGCTGAGGCTCTGGGTGAACAGGGTGGGCAGCAGCACCAGCAGGATGGTGGGCTAGAAGCAGCTGAGACGGTGCTGCTGCAGGTAATCCACTGCCAGCCACAGGTCAGATGCCCCATCCGAAAAAAAAAAACCCAGCAGAGCTACCAACACCCAAATCCCATCCCAAATATTGTAACGGGGGTACCGGGGAGCCACAAGACCCCCGTCCGACTCCACTGCCATCATGTGAGAAGCCGACTTCCGGGGCCACAACTGGATCTGCTGACATCCACGGGGGCACTTACCAGATCATCACCACTATTAGATTCCCTGCAATAGGAGAGGCAGGGTGGTGTCTGTGCACAGAGGAGGGCAGTCACCGGATCCAGGTGTTGCCACCATGTTCGCCCACCGTTGCACATGAATAGACAGAGTTCAATCCTCAGTCTCCTAACTAGCAAGTTTGATGTCACGGATCCTCCAACCTGGGCCACCCCCCTGAAAAATGCCACCTAAGGCAACTGCCTTGTTTGCCTCAAGGCAGATAAGCCCCTGCTCCCACCATAACATAATATAAGGGGGCAAAAAGAGGACATAAAGATTCCATGTGAAGAAGCCATGCGGAGGGACATTAACAAGTTACAAAAGGACGACACCTGATGTAAAATGTTTAATTGTCCTATGCTAGGAATTGTCTTGTCTGTACCATATAGTTGATTACTTTTCAGCAATCAGCACCTCCTAGAGAAGGATACATCTATTATTTTTGTGGGGAGAAAAGATCTGTGTCAATCTATTTCATCTTCTTTAAATGCTTTTCACATGTAAGAAGATCATGTTTGGAATTTTAGTATTTTGCATTGCATGCTTTGCAGATGAATGCTGTGACTTATTAAACAAATTTACCCACATTTTCGATATCTTTCACATTATCATATTGTCTCACTTTGGCACGTGAACGTCATTTTTAAGTCTTTAGATATTAGTCTGTAATGTCTTTAGATATTATTGTCTTTGTGTTCAGTGAAAGAGTTGGATTGCACATTAGTCAAAACCATAAAGGAGATGGAAGTCAAAACTATAAAGGAGAAGATAGTCAAAACCATACAGGAGATGGTAGTCAGATTTTAAGAATGAATCCAACCTGCCAAATCTCATATCTCCTCCTAACTTAGACACGTATGCCTCTATATGGCAGGGATGACTGTAATCTGAAGCATCAGGGCCATCTCTGTTCTGAAGGTGACAAAATAAAAAGACAACCAGCCAAGCATTTCAGCCAAGGATCGTCCATTGTTAACAATTTCTTTGAAGCAGCATAAAGAATTATATTGTACCTTACATACTTCGCAATTATTACTTAAACTGCGGATACTAGACAATGGATATATAACATGTACAGGCAATTTACCAAACTAGAGATTCATTAGGAACCAAATTATATCTGTGAAATTATAACTGCTATGTCTCCCTACATCTACTGCACTAAATCTAGACCCTGCACTCATATACAGTATCCAAGAAGCCAAACTGTACTACTGTAGCCTTCTTAGCCACACTGGGCTTTATGTATCAACTTGTTCTTACAAATAATTTTGGAAATTACACACAGCTACCTATTCAAACCTTACCCTCAGAGAGGTTTTGAACCTGATTAATGATGAAGAAATAAGTGTATTTTTTAATAGGATCATGTTGATCAGCCCCCATTAGACCTGTGCAGAGCGAAAAAAATGTTTTCGTTTCGATTCGTTATTTACATAACATTGTTTAATTAGATTTGTTTCATTCGTTTAATTCATTTCGTAATTAATTTCGTTTATTCGTTCTCAAATTGATTTGAAAAGTTTTCAAATCAATTTTGAATAGTTTTCGAATTCAAATTGTTTTCAAATTCGAATCATTTTCAAATTGTTTTCCCATTTCCAAGTAGAACAGGGTGGAGTGGAAAGTGGAGGAATAGAATGGAAAAAGATAGAATACAATAGAGGGGAATATAACAGAAAATGAAAGAATATAAAATGCTGGAGTGGAACAGAGCGGTTTTACTCTATTGTATTCTTTCATTTTGTTTTCTGTTATATTCTTTTCTAGTCTGTTGTTTTTTTCTGTTCCATTGCTTTGTTTTCTATTCTATTTTGTTCTCTTTGGACATTGGAAAACTATACAAATTCGAGGACTTTTCAAATTCGAATTTGAAAACTATTGCAATTTAAAAACTTTTTGAATTCAAGTTTGAAAACTATTCAAATTCGCAAAGTATTCGAAAATGATTTGAAAATTATTCTAATTCGAATTTTGTCTAAATTTTCTTTTTCGTTAGTCAGATTTGTTTAAATTCTGTACTATTGTAATTCGGAAATTTGGATACATACGGATTTCGGAAAAAAGAAAAATTTTCATTTGTAACGAAACTAACAGCACATGTCTAGCCCCCGTCTCTGCAGCAGAAGTAGCCCCTATGTCAGCAGCAGAAGTATTTATTTTTCCAATCACCCAATATATTTTAGTCCTGGTTTCAAATAATGTTTCCTGCAAATATTCAAAGATCTAAATGTAGCCGTGTGCTCCCTTGGGAGTAGCTATTAGTTGTGGTTCACCTTATAGCTGCCATCAATCCCACCTTATCTCACACATCCGTATACACTGACCCAGCCGGCACTTGTTTTTGTTGTTTTATTTAGGGGAAATAACTTGGATGGGGAAAAGGGGTGACTGTGGGAAGCCCCAAGTATTATGGTACATGAACTCCATATGCAGTCCTGTATATGTACACTGGCACTGCAGACTATCCTTCTGCAGACTGTTATTCCTCGCAACTCTCCAGCACATCACTTGCTGACCGTTGCTACAGTTCTCTCTCCAGCACTTCACTTAGTTTCCAGCTCAAAAGGAAATTTATCAAGTTTCTCTACTCTTTTCTCTTAGAACCACCCATTACAGGCCAGAGACCACGAGCACCTGAATATGTAGCAAAGTACTTGGGTGCTAGCCGGGCCTTTGATGGACTACAACTCCCAGCTCATCCCTCTTCCAGGTCCCGCTGACTTGCTTTCCTCACAGTGACGCTCCTTCCCTTGACTGTCTCCCAAGTCTTCCACAAACTGTCCACTATTCCTCTCCCAGCCTGCTCCAGCACTTTCTCTTCCAGCTCCCAGGGTCTGTCACTCACCAACACCAGTGGATCACTTTAAAGTCTCTCTTTCTCTGTAGCACCCCCGCTGTTCCCCTGTTCCCTTGTGCAACTCCAGGAATCACCTCCATTCCTGGCTGCACTCGAACCAGGCCTCAAGGTCACCCCCCCTAGATTGGGGCGACCTCCTAGGAAGAAGCCTCCACTGCGACTCCTGCTACATCTCAGACTTCCTCCCGACTTCTCTCCCAGATTGGGCTGACTCAGAGTATTTAACCGCTTGCCGACCGCTGATTGGCATTTGACGGCGACAGTGTGGCTCTATTGCGCGGATCGCCGTCATATGACGGCGGCCGCGAGATCGAGCCCAGTGAGCGCGTGCGTGCCGCCGGAGGTGCGCCCGCGCGCTCACTGTGTCCGGGGAGGGCCGGGGGGCGGGTGCGGCGGAGTCGATCTCTGCCGGCCACCCGCGATGCCCCCCCCCCGGAGTGAAAGAACAGAGGAACACTGTTAACCCTTAGAGCGCCCCCTGCAGGTTAACCCCTTCACTGCCAATGGCATTTACACAGTAATCCGTGCATTTTTATAGCACTGATCGCTGTATAAATGCCAATGGTCCCAAAAAAGTGTCAAAATGTTCCGACATGTCCGCCAAAATATCGCAGTACCGCTAAAAATCACAGATCGCCGCCATTACTAGTAAAAAATAAAAAAAAGTAAAAACCCCAGAAATGAATTCTCATCATCCGTAAACGCAACCACTTTTGCGCAAACCAATTAATAAACGCCGATTGCGATTTTTTTTTTAATCACAAATATGAGGAAGAATATAAATCGGCCAAAACCGATGAAAAAAAATGCTTTTTTATATATTTTTTTGGATTTGTATTTTAGCAAAAAGTAAGAAATTAGTTTTTTTTGCAAAATTGTCGCTCTTCTTTTGTTTATAGCGGCCATCAGAAATGACGCAGCGGTGATCAAATACCACCAGAAGAAAGCTCTATTTGTGGGAAAAAAAGGACGCAAATTTCCTTTGGGTACAACGTCGCATGACCGCGCAATTGTCAGTTAAAGCGACGCAGTGCCGAATCGCAAAAAGGGCTCTGGTCAGGAAGGGGGCAAATCCTTCCAGGGCTGAAGTGGTTAACCACTTGCCGACCGCCGATCGGCATCTGACGGCGGCAAAGTGGTTCGTTCCTGCAAAACGTCGTCATACGACGGCGGCTGCGGGAACGAGTTTAGTGAGCGCGCGCGCGCTGCCGGAGGCACGCCCACGCGCTCACTGTGTTCAGGGAGGGCCAGGGAGCGGGTGCGGCGGCTTCGATTGCCGCCGGCTACCCGCGATGGCCCCCCCGGAGCGAAGGAGCGGAGGTCCGTGTATGTAAACACGGACCTCCGCTCTGTGTGAGGGGGAAGGGCTGTGATCACAGCCTTCCTGTACATGAAGGCTGTGACCACTTCCCTTCCCCAGATAGTGCAGTCCCCCTACAGTTAGAACACGCCCAGGGAACATAGTTAACCCTTAGAGCGCCCCCTGCAGGTTAACCCCTTCACTGCCAATGGCATTTACACAGTAATCAGTGCATTTTTATAGCACTGATCGCTGTATAAATGCCAATGGTCCCAAAAAAGTGTCAAAATGGTCCGACATGTCCGCTGAAATATCACAGTACTGCAAAAAATCGCAGATTGCCGCCATTACTAATAAAAAATAAAAAAAAATAAAAACCCCAAAAATTAATTCTCATCATCCGTAAACGCGACCACTTTTGCGCAAACCAATCAATAAACGCCGATTGCGATTTTTTTTATCGCAAATATGAGGAAGAATATAAATTGACCAAAAACGGTGAAAAAAAAATGTTTTTTTATATTTTTTTTTGGATTTGTATTTTAGGAAAAAGTAAGAAATTTGGATTTTTTTGCAAAATTGTTGCTCTTCTTTTGTTTATAGCGGCGATCAGAAATGACGCAGCGGTGATCAAATACCACCAAAAGAAAGCTCTATTTGTGGGGAAAAAAGGACGCAAATTTCGTTTGGGTACAACGTCGCACGACCGCGCAATTGTCAGTTAAAGCGACGCATCGCCGAATCGCAAAAAGGGCTCCGGTCCTAAAGCTGGAAATCCTTCCGGGGCTGAAGTGGTTAAGGAAGCCTGCCCCCTGCCAATCCTGCTTGGGGATTGGTCAGGGCTCCTTAGAACACTCCAGATGGCTCCACCCAGCTCTCTGACCAGAAACCCTCCTCCAGGTTTCTAGAAAGAAGTGGGAGGTTCTGGTGACCTCATCTGTTGAATCAACTCCATCCTCCCTGAGCCACTCCCCCAAGCCAGATCAAAAATATCAGGCCTGCATGTACAGTCGGGCCTGACTAAATTTTGCTTGCCTCTCCTAGCAAAACCTTGCTACAAAAACACACCTATACTATGGGGGCGCTACATAAAGTAGGACTAAGCTTAAAGCAAAACTCCAATCACAAAATTTCTAGATAAAAATGAATAGTCTATTAAAACAAACAAAATAGGAAAAACTGATATCCTGCAATATACACCTTCAATCCAGAAATTTCCCTGCAGTCCTTTTTGTGCTTCCAGATGTTCGTAGTATGATGACCAGCTCCATCCAACACATTTCCTCTAAACCTAGGTCATCCTCACAGTCTAATTGTGCACTGCTTTTATTATATCTTTTATTCAATAAATGTTTCTATTTGTAAAACCTATGTCATCCTGTACCCACTCCAGCTTGTGACTGGACAATGAAAGGAGAAGCAGCACAATGATGAGCTCATCCTCCTGTCACTTTGCTTTCTCCTCCTATAAGCATGCCTTTTGTCAGCACATGGATTAATTGGCTGCTTGAACTGCTTCTTGCTCTCACATTCCATACTGGAAATGCAGGAGGCTAATACCCAGGCAAATGTAGGTACTCACAGTGCTTGCATTTAACCGGTTCCCGAGCGGCTCGCGTACATTTACTGCTGCAGAGTGGCAGCGTCCTGCGATTCTCCATCTTTAAACGGCTCTTGTGCCTGCTGCTCTCTGCGGGAGTGTGCCCGCCACATTCTTCGGGAGTGTGCCTGCAGCTCGGGCGGACCCGATGTTCGCCGGTGAGCCGCGATTGCTTACTACCAAAGAGAAACGGGGAACCGCCGATGTAAACACAGCGGTTCCCCGCGCTGTCAGGCAGCATCTAAGACATCTACTGATCCCTGTCACTGGGATCAGATAGATCTCTTATGCCCCTGACAGCCCAGCCCCCTCACAGTTAGAACACGCCTGGGGAACACAGTTAACCCCTAGAGCACCCCCCAGGTTAACCCCTTCACTGCCAATGACATCTATACAGTAATCAGTGGATATTTAAATTTGTTTGCTGTATAAATGCCATTGGTCCCAAAAAAGTGTCAAAAATGTCCAACATGACCGCTGCAATATCACAGTACCAATAAAAATCGCAGATTGCCTCCATTACCAATAAAAACGCCGGAAATGAATTCTCATGGTTTGTAAATGCTGCAACTTTTGCGCAAACCAATCAATAAACGCTGATTGCGATTTTTTTTACCAAAAATATGAGGAAGAATATAAATTGGCCAAAACCAATGAATACATTTGTTTTTATTTATATTTTTTTTTTGGATTTGTATTTTAGCAAAAAGTAAGAAATTTTTTTTTGCAAAATTGTCGCTCTTTTTTGTTTATAGTGGTGATCAGAAATGATGCAGAGGGGATCAAATACCACCAAAAAAAAGCTCTTTTTGTGGGGAAAAAAAGGATGCCAATTTCGCTTGGGTACAACCTGGCACGACCGCGCAATTATCAGTTAGAGCGAAGCAGTGCCGAATCGCAAAATGTGCTCTGGTCCTAATGTGGGAAATCCTTCCGGGCCTGAAGTGGTTAAGAATAGAGTTGAGCGAACACCTGGAAGTTCGGGTTCTGCTGGTCCGTCCGAACTTCGGGACAAAGTCCGGGTCCGGGTCCGGACGGAACCCGAACGATCGCACGGACAACGAACCCCATTGAAATCAATGGGGACCCGAACTTTTAGGCACAAAAATGGCTGTAGGAAAGTCCTGGAAAGCCCCAGAGGGCTGCAAAAGGAAGTAAAATGGGGGTAAGGGTAGGGCAAGTGCCCTACAAAAAAATGGGGACAGGGAAATAACTGTAAATATTTTTAAAAAAATAAAAACATAAAAAAAGCAAAAATGGAGGTGAATGTGGATCATCTTCAAACTGTGTCTGAAAAGTATTAATTAACGGTAGAAGCCATATAACTGTTCTAAAATCATCTTCAAACTAGGGCAAGTGCCCTACAAATAAATGGGGATAGGGAAA
>BLSH010106108.1:1604310-1625734 GCA_018402905.1 Glandirana rugosa | reverse complement strand
TGTGATTCGACTTCGTTGTATCTCAAATATGTTACAAGGGACGTTGACGTACACAATCATTTCTAAGAGACATTAGTAATTATGTCGTTACTGATATAAAGAATTGATCACAACTCGCTTGGGCCTGACATTGCAAGCCCAGGCATGGCTTGAAAGCCCACAGGCACCGTGCCTGGGCCTGGGCCTGTAAAGTTTTTAGCAAGCCCAAGCCAGGCCCCAAGACGATAAAATGAGGTGCACAACTCTTCGACGTCCCGTCGGTTAGTTGTTCGCAAAGTGACCAAACGGGAATCTTCGGTAGTGTCGGTACGACCCGAACGATTTTTGAAATGTCCGGGTCCGGGTCCGTGCCACGGACACCCGAAAGTTCGGTACGGACCCGAACGTTACAGTCCGGGTTCGCTCAACACTAGTTAAGAAATATAGTCATTGCTGTATTAATGATTACAGAGAATCTTTACTAACACATGCAGTTGCAGGGAACATTGTATAAACTCTATGTTGCTTCAGCTTAGTGTGGTGTTCTAGCAGTGAGACGGGGACTTACAGTATGTACATATGTGGTATCACAGGGAAAGAGAGAGAACCGCACTAATGGGGATCCTAAATAGAGCAGCAGCCTAATTACATGCAATATACATACAAAATGAAAATAATGCAGACTGAAGGCTGCGCTAAAAATGATGTAAACTAGATAAAGCAATACGAGTAAATACATATATCATGTCAGAGTGTCCACATAGGATAAAATTGTGAGATAAATTATGGGGGCACCGTAATCAGAAACGTTAATTAACAAGTAGCAGCATAAATTGATCTTATAACAGTAATCAACATATTGAAAAGTATGGCAGTGTGAGCAGGTAAATCAACAGCAGTGTAATGGTAGGACACTGCAGATATGAAAAAAACAACCTAAATATAGATGTCAAAAATGTTGGTATATCCAGAATGATTTCCCCGAGATGACGTCTGGATTGCACGAAACACCACGTCGGGTAGGGTGTGCTGATGTCACCGCTTTGTGAATTGAGACTGGTACAGCTGGCCGGCTGAGATTCTATTACATTTTTAACCTGCTACTCCGTAAGTGAAATACCTTTTAATGAATAAAATTCCTATCAGTATTACACTATTGTGAGCTTTACTCCCTATGTGCTGTGTGGATGGATGCCGATGATTGAATGACCACGGACAACCCCAGACTAATTCATATACAAGGACATTTTGTGACTCCTGCTGGATATAGACCTTTTTCCCCTGATTCTTTGGCATCCACTCTTTTAATACTAAATAGATGTAACCTTTTGTTTCCTTACTTTCAAACCGCCTAGTAATTACATGTATTTTTTACTCAGAATTTCGTTTCTCTCACTGCTGGACTTTTCCATTTTAGGTGAGGGCATCTGAAGCCCATCTGTAAGTCTCCTGGCATCTCTTCCTGAAAGAAGTGCATGATGGGTAACCATCATGCACTCCTCGATCTCGGTCCGCCTTAAATCGTGTCATTTCCTGTCTGGAAATAACACTATTTTACAGTACAGGGAAGCCCACTGACTCCTGGGAAATGATGAGTCACATCTCCCAGGAGGCCAGGGGAAGCAGGAAGTGAGGAAAAGAGCCTAGGACCTAATAGGGGTAGATTACAGAGACCACATAGCAACAAGCGACTTAGGGTGTGTATAATTTTTTTTTCCTTCAAAGGTAAGTCTATATAGGCAAAGGACTTGAATGATGAAAAAAAAAAATTCTGGGTGGAACTCCGCTTTAAGTCACAGCCTCGTGTTTTATATATAATGTGCAAATGTGCTGAGTCTTAAAAGTATACAGAGGTATAGTCCAAAAGGTGGAAAAGTCTGTGATGAGTCTCTATATGACTAGTGCTCCAACGTAAAATCCAAAAAAGATCGGAGGAAGTTGTAGAAAGTCCCTGGAAAAGAGGTTAGCCAAGAACATATGGAGGTATCCGTAATAAGAACAAAAACCTTCCACCACTGAAGGCGTGCACACCATGTGAGGATAAGGAATGGGTACTCTTACCGCAGGGTATGGACTCACTATCTCTAGTGGGTCATGTGAGCTGGCAGATAAAACCTTCTGTGAGGTATATGAAGCTAGTCCTCTCCCCCTCCGGACTCCCAGGTAGGTAGGTGCACAGCTTGGGTGGGTCACTACATCAAACATCCCCATCAGCAGTGGACACAGATGGAGAAAAGTAATTGCCCATAGTGTAAATCCTGTAAAGTTGGGGGATGTAGCTTCACAGGATTGAGTGCACAAGCCGGTAACTTAAACAATCAGTGGGTTTATTTTCCCAATAAACAAAACAAAGGTAAGCTTTCAGCAGCAAAACAAAACCAACAACAGAAAAGTCCGCTTATCTTCAGCACAAAATAAAGTAAAAGTAACATACAGTTCTTGGAAGACTCTTCAACCCAGGACCTTGCACGGTCCTTGTCAGGTAAGTTTTGCTTTCAGTCCCCAGCACACGTGGGTCTCCAAACACTTTCAGCTCTGCCAAAATACTGGTGTCTCCTCCCAGCTCCTCCTCACACACCAGCTACACACCACTTCCTCTCCTTATGAGCTGCTTCCTGGCTGCTATTAACCCCCATGTGTGCTGGTTTCCCTGTGATCAGGGGTGGAGGCCCTATCCCACCCGAATATCACTTTAGGGCCTCCGAAATTCCGGGTCCCTACTACCTCTCTATAAAAGGTAGGGAGAACTGCGAGTCAGCCCTCCCTGTGCTCTCGCTACTCCCGGAACCTCTCACCCCCTCGGGTGACCCCCTGAGCACTACCATAACCCAAATATTGGTGATATATAGCACCCGTCCAGGACCCACCCTTGGCGTCCTCTACAATCCTTAAACAACACTTTATTTAAAACACAAATGTGTACTCACATTTAAAATCAATTACAGCGTACATAGAAAGAAACCGGCATAACAACAGGAGTAAAACGTTCCCGTCCTTCCTGGAGCTACATGCTGACGTCACCACGCCCACACACTCCGGGAAGGACAGGGAAATTTTACTCCTGTTGTTATGCCGGTTTCTTTCTATGCGCGCTGTAATTAATTAATAATGCATGCACTACTTTTAGTGCGATTTGGTGTGATTTCATTCTATTCAGATGAATAGGCTAAAAATTGCACTGGAATTGTACAGGAATGCAGGCCACTTTCCTGTGCAATTCATGTGCTTTAACTGACAATTGTGCGGTCATGTGACGCTGTACCCAAACAAAATTGATGTCCTTTTTTTCCCCACAGATAGAGCTTTCTTGTGGTGGTATTTAATCACCTCTGTGGTTTTTATTATTTGCGCTATAAACAAAAAAATAGCGACGATTTGGAAAAAACAAACAAAAAAAATCCAATATTTTTTACTTTCTGCTATAATATATATCCAAAAAAATATATATATATATTATAAAAAACGAATGTATTCATCAGTTTAGGCCAATATATATTCTTCTACATATTTTTGGTAAGAAAAATCTCAATAAGCGTATATTGATTTTTGTTTACGCAAAAGTTATAGCGTCTACAAAATAGAGGATAGATTTATAGACTTTTTTTTTTTTTTAATGTTTTTACTGGTAATGGTGGCGATCTGCGATTTTTAGCGGGACTGCGACACTGGACAAATCTGATCTCAAATGACACTTTTTGGGGAGCAGTGACATTATTACATTGATCAGTGGTATAAAAATGCACTGATCAATGTATAAATGACACTGGCAGGGAAGGGGTTAACACTAGATTCAAGGGGTTAACTGTATTCCCTGGGTGGGTTTTAACTGTAGGGGGGATGGGCTGCCTGGGACAACTAAGAGATCGCTGTTCCTGATCACTAGGGGTGCCCACAGTGTCACATGCACGGACCACCGTACAGGTACGGTGGTTTGCGCAGGAGAGCCGACCTACCGCCGTATATGCATAGTGGCTGGTTGGCAAGTAGTTAATATAAGTGGCACCACAGTGAACCACAGAACTGATGTTGCCAAATGTTGGTCCAACATGCATGTTGCCACATGAGTGAATGGGCCATAATATTTATTGATTAATCTTGAAATACATAAAAAAAGTTCTGTTCTCATTATATCCTGAAAACCCTATTTACCAATCGATTACACCTATTAAAACGTATCTTGTAAAGGGCTGTGCAAACTGTGCTATATAAATCCTGCAATACAAAAATAATACACAAAGCAGTCATTCCACATAGCACCAGTTAGTATTCCTTGTTTAATATAAAAGAGTAGTGAAGCTAAACCCTGGTTGTTAAGAGCAAATTTCCTAATTTTCCTTAGCTCTAATTTTTTTAAATCAGCCCTGGCATTTTATTTAAAGCTTATCGGCTTTATTAAAGAACAAACATGTCTTCAGAAGAACAGGAATAGGTGTATGCTTTAACTAACCACAATGTAGAGGAAGGCATTTTTTCAAAACAACAGTGCAAATACTCTTGGGTCTTGCTTAATCTAGAACAGATTGTCATAATTCACCCAGCTTTTCCATTTTTCCATTCAAATACATTGTCTGTGTGTTATTAAATATTGGAAATCACTATTGTTAGAAATAGAAATACCTAAAGGCATGCAATAAAAGTCCATATTGTGCCAGTGTGGTTTCACATACATTAAATATTAATGTATCTGTTCCATATATTTTACAAGGGGGTGTATCCCAAGATGATACCTTTTGGAATACATATTTATGTAAATATATATATATATATATATATATATATATATATATATATATACATATTTTATATAAGGGGTTTTAAATGAGGAAAATTGTTTCAATCAATGCAAAGGTCTTCCAACTTTTAGGAGAATTTCAATTACCCATGAGCCTCATACTACAGAGTGGGTTTGTGTAAATAATTATATAGGCAGGTGCAGTCTGTATTCTCCACTGCAGGTGGCAGTCAACCGTAGCAGTTCTGCAGCAGGAGAGGCAATAATGGGGAATAGGGCTGGCTGGATGCTATCATCCCATGTGCCTCTGGTGGCCATCTTGGGTCAGGCAGAGCCTATTTAAGGCCCTGGCTCCACGGTTTGGCACGCTTTATGCGAGTGGGCAGTGTAGAGAAAGGTGCCCTGTTTGCTAGGGACAGCACTAGTGATAAGGAAAGGTTCCTGGTGAGGAGGGGAAGAGTAGGGTCACAACTCTTCTGCATACCTTCCCAATTGGGCATAAGATGGCTAGGCCGCATTCTGCCCATCTCAACAGACGCTGTCAGTCTGACTGAAATCTGCTCTTGTCACATTGCTGGAAACCGTGAGTGCACCTGGTTGGGTTGTCTGCCTACTGGGTTTGTTGTGAACTGTTGCTGCATTTCTTCAATACAAGTTTTATACTACACCTGACTGTGTGACTTATTGCCACCGCACCATACTGTACCCACTTACAATTATGTCACTAACTAATTTTACCAATCAAGTCTAAATATTATAGGCATATAATTCAACAGGTTTAATTTTGTTATTTTTATTTTATAGTGTTGGTCCTAGGGCTAGCATTAACCACTTGCTGATCACGCTATAGCTAAAAGACGGCTACAGAGCGGTCCTCCAGTTCTGGGATGGCATCTACTAATGTCCTCCCAAAACCCTGCCCCGCTGCACCTCTGTGATTGATGTGTCCTTTGGACAATGTTTATACCATTGATAGTAAAATACAATCACAATTATACATTGCCAAAAATGAAATAAACAATGAGCTGAGACTGGATAGAAAAAAATAAAAATAAACCAAGATAAAGAAACACATATATATGTATATGTGTATACAATCCAGTATTAGAGTGAAAAATCAATCTGTTTTGCCTGAAGAGAAACCTTTCAAAAAAGGTTTAAATGTGATGTTATCATTTAATCCATGAGGGGAGGTTGATTTAAGTTTTATAAATCCTTTTCTGTTCTAATTGAAGAAAAGATTTTTTCCAATCTCCCCTTCTTTGTGCAATATGTACACGGTCCAATGCAGTGTATTTGATCTTTGTGAATTTGTAATTATGAGTATAAGCTACATGTCGGCCAAGTACGTATATGCTGCTAGGTAAAGGGGGAGTTAAGTTAACTTTTCACTTTGTTCTCCATGGGAAATGGAAATGTTCTCTTTACCTCTGTTCCCAGAATGCAGAGAAAGTAAGCGCTTACTTCAGCTATTTTAATGATTATTTACATATACATTTGCATTTGTTTCACAACCAGATGAGAGACACAGGCTCTGGTTTTGAAGCAAAAATGAAATACAGATGGAAATAAAAACAACCATCTACATATAACTTTACAAATCAAATAATGGGCTGCTATCCGACTGAAGCTTTCCCTTAAATTCGATCTATCAGCAATCTGCATACAGAAATAGTAAATATTTTTTTATACTGTAAAACAACTTGATACGTATCATTAAAAAAATAGTCCTTGAGCCCCTGACAAGTGATTACCGATAGGATGCAAGGTGCTTTCTGGGAAAGTAATGTCATCGATCTGCTCTAAGAAATGAAATAATTTCCTCAGTCTCCTCTGCCCCAGTGATCACTCAGACCATACATTGTAACTCTAAGAGGGGATGGGAGATGATCTGTGTTAGACCTGTATACCCATGTACAGATGTTCCATAACAGTCTTACTATGTTTGTGTTTTTGTTATTTTTCAAGGCCTTTTCAAGATTCATGGACTTTGTGTGCTATATAATCTGCTAGACTGATGATTTGCTCCACGGTTTTGTCTGTCTTGTTTGCTGGCAAATTCCAATTGAGTTTGTCATTAATAGGTTGGACAAAGTTCTAACAAAACAGTCCTTCAGTCCTCCTGTTAGGGGAAAGTTGATTTTTGGGGCTTGAGCCTGGGTTTAGAGGGTGTGCCCCTTTTGTTGGCTGTGTGCCTGCAGGTCGTGTACCTGAAGTAATGGTCAGCTTAAGGCTGGCCATAGACCATTCGAATCATGTGTGGGCAGGCTGACTGTACCCAAGTCAATCCACCAATTGGCTTGGGTACAACCAGCATGTCAGATTTTTAGGATGCAATTATTGCCAGCGGCTATAGCTGCTAGCAGTAATCACTGTGTCCTCCCAGCCAGGAGAACATAATAGCTCCATAGGAGGGATTCCCCCATCAATACTGACCAGTGCCAGGACAATGTCATCTAGAGCCCAGGGCGAACATGCCAAACTATGCCCCCCAAGATGTATGAGGATTGTGTGTCAGAAAAAAAATCCCCACACAAAAGCACTGAGCGCTAATCTGCATGCTTACCCCAAGCATAAATCCGCCCTCCTCCCAGTATAAATCTGCCCCCATCTCCTTGTGGCACCCCCCACCTCACATGATGCCACAGTGCCCAGGGCAGCTGGCCCTCCTGCCCACCCCTTGTCCCGGCCCTGATACTGACTGTGCTGTTGGGGGAATCCAAGTGATTTTCATGTTGCAGGAAAGAAAAATCATATAATCTATGGCTTGCCTTAGTGAGCCATTGACTCAGATTACGTATACAAATTTCAATGGCAGATCTAAGATCTTCCATTTAAAGATTATTATTATTTTTTTTATTATACATGATTTATATAGTGCCAACAGTTTACACAGCACTTCACAACATACCGTACAATTACAATACAATTTAATACAGTTGGAACCAGAGAGCCTGCTCGTTAGAGCTTACAATCTAAGAGGGAAAGATTGTTTGTTTTTATCTTCAGAATCTGCAAGTGTCTACTGGATGTATGGAGCTGTGACCAAGGCGGTCTCCGCCGAAACGCGTCAACTTCTGTATCCTTTTGCACTATATGCATCAATAAATTTACAGCAAAGAATCCGGAGTGCCGCCTTTTGTGTATTTAGCCTGGCTGTGATGTTGAGAGAACATCTAGATAAGAGCACCCGTTAATGTGGATTCAGGTATCAACAAGTTCAATTTGTTTTAGCCTGCCCCCGTTGAGCGCAGCACACCTGTGAACCATTGTCTACTGAATGTATGCTGGAAAACCCAAATAGTGGATAAGTAACATTTGTTTCTGGTGCTTGACAATTGTAATGGCATTGTATAGATCTTGCTACCTTAGCTCAGCCAGGTGATGCATCTATCTGTGTATGAGGTCCCAGATTTGATCCATGTGACCAGTACTTCAATGTGCCCCCCCCCCTCTAGAAGGCTGTCCATTAACATTGTGCTGATCTGTTACACCACAAACAACTTCAACCTGTAATTTAAAAGATTTGTGTATCTTCAATATAGTCCTCAAAGTGGCATAAAAATGCTCTCTCCCTGCTGTACCATAATTGCTTTTTTTATTTAAAAAAAAAAATGTTGCCATTGGTACAGGTCTCCCATGTCAGTGCCCCCCGCCCCAGACTTTAGTTTGGATGTTCTGAATTTTAAGGACGTTTCATGACACTGTTCGCAAATTAAACCCGGACAGACGCACTCATCCCTAGTTTCTGGTCTGACTGCTCCATCCAGCTTGTCACCAAATATAGTCGGAGATAAGAATCTCAGCATTCCCTTGCAAGTATGTCTTTTATTTCTTGTTTTAAAGTATGAATATAGACTGCAATTGTTTAAAAATAAATGTAAGGCCGCCAGTAATTGACACATATAAACCTACAAAAATGATGTATCTATGCTGTTTCTGTGCATTACTATTGGAAGTTAATATGCAACAGACAGCAAGTTTTCTTATATAACCCAATTAAAGCATGAAGGTTGACGGAAAGCACAGCAGTAAATGTGATGTGTTATGTGGACCTTGTCTTGTCAGTGAATTCCATTCCATGGTTTGCTTTAGTACTGTTTACTTACAAAAATGTCAATAAATGATAAAATCTGATCACCCACTGGACAGTCTCATTAAAAACCTGTTTTTCTGCCCTTGAGACTTAAATTGTTTCTTTTTTCTTAGCATGCCTTTGATTTGCCATCTGAGCTAACTTTGTTTGTCTTTTTTGTACGGTTTGTTGTATCGCTTTATTAAAATATAAATAGAGACCTTAAAATGTCAATAAAAGTTAATTAGAAAAATGTTGTGTTGGGTTATTTTCTGTTATATTGGCAGGCATTGTCGCAAATAACGCGCCTCTGAAAGTTCAGTTCCTGTAATTCCCAGTTTAAAGAGTCTAGATCCCCAGGCGAAATTTTAGGGAACTTCCTCTTGTCTAGAAATGCTGTAACAGAATACTTATCATGACGGTTGTTTGAATGTAATGAATCATAAAACCCTTAAAGATATGAACTCTTTCTGAAGGTTCATGTCACAATACTGGAGTCTCATTGTAATAGGTTTAACCAGAGGGGATGTGTCAGTCACACTGGATGGTCGACTCAGCTGATGTCACTTGTCACTAAAATCGGTTTTCTCCTATAATAAGGGACAACTATTGTGAGCAATTCATTGATGCCAAATTAAACATAGAAAATAGTTAATATGAAATGATTTTAGTTATTTATTTGTAGTGCTTTTATGTTGAATTCTTGTCAAAGTATTATTTTTAGTTTAGATACCGTTTACATTTCTGTCATTTTTTTCTTTTTTTATCTTTGTGCCCCCATCAGGAGATATTTTCTCACTTCCCGAATTCCTGTGCCTGTGACACTTGTACAAGAAAGGAGAGAATGTCAACAGGACAGATAATAATAGAAAGGCAAGCATTGTCAGAAGTCCTAACGCTTCTTCAGTCTAATAGAAAATGCTATGGGGTTGTGAGACAGTCAACAGTAAATGGCTTCAAACATGCTTGGGATAAACATAAATCTATAGTCAGACAACAAGGTTAATGTAAAAAAAAATTAAAAAATTAAAAATAAATAAATAAAAAGGGGCAGACTTGATGGACTACTCAGTCTTTTCTGCCGTCACTTTTCTATGTTTCTATTTACTAAAGCAGTGGTTCTCAACTCCGGTCCTCGACCCACTAACAGGCCAGGTTTGCAGGATAACTGAAATACATCACAGGTGATATCATTTGCTGCTCAGTGATTGCAGTATTCTAGGCTGCTTTTCCCCAAGGTAATACTTAAACTCTGGCCTGTTAGTAGGTCCCGAGGACTGGAGTTGAGAACCACTGTACTAAAGGCAAATGGACTTTGCACTTTGCAGTTGCCCTCTGCAAGCGCAGTTGCTCCAGAGTTTAGTAAATGAGGTAAGGCTGCGCTTTACAAAAAATACCCAATCACATGCAAGGAAAATCTAAAAAAAAAAAAAACATTTTTGCTTGCACATGATTGGATGATGGAAGTCAGCAGAGCTTCTGCTCATTTACTAAGCTCTGGAGCAACTGCTCTTGCAGAGTGCAACTGCACTTTGCAAAGTGCACAGTCTTTTTTCCTTTAGTAAATCAATCCCTATTTGTCTACAGTATGTCCCCATCAGAGAGATTTACCACCACTTCCTGTTCTGACAGATAGTGAGGGGAAATCTCCCCAGGAGACACACAGGAAACAAGAAAAATCTAACAGGGGCTTTAACCCTGTGCATTTTTTAAAAGCAAAACTGATGTGAGTGTACAATATACACTCACCGGCCACTTTATTAGGGACACCTGTTCAATTGCTTGGTAACACAAATTGCTAATCAGCCACAGGGCAGCAATGCATTTAGGCATCTGGACGTGGTGAAGACAACTTGCTGAAGTTCAAACCGAGCATCAGAATGGTGAAGAAAGGGGATTTAAGTGGCTTTCAATGTGGCATGGTCAGAGACGTAACTAGAACCTTCAGGGCCCCGGTGCAAGAAATTATGAAGGCCCCCCTGACCCCTGGCCAGGGCCCTTCCCTCTTTTTGCTGATCCTGGGGCCCTTTACTTCGCGGCTCCCTTTATTATGGTACCACAGTGGCACCCTTTTACAAGTTCTGCAGCGGGCCCCCTTTCTGCCATCTTCGGGCCTCCCCATGTTGGTGAAATGCCAGGGCCCGGTCGTAATTGCAACCTTTGCAATACTGATAGTTCCCTCACTGGTGTCAGTAGTTTTTCATTTTTATTTTAATCTTATTATTTTTTTTAACATTTCATTTTATTTCTTTTACAATTTTATTTTTATTATTTTTTACAATTTTTTTTTTAGGAGCTCTGTTGGGGGGCTTTGATGAGATATCAGGGGTCTAAACAAACCTCAGCCATCAATCTCCATCTGTGTAACCTCAGCTGCACAGACTGAATGGACAGGAATAGTTGAGTACCGAGCCTTCCATTCATTCAGGAATGGAAGTATAGTAACACCAGTTTACTATGCTTCAGTCATGAATGAACCAATTGGTACCAATCACTGACTCTGTCCATTCAGAAAAGGAAGGAGCCGGTAAATGACAAATTTACTGACCAATTCCCATCTCTCCATCATGACACATCTTCTACAGCAGCTGGCAGGAGAGAGGAGGGGGAAGACAGCAGCTCTGTGGGGAGACAAGGGAAGTATACAGGGACCCTGTGAACAGCAGAAGACAAGTAAACTGGATAGGAGGGGCGGTGGGGGCAGCATAATGAGGAACCAAACAGCATGGGGCACAGTTGCAATCGCAACCCCTATCGTTACGCCCCTGGACATGGTTGTTGGTGCCAGGCAGGCTGATCTGAGTATTTAAAAGAACTGCTGATCGACTGGGATTTTCACCCACAGGCATCTCTAGGGTTTACAGAGAATGGTCTGAAAAAGAGAAAATATCCATGAGCGGCAGTTGGGTGCACGAAAATGCCTTGTTGATGTCAGAGGTCAGAAGAGAAGGGGCAGACTGATTTAGGATGATAGAAAGGCAACAGTAGCTCAAATAACCAAGGTATGCAGAATACCATCTCTGAATGCACAACACATCAAATCTTGCAGCAGATGGGCTACAGCAGCAGAAGACCACTCCAGGTGGCACTTCTGTCACCTAAGAACAGGAAGCTGAGGCTACAATTTCCACAGGCTCACCAAATTTGGACAATAGAAGATGAGAAATATGTTACCTGGTCTAACGAGTCTCAATTCATTTACCCTGCCTTGTACAAACAGTTAAGGCTGGTGGTGGTGTAATGGTGTGGGGGATATTTTCTTGGCACACTTTGGACCCCTTAGTACCAATTGAGGATCATTTAAATGCCACGGCCTACTCGAGTATTGTTGCTGACCATGTCCATCCCTTTATCCCTTTATGACTACAGTGTACCCATCTTCTGATGGCTCCTTCCAGCAGGACAATGCCCCATGTCACAAAGCTCAAATCATCTCACCACTGGTTTCTTGAACATGACAATGAGGTCACTGTACTCCAATGGCCTCCACAGACACCAGAGCTCATCCAATAGAGCACCTTTGGGATGTGGTGGAATGAGAGATTTGCATCATGGATGTGCAGCCAGCAAATCTACAGCCATTGCGTGATGCGATCATGTCACTATGGACCAAAATCTCTGAGGAACGTTTCCAACACCTTGTGGAATCTATGCCATGAAGAATTAAGGGAGTTCTGAAGGCAAAAGGGGGTCCTACCCCCCCCCCCCCCCGGTACTAGCAAGGTGTACCTAATAAAGTGGCCGGTGAGTGTATATGTAAAACGCTGTGTCAATTGAGAGTGCTATAGAAGTCCATTTAATAAATAAATAAAATAACTTTTTTTTACAAAATACAAAGCGTTCTTTGATTGGACAAAAGGCAGCCTTGATGTTTGCACCTCCTTGCTCCTTTATTAATAACAGAATCTCTTGTATTCTGTACAAAGAATACAATCATATAACATATGTAGGGAGGGGAGAGTGAGTGATGCTTTTCTTGACTGTATGAGAGACAGAACTGTGATTTACAGTGCCAGAGGTTTGGCGATTACTGTAGTTGTGAGGATGAATGAAAGTATGGGATTTACCCTTAGCTGCAGCATCTATACATGACTCACCCATCATTAGAGGTAGTTTATCGGTATGGAACATAGCAAATGTCTAAGATGTTTTTCTTTTAATGGCAAATGACTGTGCAATAACTTCTGTGAATCTCAGGCCTCATACACACGGGTGTAATAGCAAAACATTGGGACCTACGTCAGGCAAAAATCGGCGTCAAAAACGCGATTTCGTCTGCGTTTTGCATTGGCGTTAATGAGCGTTAATGAGTGTCAGCGCTACGTCACGTTTTGTTGAAAAAAAAAATTCCTCTGCTATTTTTGAACCTAAAAACACCGCTGCTAAAAACGCTGGTTAACGTCACTACTGCGTTAATGCGCGTTAGTGAGCATTTTGCCGGCTCAGCGTCAAAAACGCCATATTGCTACAGCCTCGGAAGGTGCGGGTTCTGCATTCGATTTACAGCTTAAGAACGCCAACGCCATCTACAGCTCAAAAATTTAAGCGTTTGTATGGGACCATTGAATATCATGGAGAGCTGAAAAAACGCTAAAAAAAACGTGGCGGTAAAAAACGTCTGTGTGTATGAGGCCTCATGGTGAAGCAAACAGCATGGACAGCAATTACCTCAGCCCTGGAACTCTTAGAAGTTAAAGCATAGCTAAATCCAAAAACAAAAAAGTAATGTATTGCAGCCTACCAGTCTTTCGATGTGATAGTTGCTTTAGTTTTCTTTTTTTTCAAGCTAGGTACATTTTCAGCAAATACAGAAATGCTCTGTATTTCTTGCCAGATATGCAGTGTCCTTCTTACTTCCTGTGAGCTGAAAAGAAATACAAATATCTTTATCTTTTACTGGTCTCATTAATCCACCTGTAATGGAGTTGAACAAAGGCAGATATGCCTGTTTGACAATCAGGACTCTTTCTACAGTGGACCACATAGGGAAAGGAAATGTGTTATTTGCAGGATTCCTGAGTCCAAAAAAATCCTGAAAAAAACGTAAAAAAAAAAGAAAACTGATGCAGTCACTTCTATCTATGAACTGGTAAGTCAAAATATATTAAATTTATGATTTTTTGGGTTTAGACATACTTTAACTGATTTTACCTGGTCAATGCACAAATCAAACGGATCAAAAATAAAAGTTACTTCAATGGCGCGTCCAACAATTGCGCCACTGTTTGTCTTTAGTCTCCAGGAGGGGTTACTCCTGATGCATGGAATTGAATCCTTCCCGCATGGTCTCAGCCATACAAACTCCTGATCTGGCCGTCAGACAAGTACATGCCTCCATTTCTACCTAAATTGGAAATTTGCACAATACTCCTCTATTGCAAACAAATATCAGGAATGGGGGTATAAGGTCCTGACCAGGTGGTATAAAGTCTCATCAATGGCGCTACCAACAATTGCACCACAATTGGTCTTCAGTCTCCATAAGGGGGTACTCCTTACCTTTGCAATCGCCCTTCTGCTCGGATTCTGGACCATCTTCCCACACGGTCTCAGCCGCATACAAACACCTGATCTGGCCATCAGACAATTTCATGCCCCCATTTCTACTCAAATAGCAAAGAGACCTCGAGACTATACTCTCTCCTGACCAAAGGGATGGTATCCTATACCTTGCACAATACTCCTCTATAGCAAACAAATATAAGGAACCGGGGTATAAGGTCCTGACCAGGCGGTATAAAGTCTCATCAATGGTGCCTCCAACAATTGCACCACAATTGGTCTTCAGTCTCCATAAGGGGGTACTCCTTACGTTTGGAATCGCCCTTCTGCTCGGATTCTGGACCATCTTCCCACACGGTCTCAGCCGCATACAAACACCTGATTTGGCCATCAGACAATTTCATGCCCCCATTTCTACTCAAATAGCAAAGAGATCTCAAGACTATAATATCTCCTGACCAAAGGGATATATACCTTGCACAATACTCCTCTATAGCAAACAAATATAAGGAACCAGGGTATAAGGTCCTGACCAGGTGGTATAAAGTCTCCACAAAATGTACTCCCAGACATCTAACAGATGCTGGCACTGCAGAAAGGATTTTGGCACACTACTTTATAGTTTATGGTTATGAGACAAACTCTGGAGCTTTTGGTCCCAGATGAGGACTATCAATAGACAATTGACAGACTTTGACCTGGGGACTGATCCAGCAAAATTCTTGTTACATTTCTTACATTTGGCTAGACACAGATACAAACATATGATGCTCATTCATCTTGTGAATGCAGCTAAGGTGTACATTCCTGCCCTTTGGAAACAGGAGACCCCCCATCACTCACACTGTGGTTCTCTAAGATCACCAAAATACACCAGATGGAAAACATTACTGCTACACTTCAAGCAAAAGAAGAACGGTTCAGGCATACATGGTTCTATTGGACCATGTACACATGCTCTCTGCAATATGAGTCAATGCTTGTTGGCAATGAATATAATCGGTGGGCCTACCTTTGTACATGCACAACTGAGGATTGAGTGATATGGCTCCCCTTCCCCCCTTCCTTCTCTCCATTTTTTACTCTTCTCTTTCTTCTTTGTGCATTTTTTATTCTTTTTTCCCCACATGCCTGGTTTCTCCTCCCCTTCAACTTCTTCTTCTGTTCTACTTCCGAACTGGGTGGCAGTCTGATAGCCAACTAACCTGCTCACACCATTTTTCAAGACAAGGCAGGGTGGGTACCATGTATACTTGAGATGCATTAACTACACAAACATTTGCACATGTATCTGGTCTCCTTAAGGTCTATGTGCTTGGATTTTGATGATGACTCAAAACTCTCCACCATGCCTTGTTGAAAAAATTTAAATCAAGAATTTAAATTAAAAAATAAAAGTTACAAAACAGCTGGGCAACAAAGTGGCTAAGTGGTTAGTGCTTCCACTTAGGGGGATGAGGGTCGTTGGTTCAAATCCAAACCACAACACTACCTGCAAGGAGTTTGCATGTTCTCCCTGTGCCTGCGTGGGTTTCCTCCCACAATCCAAAGAAATGCTTGTAGGTTAATTGGCTCCTGTCTAACCATAGTATGTGTATGTATGAATGTGAGTTAGGGACCTTAGATTGTAGGCTCCTTGAGGGCAGGGA
Source organism: Glandirana rugosa (assembly GCA_018402905.1). Taxonomy (NCBI): domain Eukaryota; kingdom Metazoa; phylum Chordata; class Amphibia; order Anura; family Ranidae; genus Glandirana; species Glandirana rugosa. Next base: position 1,609,797 of record BLSH010106108.1, on the reverse strand, counting down.
CTTTATTAAGTATACCTTGCTAGTACCGGGTTGGACCCATCAGATTTGTCGGCTGCACATCCATGATGCAAATCTCACGTTCCACCACATCCCAAAGGTGCTCTATTGGATTGAGATCTGGTGACTGTGGAGGCCATTGGAGTATAATGAACTCATTGTCATGTTCAAGAAACCAGTGGTGAGATGATTTGAGCTTTGTGATATGGTGCATTTTCCTGCTGGAAGGAGCCATCAAAAGATGATTACACTGTAGTCATAAAGGGATGGACATGGTCAGCAACAATATTCAAGTAGCCCTTAGCATTTAAACAATGCTCAATTTATACTAAGGGGCCCAAAGTGTGCCAAGAAAATATCCCCCACACCATTACACCACCAGCAGCAGCTTGAACCTTTGATACAAGGCAGGTTGGATTTATGCTTCCATGTTGTTTATGCCACATTCTGACCCTACCATCTAAATGTTGCAGCTGAAATTGAGATTCATTGGACCAGGCAACATTTTTCAGACCTTCTATTGTCCAATTTTGGTGAGCCTGTGTGAATTGTAGCTTCAGTTTCCTGTTCTTAGCTGACAGGAGTGGCACCCTGTGTGGTCTTCTGCTGTTGCAGCCCCTCTGCTTCAAGGTTCGATGTGTTGTGCATTCAGAGATGGTATCCTGCATACCTTGGTATCTTTCTATCATCTTGAACCAGTCTGCCCTTTTCTCCTCTGACATCAACAAGGCATTTTCGTCCACCCAACTGTCGCTCACTGGATATTTTCTCTTTTTCAGACCATTCTCTGTAAACCCTAGAAATGGTTGTGTGTGAAAATCCCAGTAGACCAGCAGTTTTTTAAATACTCAGACCAGCAACCATGCCATGGTTCAAAGCCACTTAAATCCCCTTTCTTCCCATTCTGATGCTTGGTTTGAACTTTAGCAAGTTGTCTTCACCACGCCTAGATGCCTAAATGCATTGAGTTGCTGCTATGCGATTGGCTGATTAGCAATTTGTAATGCCAGGCAATTGAACAGGTGTACGTAAAAGTGGCCAGTGAGTGTATATGTAAAGTGCTGTATAAATAAACAGCACTATATAAGTATTTGTAATCAATAAATAAACACCTGCTTTTCCTTTACTACAAATCCTCATTTAAAAATGTATAATTTTGTAAGAAATTGTAAAAGTTTATATAGAGTTTTAAAAAACAAAAATCTGCTGTTCCTTTACTACAAATCTTTATTAAAAAATATATAGTTTGTAAGAAATTGTAAAAGTTTATATAGAGTTTTAACCACTTGCCGAGCGTCAACCGCAGTCGATAACGCAAACCGCCGTCATACGACGGCATCTGCGAGATCACGCACTGTGGGGGGCAGGGAGCGGGTGCGGCCACCCGCGATCCCCCCCCCCCCCGGAGTGAAAGAACGGAGGTCCGTGTAAGTAAACACGGACCTCCGTTCTGTGAGAGGGGGAAGGGCTGTGATCACAGCCTTCCTCTACATGGAAGCTGTGATCACTTCCCTTCCCCAGCCAGGGCAGCCCACACACAGTTAGAACACGCCCAGGGAACACAGTCAACCCTTACAGCGCCCCCTGCAGGTTAACCCCTTCACTGCCAATGGCATTTACACAATAATCAGTGCATTTTTATAGCACTGATCGCTGTATAAATGCCAATGGTCCCAAAAAAGTGTCAAAATAGTCCGACATGTCTGCCCCAATATCGCAGTACCGCTAAAAATCGCAGATAAATTACTAGTAAAAAATAAAAAAAAAATAAAAACCCCAGAAATGAATTCTCATCATCCGTAAACGCGGCCACTTTTGCGCAAACCAATCAACGCTGATTGTGATTTTTTTTTATCACAAATATGAGGAAGAATATAAATCGGCCAAAATCGTTGAAAAAAAAAGTTTTTTTGTATTTTTTTTGTATTTGTATTTTAGCAAAAAGTAAGAAATTTGTTTTTTTTTTGCAAAATTGTCGCTTCTTTTGTTTATAGCGGCGATCAGAACTGACGCAGCGATGATCAAATACCACCTAAAGAAAGCTCTATTTGTGGGAAAAAAAGGACGCAAATTTTGTTTGGGTACAACGCCGCACGACCGCACAATTGTCAGTTAAAGCGACGCAGTGCCGAATCGCAAAAAGTGCTCTGGTCCTAAAGTGGGAAATCCTTCCGGGGCTGAAGTGGTTAAAGAAGTATATAAGAAAAATAAAAACATCAAAACAAAGTTGCACGATGTAGTTTCACAATACAAAGGGAAAGGAAGAATTGTATAGTGATAATGTATCAGAAAATGAATGGCCTATTAAAAATGCATTACTTATGATAGTTAAAGTAGTCTTGTAAACGTACCCATAGAATCCATCTTCATAGCCAGTCATATGCATAGACCCCAGAGTCATTTTCATGTCAACATCCCTATGTCTTTTAACAGTTGTTCTTCTCTGTATTCTTAGGCAGCTTCATCTGTTTCTTTACACCTTTGAGACTCCTAGGGTGTGATTGACTAAAAGGAGTCATTTTCACTCCTGATAAAATAAATCTGTGTTTTCCTCCAAAATCCTATCAAGTGCAGAAGAATTATGTATTTTTTTTTTATTCATGAAAATCAGCCTTCCTGAAGACAAATGACTCTTCCCAGCCCGTCTACTCGAAACCTTGTTGATGTAGATGGGAACTTGCAGGGTAATGCTAACGTTTGTAAGAAGATGAAAAGGCCACCTTTTTAAAGAAACTTTTGAAGCAACCTTGGATGCCTTGCACGTAATGCTACATTTTTTAAAGATTTAAAAATAAATAGCAAAGTGCACTTTAACACAGATGACATTGCCCAAGCGAAGTACTGCTAAATCTGGTGTTTGTTATTATAGAGCAAATATTTAAAATAGCTGAAGTAGATACTTACAGATAAGACCTTGGTAAACATTAGAGGAAGAAAAAGATATCATTCATCAACTATCCATTTCCAGGTCTGTGCTAAATATCGGATTATTTATATGTGAAATAGTCATTATGTGCCCTGCTCTCAGCATTAACCCCACGATTAAGTAGAAAGGATGGAAGACCTTGCATTTCTGTAATAAGCTGGCTTAATATCAATTACCATTTCCATCTGTCTGATATTTTCCAGAAAGTGTCATGCTTTCTATATTTCTCTCATGATAAAGTTGGAGAAGACATCTCCTAGATGGTACTAAAAGTGTTCATCTCCTCTACATTATGGGCTGCTGGAATTTCAGGCTTTCTCAGGACAACCTCTCCTGCTTTTTTCTGGTATGTCTGGAATTAAACAAGCACTCTGAGTGGCCACTTCTACACAACACTGAGATCTCTCTGACAGGTAATTGCCCTCTGTGAAGTTCCAGACAATCAGGGACCCATTGCCCGTATCAGACACATCAGACCTTGAAGCTGAGCTCTAATAGACAATGAGTGGGCAGCAGGATAAGATAGCTTGCCACTGTGTTGTGCCAGCCCACATAAGTTGGCGACGTCCTGTTGATAATCGTAGGATACAGTTTAAAGGAAGACATGAGAAATGAATGTGGGTTAGCAATTATTGCTATGAGAGCCTGGTAAAAAAAAAAAATAAAAAATTCTGGACAACTACTGCAAAGACGTATATATTATAATTATTATTACAGATATTTTTATAGTGAGTTTACACAGTGCCCTGCATTGTACATTTACATCAGTCCTTGTCCTTAAAGTGTTACTAAACCCAAAAATATAAAAACAATTCACCCCCCCCCCACACACACACAGTGCATAGCTTCTAACTCTTCTTTTTATATCAAAACTCTGATATATACCTTTTTTTCATCTGTATATTGCAGTCAGGTGATAAACTGCAAAGAGCCAGGGCTTCAGCAGTATTCATATAGGAGGAGAATTCACTCTCTGATGATGTAAACTTCCATTGCATCAGTGACCCTTCACCCACAATCCGGTCAGAGCTGATTGGTGTTTTGTACTTTCTATGTACCCCTACTCATTCACATGGGGGGGCAGGATCTGGGGCCCCCTTGTTAAAGGGGGCTTCCAGATTTCGATAAGCCCCCCGCTCAGAGACCCTCACAATCACCGGCCAGTGTTGTGGGGAAGAGGCCCTTGTCCCTATCAACATGGGGACAAGATGCTTTGGGAGCCCCCCTGCCCTAAAGCACCCCTCCATGTTGAGGGTATGTGGCCTGGTATGGTTCAGGAGGGAAGGTGGTATTTGATCACCTCTGTGGTTTTTATTTTTTGCACTATAAACAAAAACAGAGCGACAATTTAAAAAAAATATATATATTTTTTACTTTTTGCTATAATGCATGTTAAAAAAAATATATATACATATCCTACAACCCTGGCAAACGGACAACACCAGAAGTCTTAGAAAACATAGCCGCGCTCTTGAGCGTCTGTGGCGTAAGACTAAGCTCCAAGTAGACTTCAAACATTACAAATCTGCCCTCCTAAAATACTATTCCTGCCTCCACACTGCCAAACAGACCTACTTTATTACACTCATTAACACATTATCATCCAGTCCCCGCCAACTCTTCTCGACCTTTAACACTCTACTCCGTCCTCCACGACCTCCACCCTCTAATTCTCTCACTGCCCAGGAGATTGCCAATCACTTCAAAACTAAGATTGATAACATTCATGAGGAAATCTCCAATGCGCACAAACCACCCCCACTCAACACCCCATGTCCACAGATACAATCACTACTTTCCATATTCAACCCTGCCAGTATTAGCGAAGTTGCTAAACATTTATTAAACACCCATCTAACCACCTGCCCCTTGGATCCTGCTCCCTTGCAAATGCTACGCTCACCCTCCGACTCAATTCTACATTCTCTAACCCACATTTTCAACCTTTCCCTCTCCTCTGGCATTTTCCCAAACTCTCTAAAACATGCCCTAGTCACGCCTATCCTTAAAAAGCCCTCACTGAACCCCACCAATATTAACAACCTACGCCCCATCTCCTTACTCCCCTTCGCCTCCAAACTCCTCGAAAGACTGGTCTACAACCGACTGAGTGACCATCTGACCATGAACAAACTTCTTGATCCCCTTCAGTCTGGATTTCGCCCTCAGCACTCTACAGAAACTGCTCTCCTTAAACTCACTAATGATCTAATAACTTCTAAAACCAATGGACACTATTCTGTACTACTACTCCTGGACCTTTCTGCTGCCTTTGATACAGTGGACCACCCCCTCCTCCTCAAAAAACTCCATGCTTTTGGTCTCCGTGACTGTACTCTAAGCTGGTTCTCATCCTACCTATCCCACCGCTCCTTCAGTGTCACCTACAACTCTACTTCCTCCTCTCCTCTTCCTTTCTCTGTCGGTGTCCCCCAAGGTTCTGTTCTTGGACCTCTCCTTTTCTCAATCTACACCTCCTCCCTGGGTCAAGTCGACTGGGTCCCTCCTCCACATCTAACTCTTTTCCTCTCCAGGTTCTTGTCTTGGAACCCCCTGTGGCTGTC
>BLSH010106108.1:1557141-1570322 GCA_018402905.1 Glandirana rugosa | reverse complement strand
GAAACGCCGGTTTTCGTCTTAGGCTTCTACGTTTGTGTAGTTGAAATATTTTGAATCACTTTCACACTTGGCTCCGGGTTCACCGGCGGAACGTGTGGACACTGTGGCTCCGGACCACAGACTTCCGGGTCCTTCATGATTGGCGGGCCCATCTTACTCGGCACTGGCCTTTTCCCCCTTGGAACGGGGCTTGTCTTATGCGTACCCAGTACCAAAAGGATTAGGTGACTCTTTAGCATCGGCTTCTCCGCCGGTTAGGAAACGCGCCCGGGAGACCGTCTTGTTTGTTCCGCAGTCGAAATGCTTTTCCTCGACATCGTCGGTTCATGTGCATGCCTTGGACGTAGTTAGGGCCTTACGGGTGTACTTGGCTGCTACAGCTCCTTTTCGTAAAGCTGACGCCTTGTTTGTTCTGCCAGAGGGCCCGCGCAAAGGATTGGCCGCCTCTTCGGCTACGATTTCTCAGTGGATTAGGAAAACCATGACCCATGCGTATTCTGTTCGGGGCAAGGTTCCCCCTTTTCCGGTCACGGCTCATTCTACCCGGGCGGTTAGTACTTCCTGGGCCTTCAGACACCAGGCCTCGGTGTCACAGGTGTGCAAGGCGGCCACTTGGGCCTCGGTTCACACTTTCACTAAGTTTTATAAAGTTGATGTGTTTGCATCTTCGGATTCTGCTTTTGGCCGCAAAGTTCTGCAGGCGGCAGTGTAGGCGCGACTGGCGCCTCCTCAGAGGTTCAGTTGGGTACAGTTGTTTGCTTTTGCCCACCCCTCTTTTTTGACACAGCTTGGGGACGTCCTCACAAAGTCAATGGAGAGCTGCGTCTGTCAGTGAACGTAAGGAGAAAAAGGGATTTTATTAAAACTTACCGTAAAATCCTTTTCTCCGAGTTCACTGACAGACGCAGCACCCACCCCTCTGGGCTCTGTTTTGGTACGGCTTGTGTACGAACTGAGGAGCTATACTGTGAGGGGGTTTAATGTAGGAAGAGAGGACGGCCCCCAGGGGAGGGGCCAGCTGATTCTTTTCCCTGCCTAGTTAACTCCTAGTTGGACGAACATAAAACCTCACAAAGTCAATGGAGAGCTGCGTCTGTCAGTGAACTCGGAGAAAAGGATTTTACGGTAAGTTTTAATAAAATCCCTTTTTTATTTGTGTCTCTGCTGGGAATTTACTTTCACTTCATATTCATGTGACTAAATATGAAAGTGAAATGTCCACAACAGTGGCTTTTTAATTTTTTTTAGATTTCTATTTTTTTTTTTTGTAAAATTTTTAAAACAGTAAGAAAAAAAAATATTTTATACAATCTCTCCCCATAGTGCTTCACAAGATTACAATTCACACTCTTTACAACATGTTGATTCACTGTCTGTTAACATCCTAAAATTATATACTTGTACTCATCAGTTATGTCAGGAAATGGTTCACCTGCTGGTGGCACTGTGGCTCCCAGATCTTTAGGCTGCAGTTCCAGTGTCCACCAGCGGGTGTCCCTCAGCAGCCAGAAGCTCTTGGGAATCAAGCATCACCTGACGCTTATTGCAGGAAGTGTATTTTAGCCCTGTCTATGCTCTTTCTCTCTGCCTTGGTGTTTTGTCTCCATGTGGCCCTTACCTACGTTCTTGTGTTCCTGCATCCTGATCCTGGACCCTGACTTCTACCCTGCAGCCTGATCCCTTCCCACCTGCTCTCTCCGTCTCCTGTTACCCTATCCCTGTCCTGTCTTGCTCCCAGCTCCCTTTGCTTAAACTCCCGTGTATGATCCTGGCTCTGTTACGGCTACGCTTCGCTCATCCTATTTCCTGTATATACTTGGTTTGGGCAGTTGTTCATTGTGTGTCACTATTTGTTTGGTTTGGTTGGTGATATTATTTTACAATTTACTTGTGCCTGGTATTCCCTGCGGCAGTCCACACATTGCTGATCACACCTGTACCTGACAGGTTATCTGACAAGGGGAACCCTCCAACCGTCACTTTGCAAGAAGTGAATGTAAAAAAAATCATCATGAAAAGAAAAAAATTAAACAACAAGGAAAGGAGAACAGAAAAAAAAAGTTTCTCTTTTTTTCCCATGGTTCCTCCGCACATAGAGAAGTGCCCCCCTGCCCCAACATGACATCTCCCGAACTTCTTCAACCCCATATTCAATCCCATATTTAACACAGCTCTCTAAATTTAGTGGAGGAACAAAAGGATTTCCAGGGAGACCACGCTTCCACGAATTTGGCATAATTATCGTGTATGGTGGCTGATAACTCCTCCAATCTCTGTAGACATTGCATCTCATCAACCCACTCCCTCGATGTAGGTGGGGACAGTGACTTCCAATGTTTTGGTATTATTTCTCTTGCAGCCATAAAAAAAAAGATGTAAAAGATCTTCCTTAGCATCCTTTATAGAACCAGGTATGACAGACAATAATGCTATTTGGGGTTCTCGGGTAATTGTGACCCAGATATGTGGTCATATATACAAAATATAGTTGACCACAATATTACACTCTTTGAGAAGGACCACCACAGATGTAACAATGCGCCTATATAGCACTGGTATTCCAACAGTGGCATTCTATGCATTAAGATAAAAAGCCTTCTGAGTGCAGCAGCCCCACTAATACTTACCTGAGCCCCATCTCTGTCCAGCAATGTCAACGAGTGTCTCGGCCGTCCGAGACTCTCCCTCCTGATTGGAGACTTTACAATCACTTTAACTTCCTGCCCAGGACAATTTTCAGCTTTCAGCATTGTCACCCTTTGAATGACAGTTGCATGGTCGTGCAATGATGTACCCATATGACAATTTTTATCATTTTCTTCACACAAATAGAGCTCTCCTTTGGTGGCATTTAATCACCGCTGTTTTTTTTTTTTTTGCAAAACAAATGAAGAAAGATTGAAAATTTTGAAAAACAATTTTTTTTCTTTGTTTCTGTTATAAAATTTTGCAAATAAATGCTCTTTATTCATAAATATAGGGAAAAGGGTATACTGCTACATTTCTGTGTAAATAACCTAAATCAGTGTATATTGTTTAGTCTGTAGGAAACAAGTACAAATTATGGTATATTAATATCTGAAAATCGATCCATTTCTTGAGGCATGAAAATGCCAGGACAGCACAAATATCCCCAAAATTACTCTTTTTTTGAAAGTAGGCAAGTCCAATGTATTTAGTAAGAGGCATGGAAAGTTTTTTTGAAGTTGTCATTTTTTGTCACAAGTTTTTGAAAAAAATTAAAAAAATTTAGTTTTTTTTTGTTTTTTTACAATACCACCAGTGTAGTACAGTGTCATCGTATAACTGGTGTGGCGGTGATCAGGAACACTGACTGGTGACAGTATGTAAAAAAAAAAGTAATCATTTTTTTCAATATTTTTATTACATTCTTATTTTTTTTTTACTTTTTTCACATACAATGATCAGAGCAATGCAAGTTTACCATAGTAACACTGTACTACTCAAAGGAGGTGATCAGGATTTTTTTTTTTTTTTATACACTATGGTTGCTTATAACTGTGAATTTTACAGTTTTAAGCAACCATTTTTTTCTGAATGAAAACTACTCATTCAGTGTCTACTATTGCTATTACTCATCACAACAGTACACAACGAAAGGCATGTAACAAAGCCTTTTATTTTGTACAACTGTCATGTGATTTACTGTGATTGGCCACAGTGGACACATGGTACCCGCAAGTGACAGATCGCGCTGAAGCGCAGCCATGGGGCGTGTGAGGGATGCGATACTGGGAGGAAATAATTTGATGTCCACCCAGAATAACAGTGCTCCCGTCTGGCCGTCATATTACAATAGGCTGGGAGGGAAGATGAAAAAGCACTATATAGGTCAAAAGTTTTTGGACACCTAATCATCACATCTTTTTGAGCTTGTTGGCCATCCAATTCAAAAATCATGTGCATTAATAATGAGGTGGTCCTTCCTTTGCAGGTAACATAGCCTCCACTCTTCTGGGAAGGCTTTCAACAGGATTTTGGTGTGTGTCTGCAGGAATTTGTGCCCATTCAGTCAAAAGGAAATTTTGTGAGATCAAGTACTTACATTTGATGAGAAGACCTGGCCAGAATCTTCGTTCTACAGTATTTCATCCCAAAGACGTTTAGTAGGATTGAATTCAGGGCTCTGTGCAGGCCACTTGAGTTCCTCAACACCAAACTTTCCAAACCACGTGCATGACTGCTCCCCTGTATTTATAGACAGAGTGCAGTCATGCTGGAATAAAAAAAATGGCCTTCTCCAAACTGTAGCCAAAAGGTTAGAAGCATAAAATGGTCTTTGTGTACTGTAGAAAAAATAGTAACGTGTACTGAAATACCTAAACTTCTGGAGGAGTTTGGTGGAGTGTCAACGTACTTTCAACTAAAAGTATACATAAAATCTGAAAAAGGTTCTAATCCTTTCTTCAAACTGCTTTATAATTTCTCTCCTGCCTCACTGACCACATGTAATGGGAGGAGAAAGGGGAATAAAAAAATACAAAGAGGAGAAAAAAAACACAGAACTCAACTTTATCCAAGACTCAGAAAAAGGGTTTGACTTAAGTTCAGGTTATACCTTTATAGCCTATAACTTAAAACGTACTGGAAATTTTGAAAAAGAACTTATGGTAACGTGCCCTTAATTTTTGTTTGATAGATTAACAGCCTGTCTATAAGAAAAACAAAAAAACAAAAAAAAAAAAACAACAAAAAAAAGAGTGTGTGGGGTCTTTGAAGGAAAAACGTAAGAAATCATGAAAGACTAACAAAATAGACAGCAAGAGTGTAAGTGACTCTTGAAATGACGTGAGCTTGAAAGAAACATTCTTCACTCTAAGAGGCTGCGAGGCCCCTGAGCTGGAGCCTCAAAGTATTATATTTTATTAGAAGTGAATACGAATGTCAGATGTGTTTGATAATAAACAGAAATTTTACAGGGAACTCACATTTGCTGTATTTATTTTAGGTTGTTGATCTTTTGAAGAGAACGTCTGATTTCAGGCTGTAAACTCAAAGAAAGAGGTCACTTTTAACTGCACATATTCAGTTTAGAGTCAGTGATTCACTGTTGGGTTTATTTGTCATAAAACATTTTCATGAAAGTAAGTATATTCCTATCAGTGTATGCTGATTAGGAAAACTTGCATACTTGCATAATAAGGTAAAGAGGGCAAAGTCTAACCTTTAGTAACCCAAAGCAACCAGTTAGCAGTCATTTTTGGGGTACCTGTACAAGGCTTTATTGAAGAAATGTTAGGTTTTGCATTTGAAATCAGTTTAAATGCAAAACAGGGGATGCATTTCACCTGGTTTGCCTACAACATAAATGATTTTGATAAGACCTCTGGCTTGTGAAGAAACATAGAGCATAGCAAGCCAAACCAAGCCTTACAACGGTATACACCATTAAATTGATCAGAAGCCCCCAGACTTGTGCATAAAGTACGCTTCAAATGCACGCCATAGACAGGAAAACAAGACCAGTCCACACAAACCCTTTATTCCAAAGACTTCCACTATATATATATATATATATATATATATATATATATCAAAGGTGAAATATGACTGGGTATTTTAGGTTACTTCATACCACAGTTGTACATTAGACAGGGTGCTAACATAAAACACAAAATGCCATGTGTATTAAAGATTCAGTTTCCACAATCAAAGCAAAAAATGCAGCAGTTGTCAAGTTGAAGGTTCCATGTCACGCCAACACCATTTTGTCATATTTCAGACTGTTGGGTTTGTTGGATCTCTCTTTACTCAGGAAAAATCCAGCGCAGCACAAACAACAGGAATAGAAATATTTTTTTATGTCACAGTGTCAAATTCAAGAATGTCAACATAACACCAGCCAGAGCTGAATAGAGCTGAATAGACAAAACAGTGTGAACAAAAGAATAAGGATTTATGTTCCAAATTAGGGATGCACCGATGCTACTTTTTTACCACTGAGTACCAATACTTTTTTGCAAGTGCACGCCGATACCAATTACCGATACCTATTGCATAAGTATTGGTAGTTTGGTGGAGGGGGGGCATTGTTAGATAGTTGGGTGAGGCTGGGGTGAAAGCAGGATGGGAGGGGGGGAGTAGAAGGGTAAGTGAGGGCAGGGTAGTTGAGGGTGAAATGCAATAGGGATTGTGGGGTGGGAGTTTTGAGTTGTAAAAGGCTGGGATCGCTGGGGGAAGAGGATGGGGATGGGAGCATCATTGGGAGACATGGGGGCAGCTGGTAGGGGAAGGAGGAGGCAACATTGGGTGGGGGCAGGAGGGCACAGTACAGGGGGTTAGGATGGCACAGTAAATGGGTTAGGAGGGCACAGTACAGGGAGTTAGGAGGGCACAGTACAGGGGGTTAGGAGGGCATAGTACAGGGGGTTAGGAGGGCACAGTACATGGGGTTAGGAGGGCACAGTACAGGGAGTTAGGAGGGCACGGTATAGGGGATTAGGAGGGCATGGTATAGGAGATTAGGAGGGCACAGTAAGGGGGGTAAGGCAGCACAGTGCAGAGGTCACTGCTGGCAGTGCACTAGGCAGAGTTCTGTCTCCAATCCTTGCATTGTACACAGCCTGAGCACAGGCAAAGCTCCCGCTCCCCACACAGCACACACTGGAGCTGAAATCTGATTCCCTTACAGCTACACTGAATATAACTGAGTACTGGTTGCAGTTCCTACCTGTGACATTCCATGTTAGGAACAGCAACTTCCTGTCAGTAGCTAGCTATACACTGTGTGCACATGGTAGCTGTAAGAGAATGGGATGGGCAGGAGGAGCTCTTAGTGCTGGGCTCATTATGTACAATGTGGGATGGGAGACTGCCATCAAGCGTCAGGGGTGGTGGAGGGCTTGGAAGGGGGGGAGCCCAGCCCTACCCAGTACCCCCCTAGATTGGGGCATGATCTTACCACTTACTGTGCTCAGTCCTCAAGGGATGTGTACTGCTTTGAACCCCACTGCTGGAGGGGAGGAGGAGGTGCCCCATCCTCAGCTGACGTCATTTACGGTATCGGTATCTGGTATTGGGGAATTTTCGCGAGTACCGATACTCGTGAAAATGCCTAGTATCGGTACCAATACCGATACCGATATTGGTATCGGTGCATCCCTATTCCAGATGTTATTAGAGGAACAGCCATATTATCAGAAAGACTGCTATTTCGTTAAAGAAGCAGCAAAATTACTGGGGGACTGCCATATTATGATCCCCCATTCAAAATACTGTAGCAAAACTGGTTCTTGGTCGATGTATTTGATGTGTCATTAACAATGATTGACACTGCAAGTGTGACATGCATTTTTGGTGCATCTCGTGAACATGTGTAAAATCACGCAATTGTGTGTATATTCACACGCTATACTAGTGTGAATGCAGCCATAGTCCGGCCATAGGCGGCTTGAATCTCAACTGGTTCAGCAGGGGCCGGCCAAGTTTCGTACCATGTATGGGCAGGCTGAATGTACCCAAGTTGATCAATCGATCAACTTGGATACAACCAGCCTGTTGAATTTTTCATGTGATTATTGCCAGCGCCTATTGCCACTAGCAATAGTCAATGTGTGTTCTCCGGGCCAGGACGGTTTCCCTCGCTCCCCCGCTAGGAGGATACAATAGCTCAGCAGAAAGGATTCTACCATCAACACTGACTGTGTTGATTGGGGAATCCAGTTATTTTCTTTCCTGCAACCCGTGGTTGCAGAAAAGAAAATCTCTACATCCATGGCCAGCTTTAGGGAGGCTGCAATGTCACGTTATTTGACAATCTGCCACATAGTTAAAGTGATTGTAAACGATCACCTTGTAAAACAACGCATTTCGTTTAAAATTGAAATGAAAGGAAAGCATTTGTGTATAGATATAAAAAAAACATTATAAATACCTTTTTACCTTTTTTACGTGATTACATGCTCTCTGTTTTCAGCTGCATAAGAGCTGGGGAGGAGAAGCAACAGTACACTGAACTTTCCAGGGAATGGCTAGGATTTAGGACATGTCAGGACAGGTCTTATCATCAGAGGAGAGCAGGCTGAGTTCCCAGCATAGCTAGAGAACTCACCACAATGTGGTCTCATGCTTAGTGTGGTCAGCTTCAAATAAGAGTGCAGAGGGACTAGCAGGAGCACCAGGGATTTCACACAAATGAAGCAATATAAAGAGAACAGGATACTTTTTCATACAACTACATGGTGCATCAGGCATATATTAGGGATATGAAATGCTGGGGTAACAAACACTTTAAAGAAACTGCCATTTATTAAGAGACTGACCCATAAGCGGGAATGCCGTTTTATCAAAGAGGTTGCCATATTATTAGGGAGACTGATATGTTATCAAACAGCCACATTATCTGAGAGACTGCAATTTAGTTAAAGAGGCAGTCACGTTACTGGGAGTTTGCCATGTTATCAGAGAGACTGCTATGTTAAAAGAGAGAACGTCATGTTATTAGACTGCCACAGAAACTACCATTAATTTGGAGACTGCCATATAAGAGGGAAAGTCATTTTATCAAAGAGGCTGCCATATTTTTTAGAGAGACCAATATGTTATCAGAAAATCTGCACAACATCAGAAAAACAGCCATGTTTATCAGAGAGACTGCTATGTAATTAGAAAAGCAGTCATATTACTGGGAAACTGCTATATTATCAAAGAGACTTTCATATCAAAGGGAGTAATGTTATAATGTTATTAGAGAACCCCCTCTACTATTAGGGAGACTGTTATGTTAACAGAGAGACTGCCATGTTACTTACCTTGGCGGTAAAGTGGAGGGCATTACTACAGTGTTAGGCAGTAATGATGTTAAATAAAGCCCTTGGCATTCCTATGTACCCTCTGCTGCTTTAAACACTTAGCTGTAAAACTAATATTCTATGCATGTTATGAGCATGAGTTAGGTCATACACAACACCAAAAAAAAAATAGGAGATATGCCAGAACCTTCGGGAGGCAGAAAATGTGTTAACAAAGTGTATATCTTCCACCCAGTTCAGGAGCATTGGCATGCAGAGATAAACATACATAAAACATGTGGTAAAATTCTGTACTATATCATTTTCAAATACCATTCCCAATATTTACTGAATATTTTCATGTGCCACAGACCACTGACTTATTTTGCCAGCTGCAAATGTAACTTTAACAGGCTGAAAATCCTATTGTGGAAGAAAATCTTATTATTGCCCTTTTGTTGCACTTCCTCATGCCAGGCCTAAACTTTAGTCCTGTCCATTCAAACAAACTATTTCCTCTGTGGAGTGTTTACTACCACAGTGACTTAAATATTAAACCCCTCACACATGGAATGACGCTTTTTAAGTGTGTATATTTAGGTGAATGTCTTCATTTCTTGTCTACTTCATCTTATGAATTGCACTGTATCTGTTTGCACAAGTGAGGAGCACCTGGGATATGATAAACAACAGCTGATTGCTTAAATAAAATCCCACGATAGTGTATGCGTGGCATATCGGAAATTATAGCCATGTGTGGTCTTCTGCTTCTACTATTGTTTTTTGTTTATTTTTTTCTTCTTTTTTGTCACAATTTTTCTTTTTAATTGCTATTTCTTGCCTATTGCTTAGAGCAACTTTCTTGATTTAATACAAATCAAAGTTAAAACTCTCCTTCTATGTATATACATATATATTTCATTTACCCATTTACCATAGAGGGCAATGTGGCCATTTGTAGATGTCTATCATACATTATAATAAATATAATACATATGTTCTCCGGACACAGAAAATTATGATACAAAAAAACTTTGCTTTCATGAACAGACGGTAATAATATTTTAGCATATTGGTACACTTCTTAGCCCAGGTTCACACTGCTGTGGGTTAGAAATTGTGCGAGTTCAGCAATGCAGTCCGACTTCGGGGGCGATTTGACAGAAATCTGTGCGGGTTCATGCACAGATGTCTATTCAAATCACCCCCGAAGTCATCAAAAGTAGTACAGGAACTACTTTTGGGAATCGGTGTTGCACCGACTTTGCATGCAATTTGACATGTCAAATCGCATGCCAAGTCGGCCCATTGTGAACGTGGGCTTAATGACCTGCAAAAAACATTACTCTGTCTTTAAGAATGTGGGTCTCCAATCTGCTGCAAGATTTTATCCAGCCCTCTGATGAAAGAGAGGACTCTGATGGGGACCCTGATGTAAGGGGGGACCCTGATGGAGGCTCTCGTGTAAGTGGGAGCTCTGATGTAAGGAGGAATTTGATATGGGGACCCTGATGTAAGGATGACTCTGATGCAAGGAGGACTGTGATGGGGACTCTGATGTAAGGATTACTCTGATGCAAAGGTGACTGTGTTAGGGAGTCTGACGAAAAGGGGACTTTGATGTGGACTCCAATTTAATTTACATTTATTTGTGGTATTATTAGATCATTTCTTTTTCTTGTTTTTTTGAAAATTTGGAAATAAGTGTTTTGTATTTTGGTAAAAGTGTCTTAGAAAAGACCTGCAAAAAGCATTACTCTGTCTTTATGAATGTGGGTCTCCAATCTGTGGTCCGCAGGCTAAATCCTGCCTGCTGCAAGATTTTATCCAGCCCTCTGATGAAAGAGAGGACTCTGATGGGGACCCTGATGTAAGGGGGGACCCTGATGGAGGCTCTCATGTAAGTGGGAGCTCTGATGTAAGGGGGGATTTGATATGGGGACCCTGATGTAAGGATGACTCTGATGCAAGGGGGACTGTGATGGGGACTCTGATGTAAGGATTACTCTGATGCAAGGTTGACTGTGTTAGGGAGTCTGATGTAAAGGGGACTTTGATGTGGACTCCAATTTAATTTACATTTATTTGTGGTATTTTTAGATAATTTCTTTTTCTTGTTTTTTTTTGAAAATTTGGAAATAAGTGTTTTGTATTTTGGTAAAAGTGTCTTAGAAAACCCCGGGAAGTAGTCCGATAGTGACAAAGCCAGTCGGGTTATGACTCCATTTTGACCCGCCGCAATTCCATTTGATGCTGAATTTGACACCACTCTCATTGATGTACCTGTTTTTATTCGTCTAACTGTAAGTGCAATACTTTTTATTACAATTTACTAGTCGTACTGTATTATGCCATGGGAGCATTTTTATTCCATGTAATATACTGCACTCCTGTATGAGAAGAACGGTATGTGACCTGGACACAACCGTGGAGGTCCATACGCTCCATGCCGGTACACATCTATGTGGATATTAAATAAGGCTCGTGTTGATCTCCTGTAAAAAGAGATCAACTTCTTGGGGTAAGCGCAACCTTTGCGTGGTGGTGGGAGTTTCCACGGAATTCTGTTTTTTGAGCATGGTGACAACTTATTGTTTATTCACTATTCGCATTTTATAAGACATTTTTCAAGATTTTGATGTGGATTGTCTGCAACAAATCTTTTTTTTGGAATTTCATTACCTATAAAGGAATCTTCAATTTAGGTCTTTGAATGGACTTGGTGCACTTTATGTATTCACACATATTTATGAAAATGTAGCGCAACACTTTTTTTTCATATATTTTTAGTTTGTGTTTATATCTCACTTATAGTGTTGCAACTCCGAATTTTATGTTTATATTTTGAGATACTTTTTCACTTGCACAGTATTCTATTTTTTATTTCATAAGCGTCAAACTTATAGTTTGGAGTGTTTTTTTTTTCTTTTGGGGGCAGTGTCTGAGTGGTATGTGAAAATGTGTATAATGTAATGTATATTTTGTTTATAATGTGTATAAATGTGTTTAATAAAAATTATTTGAATTTTAAAACTTACATTTTAAAAAAAAAATCTTTGCTTTATTTTACTGAAGTTTTTTTCTATTGTTCTAACTCATATCATGCTTACTAAAACTTTTTTTTTCAGATTATGAATATTAGTAAAAATATATATAATGTAGCCCTTTTACTGAAAAGTTTGGAGACTCCTGTTTTAGAATAAACATTGCTGTATTCAGCTAGAAAGCAGACCAATAGACCAAGAGATCTGGGTTACTGAAGCTATCATTACTGTACAAAATATATTTGATTCCTGGATTCAAGGTGGTTTTCACCCCCGCCTGAAAAGTATGATAAAATCTTAGAATACATGTATGATATGCAGCTTTCAACTTCTCAACATTCATGTTAAGTCTTGATATGTGAAGTCTGGACCTGGTCCCTTCGCTAGAAGTCCTGTGATGGGTTAGGTGCTATGGAAAGCCTGTACCTCAAGCAGCCCTCAGCTATTCATGCAAACCATGGTGCCATATTGTAATAAAGAATGGAAAGCAGAAGACAAATGAAGGTACAGTATACGTATATATGCCATGTTTTTTCAGTTACTTTTCAGAAATTTTGAAAGGGTAATGATAAATCTCACTTTGAGTACTAGGATAGCCTAATTTTTATAAGAGGACGAAAGTACCCTACTATCCTTATACGAGACGTCCTATACATTTCTCGTGTCTTCACTTAATAAACCAAGTGCCTTCACAATATATATGGAATCGTACAAGTATTACTGATCCTTGTGTCTATAAAAGGAAGTTTCGTTTAGGATATTGAAAGTCCTCCATGTAATTGACGTCCTGTGGATGTTTACAGTCTGCAAACCTATATTTTACTCATCGAGTTAGAGAGTATTTCTACCTAAAGTCCATATCCGTGGAGGTTCTACCACTTTCTCTAAACCTTCCTCTACTACAACTAGCACAGTGGGTCCAAATCTTGACAACAGGAAGGAGTCTAAATATAAAATCGATAAGGGTGTTTACCGGAGAATATTTTTAATCCGATAGGATCATGAGTTTCACTCTAAATAGTAATGGGAAAGTTTTAAAGACTTTTCATTGACTTTTTTGTACCGTATATATGCATATGACATGGAAGTAAACAGAAGACGAAAGGTAAGAAATAATGTTATACCGTGGTACCAAACGTACTTATCGACTCCCGACGAACTCCATGTCCGAAAGGTATCGTGGATTGGGTAGTGTCCTGAAGATCGCTTCCCTGGTCCAGGTCTGAAGTGTATAGTTCTGAATTGTACTTACAACTCTTCAACTTTCGACGTATAGTATGTACATAAGATTCTAAAATAGTATGAAAAGTCCGCCCCCACTTTTGGTGGAACTTAGGTCCTTAGTTTATATAAAACATGTCATTACTATCGAAGTCATTGGGTCTAG
>BLSH010106108.1:1478252-1492209 GCA_018402905.1 Glandirana rugosa | reverse complement strand
TATAAGAGACAGATGCAGAGCTTGATCTGCAACTCAAAGCAGCGGTATGTGAAATCTCTAATTTCTGCTATCTGTCCTCAGAGCAACAGCACAGACAGCAGTAGTAAAGTAATCTATCTCAGGATGCAGGATCAGGTCTTAAAATGGCTAAAATCTGTCCCTCACGCCGTCAGCTACCTTTCCCTATACTAACCCAAGGAGCATGTGACTGCAGCACTGTGACTCCAGCTTATAAAGAGGCTGGGTCACATGATGCACCGGCCAATCACAGCCATGCCATTAGTAGGCATGGCTGTGATGGCTTCTAAGGGCAAACCAGTGAAACGCTTGTTGATTGGCTGCCCTGCAGCTTCTCAACACGTGGAGTAAAATAGCAGAACCCCGGACCGAACCCGAACGATTTTTGAAATGTCCGGGTCCGGGTCCGTGCCACGGACACCCGAAAGTTCGGTACGGACCCGAACGTTACAGTCCGGGTTCGCTCAACACTAAAAATAACCTTCTTGACCCCCTACAGTCTGGCTTTCGCTCACAGCACTCCATGGAAACCTCACTAACGATTAACTAACTGCCAAAACCAATGGCCACTACTCTATACTCATACTCCTTGACCTCTCTGCAGCCTTTGATACTGTTGACCATCCACTCCTTCTCAATAAACTCTGCTCCCTTGGCCTCCAAGACTCTGCTCTATCCTGGTTCTCCTCCTACCTATCACAGCGCTCCTTCAGTGTTACCTACAACTCCTCCTCTCCATTGCCCCTTTCTGTAGGGGTACACAAGGCTCTGTTCTAGGACCCCTTCTCTTCTCTATCTACACCTCCTCCCTTGGTCACTTGATAACCTCCCAGGGCTTCCAATACCACTTATATGCCGATGACACCCAAATCTATCTGTCTACTCCTCACCTCGCTCCTTCAGTCTCCTCTCGCATTACTAACTTGCTAACTGATATATCAGCATGGATGTCACACCACTTCCTTAAACAAAATCTCTCTAAAACCGAGCTAGTAATATTCCCCGGTGCCCCCCTCCATGACTTTTCCATCAAAATCAATAATGCAGCCATCAATCCCTCCCCTCATGCCAGGGCACTAGGTGTAATCCTAGACTCTGACCTGTCCTTTCAGCCCCAAATTCAATCGCTGTTGAAAGCTTGTAGACTTCACCTCCGTAACATCTCTAAAATACGCCCCTTTCTAACAAACGAAACCACCAACCTCCTCATTCACTCCCTTGTTATCTCTCGCCTTGACTATTGCAACTCCCTTCTCATTGGCCTCCCTCTCCATAGGCTATCCCCTCTTCAGCCTATCATGAATGCTGCTGCCAGACTTATACACCTTACCAACCGCTCAGTGTCTGCCACCCCTCTCCACCAATCCCTTCCTTGGCTCCCGATTGCCCAGCGAATAAAATTAAAAATACTAACCACAACACACAAAGCCACCCACAACTCTGCCCCGAGCTACACCACCAATCTTGTCTCCAAATATCACCCAAACTGTCCTCTCCGCTCCTCTCAAGACCTCCTACTCGCAAACTCCCTTGTCACCAATGTCTCCACTGTTTGTCTCCAGGATTTCTCCAGAGCCTCTCCCATCCTCTGGAACTCTCTACCTCAACCTGTCCGGCTATCTCCTACTCTAGCTGCCTCCAGGCGATCCCTGAAAACACATCTCTTCAGGGAAGCCTATCACACCTCCAACTAATCTTTTACCACTTCCATCAGCTCACTCCCCACAGTTACAAATTTTTGTACCACCTGTCCTGTCCCCCCCCATTAGATTGTAAGCTCTTCTGAGCAGGGCCCTCTTAATCCTTTTGTATTCTATTGTATTGTAACTGTATTGTCCCCCTTTAATATTGTAAAGCGCTGCGTAAACTGTTAGTGCTATATAAATCCTGTATACAGGCGGTCCCCTAGTTACAAACATCGACTTACGAACGACTCCTACTTACAAAGGCAGGGAGACAACAGGAAGTGATAGGAAATCTACCCCTAGGAAGAGAAATTCACTCTTGTATGAGTTATTATGGGAAAAGGGTGTCTCCACTGATGCTTTATCACCAAGGCTTGTTTCCAACATAACACCTAAAATTTTCCAAATTAAATTATCATTGGGACAGAAAGTGAGGTGAAATCTTCTGAACAGAAATATAGACAGCAAATCAAATATTACAGGGGTGTTACCCCTTCCCTATGCTATCCAAAAAGCTTAAAAATAGTTTTTTTGGCTGAAGCTACACTTAAAAAATGTACCTGTTCCGACTTACAAACAAATTAAACTTAAGAACAAACCTACAGACCCTATCTTGTTTGTAACCTGGGAACCGCCTGTAATAATAATTTGCTGATGGACTTCTGTACAACCAGACTGTTGGATTAATGCCATTTGATCACCACTGCTGGCTATAGCCGGCAGCGCTGATCAGTGTATTCTGATGGAGGGGAATTCTGCCTGCCATCAAAACACAATAGCTCAGCGAAAGTGATTCCCCCATGCACCTCAAATGTGTGGATGGGGGTATTAAGTCCGTTTTTTTCATACAAAACACAATAGCTCAGCGAGAGTGATTCCTGCATGCACCTCAAATGAGTGGATGGGGGAATTAAGTCAGTTTTTTTCATTCAACCTGCTGGTTGAATGAAAAAAAACACTGAGTAATTTATGGACTGCTTTAATATTTTTTATCTATTCACATTCACTCATAGATTTCATTGAATTGCCTTCTGCATTCTATGCTAATAGTGGAAAGGTCAGTGTGTTTCTCTTTGTCAGAAGAAGCAGATTGAGTTTCCTCTCGTTTGTTCAGAGAAGATGCCTCAGGCTTGCTCCAAAAACACCTAGTGCGGTAAGAAGTATATATATTTTTATTATTTTTAGGTTTGCTGTGTGAATGGGAAAACATAACAAACATATTGTATAGTGGAATTTTCTTGAATTTGACTGCAAATGTGAAAATACATTTTAATGACTAGGAAGCCCTACTGAAGAAAGGGATCTTCAGATCCTATCTTTGACCCCCCTTCATGTGTCCATGTATTTATTGACCTTGCTTATCACAACTGGATGTGAACCCCTTCTGAAGCAAAGACTGTACTAGGACTTCGCTTTTAAGGCCTCATGCACACTGGACGTTATAAAAACACCAGTAGAGCCAGGGGAGGGCTGGCCCAGGGGGTAGGGTGGCAATTGCCCCCCAGGCCACCCTAACTTACATTTAAAATGGCTGATGGCTGCTGCCCGCTCACACTTTTTTTTCTTGTGGAGGAAGGAAATAGGGCCCAGGGGCGCAGCCACCAACTAACTGCAGGCAAAGCGGGGCGCCCAGGGCCGGCCCTACCATGGATCCCGATAGGCCCATTGGGTGGGCATGGATGGTGAGCTGATTCGGTGGTTCAATGGGCCACTTGACTGGACTTGCCCCCCAGGCCTACGGCTGCCAGCCCTCCCCTGAGTAGAGCGTTAGCTGTAGAAAGCTGTAGATGTAGTTTTGCAGTGTTTTTGCAGTAGCCTTTTTCAGTATTTGTGTTTTTTAGCAAAACTATACCCACAAAAGCTTATGGCTTGAAAATGCTCATAAGCGCCGAATAGTCACGTTTTTCAGCCTTTTTCAGAGTTGGAGCGTTTTCACAGCTGAAAAACTTCTCTTCAAACCCTGTAGTTCTGTGTTTTTTTTCCAGCCAGAAGACACCCTTACCAAAAAAAAATGCTGATAACAGCCTATGTGTGCATTCGGATTAGGCACAGTAGTGGGAGTGGGGATCTTGACACTTATAGATGCTGTCAGGCAAGGTAGGTGAGATCTATTCTTGGGTACCCCCTTGCTCAAAGCACCTATCAGGGAATAGAATTTTTGCTATTCATGTGGAAATTATACTTTTGAACATTTACTTACCTGCATATGATTTAGCCAGCATTTTCTTTCTCATTCATAAGTTATAATATGTAAACGTATATTTAAGTTTCATATGGGAAGATCCTTCTGAAAACAAAATGAAAAGTGTGAAAGAATTAATGCAACATTTATACAGAAACACTTTCATTTTATCAGTGGAAGGAAGTGCATAAAATATGTATAATTTTAAACATACACTGAACCTCAGGGACTCTAGAGATTTCTGTATTAGAGTCAATGGAGCCATTATGTTCATTTTGTTCTATTTTTCATATCCTTTTCACTTAGAACCCAGAAAATGAAAATCTATGTGATAAGCTGCACACATTGCTTCAATGGTAAAATCTTGAGGGCAGGTGCTGCACATCCCAGAGAAGTCTATACACATCAGTCTTACAAGAGCTGACACTTTATATTTACTCTCTGTGTTTTATTATGTCACTGTATACCCATCCCCTTGTTATTTCCTGTACTTTCAAGAATCCATTGTTGCCGGAACTTCATTTGTATTTGATTTTGCCTCTGTCTCTTTGGTCATGTTTATTCACCTGTGGAAGGGAGAATCCAACAGTCTGACCCAACTCTCAATTCATGTCCCATTTCTAGAAGAGCTCATACAATTAATATAGAATGAGAAGGAGACCCTTATTACAATCCTGAGCAGTTCCACCTGCTGTCTCATACTGCAGCTGCATATCTAATATTTCACTGAATGTTTTTATTGTAATGGAGTTCATGTGAAGTTCAGGAAATGTGTCAGGTTAATGAGGATGGGATATAAACTTGTCTTATGTTCCCTACATAATTAGAATGATAAATTTGAGCACAAATATTCCATGCTGTTGAAAAAAAGGTATTTAACCTCTGCAGACTTTTCTCATATGCTGCTTACATCATGCAGAAATATTCTAACTTGCACAATACAGTGGTCATTACATGCATACCTCCCAGTGGACCCTCTTTTTGGAACTTAATCCCTCTGTTCCACTTTTCTCCTCAGTTGCCCTCTTTTTGGACAGACGTGTACACCTCTATAATAATTTAAATACTTAACTACCAAAAGTGTTGCACTACACTAAACCTCCCAACTGTCCCTCATTTGGAGGGACTGACACTCTTTGAACAAAATTCCTCTGTCCCTCTTTCCTCCTCAGTTGTCCCTCGTTTTGGAAAGATGTATAGACTTCTATAATAAATGCAACACTTTAAGTGGTTGTAAACCCTCACATATACCCAGTGAAGTGAATAGCCTCAGATGATAAACAGAGAGGAAACACGTCCTCCTACATACATTTTACTTGTTTATCTGCAGTCTTCTCCTCTCTACAGCCCTTCAAATGGGCAGATTTGTGATAAAATCCTTCGGCATCTATGAGAAGTACAGTGGAGGGGGTGGAAAGCTGTAGTTACAGCTCTTATACACTGTGTGAGAGCTGATTGGATGAAAGGGACATGCCCCTTCTCCACATAGGCAGAGGAACGAAGGAACACGCAGAGCTGTATTGTGAATAGACAAGCTGTGTGCTTATCTCCTTCACTGTCACAAATGTTATCTCATCTCATGTGTCAGGAAAACTTCTCAGAAGTGACACATGCTGATAACAGAGGAACAAAGCACCAGAGAGAAACCACACTCAGAGATTTGGAGAGAAACAATAAACACTATAGATAAATATGCTCTGTCCAGATTTCATTATTGAGGTTTAAGTGAAAAAACAAAACTTATGTGCTACTCAGTGCATAGATTACAAAATAAATCAAACAAAATTGGTCAAAAATCACAATTGTGATGAATGTGGAAAAATAGTGGATAGTGTAATAACCAAAACTGTAGTGTCACTAGCACCAACAATGATCAATGTGTATCCTATTGGAGCAGCGCTAAATCACAAATAACAACAATACTAATACAATCATACTATAAAAAAAATATACAAACATAAAAAATAGAAAAAACTATTCTGGTAAAGATAAATCAAACGAAAAAGTCCAGTGTAAGAAGATGTGAATATCAATAACAATGATGTACAGTCCTTCTTCAGAAAAATGGTGAGTGTTTGACAGATACAGTATCTCACAAAAGTGAGTACACCCCTCATATTTTTGTAAATATTTTATTCTATCTTTTCATGTGACAACACTGAAGAAATGACACTTTGCTATAATGTAAAATAGTGAGTGTACAGCTTGTATAACAGTGTAAATTTGCTGTCCCCTCAAAATAACTCAACACACAGCCATTAATGTCTAAACCGCTGGCAACAAAAATGAGTACACCCCTAAGTGAAAATGTCCAAATTGGGCCCAAAGTGTCAATATTTTGTGTGGCCACCATTATTTTCCAGCACTGCCTTAACCCTCTTGGGCGTGGAGTTCACCAGAGCTTCACAGGTTGCCACTGGAGTCCTCTTCCACTCCTCCATGATGACATCACGGAGCTGGTGGATGTTTTTTTTTGTTTTCTTTCTTAAAGTTTATTATATAAAAAATACATACAATTCATACATAATTTACAATCATCTATGGCTCTTAAGCCTAGCATCATAACTAGTGTTGAGCGAACCCGGACTGTAACGTTGGGATCCGTACCGAACTTTCGGGTGTCCGGGACCCGAACACGGACATTTCAAAAAACG
The DNA here is from genome assembly GCA_018402905.1 of Glandirana rugosa. Taxonomy (NCBI): domain Eukaryota; kingdom Metazoa; phylum Chordata; class Amphibia; order Anura; family Ranidae; genus Glandirana; species Glandirana rugosa. The sequence continues at coordinate 1,485,670 of BLSH010106108.1, read as the reverse complement.
TTCGGGTTCGGGTCCGGGGGTTCTGGTATTTTACTCCACGTGTTGAGAAGCTGCAGGGCAGCCAATCAACAAGCGTTTCACTGGTTTGCCCTTAGAAGCCATCACAGCCATGCCTACTAATGGCATGGCTGTGATTGGCCAGTGCATCATGTGACCCAGCCTCTTTATAAGCTGGAGTCACTTGATGCTGCAGTCACATGCTCTTGGGTTAGCTGTAGGGAGAGGAAGCTGACGGCGTCAGGGAGAGATTAGAGACATTTTAACAACATCTGATCCTGCATCCTGAGATAGATTACTACTGCTGTGCTGTTGCTCTGAGGACAGATAGCAGAAATTTGAGATTTCACATACAGCTGCTTTGAGTTGCAGATCAAACTCTGCATAAAACAACGATCGCTACGATCGTGCAAAACAATCAGATTGTTGGAGTAATTTGAGATTTCAAATACCGCTGCTTTGAGTTGCAGATCAAACTCTGCATAAAACAACGATCGCTATGATCGTGCTCAACGATCAGATTGTTGGAGGAATTTGAGATTTCAAATACTGCTGCTTAGAGTTGCAGATTGCAGATTAAACTCTGCCTAACGCAACGATCGTTACGGTCGTACACAACGATCAGATTGTTGGAGTAATTTGAGATTTCACATACTGCTGCTTTGAGTGACACATTGCAGACCCTGCTTAACACAACGATCGTTACGTTCGTACACAAAGATCAGATTGTGGGATCGTACACAACGATCAGATTGTGGGAGTAATTTGAGATTTCACATACTGCTGCTTTGAGCGATCTGACTTCACTAGGTAGAGGCTTCTGCTTAGGGGGACAGATTCTTGTTCAAAAACCATTGCCTACTCCTATAGGGCCAGCTGTTGCTGTAAGTGACACATTATTGTTAAAAAATCATCTCCTAGTTCTAAAGGGAGAGCTTCCAGCTGTTGGTGTGAGCAGTGCATTTCTTGCACCAAAATAAAAAGTGCGGCTACGTTGGTGTTTTAAAAAAAAAAAGGTATTAATTGGTATTAATAAATACTTACATAGGGCTACATAATACATTTGCAGGCCCAATGAGGAGAGCAAATAAGGGACGTGGTCATGGTGCTGCTGGTGCTGCTGGTGTTGGTGAACCTCCTGTTGGAAGGAGAGGACGTGGTCGAGGTGTGCCAGCTACACGCACAAGGGAAACACCTTCCTCAGGTAGCCAACAGAACATTCCCCGGTATATGGTAGGCCAGAATGCCCCTCAACGATTGGTGAGGCCAGAACAAGTACAGGCGATAGTAGATTGGGTGGCTGACAATGCCTCCAGTTCCTTCACATTGTCTCCCTCCTGGTCCCTTGATGAAAGCTCAGAGTTGGCACCTGAACCCCATGGCCATCTTGTCCGCCACCGTCCCCAAGCATTTCCACATGGTCCCATGGAAGCTTACAGCTGTCCATCTCCCAAACACTGGAGAGAAAGAGGAAGTACCCCCCTACCCACCCACGATCCCTGGCCCTGAATGCCAGCATTTCAAAATTCCTGCCCTTTGAAATGCTGTCATTCCGTCTGGTGGACACGGACAGTTTCAAAAACCTGATGGCGGTGGCTGTCCCCCAGTACGTGGTACCCAGCCGCCACTACTTTTCCAGGTGAGCCATCCCTTCCCTGCACAAACAAGTCGGGGACAAGATCAAGTGTGCACTGCGCAACGCCATCAGTGGCAAAGTTTACATAACCACTGATACATGGACCAGTAAGCACGGTCAGGGACGCTATATCTCGCTTACTGCACACTGGGCAAATGTAGTGGCGGGTGAGCCTGAGCCGGCTAGCCATTTGGCGCATGTCCTTCCACCACCGAGGATTGCAGGGCATTTCTCTTTGCCTCCTGTTGCCTCCTCCTCCTAATGCGCTTCCTCCTCCTCGACCACCCACTCATCCGCTCAGCGTAACACCTTCACCACCAACATCAGCACATCCGGGGGGAAACGACAGCAGGCTGTTTTAAAACTGATATGTTTGGGGGATAAACCCCACACTGCGCAGGAGCTGTGGAAGGGCATTGAACAACAGACCAATGAGTGGTTGTTGCCACTGAGCCTCAAGCCCGGCCTGGTAGGGTGCGACAATGGCCGAAATCTTGTAGCGGCTCTGGGCTGAGCCCGTTTGATGCACATCCCTTGCCTGGCGCATGTGCTGAATTTGGTGGTACAGAATTTTCTAAAAAACTACCAGATATGTCAGAGCTGCTGCATAAAGTGCGGGCCGTCTGTGCGCACTTTCGGCGTTCTCACCCTGCTGCTGCTCGCCTATCTGCGCTGCAGCGGAACTTCGGCCTTCCCGCTCACCGCCTCATATGCGACGTGCCCACTAGGTGGAACTCTACCTTGCACATGCTGGAGAGACTGTGCGAGCAGCAGCAGGCAATAGTGGAGTTTCAGCTGCAGCACGCAGGAGTCAGTCGCTCTGCGGAACAGCAGCACTTCACCACCACCGAGTGGGCCTCCATGCGAGACCTGTGTTGCGTATTGCGGTGTTTTGAGTACTCCACCAACATGGCCAGTGCCGATGACGCTGTTCTCAGTGTTACTATACCACTTCTATGTCTCCTTGAAAAAACACTTCGGGCCATGATGGAAGAGGATGTGGCACAGGAGGATGAGGAGGAGGAAGAGGGGTCATTTCCACAGTTAGCAGGCCAGTCATTAGCAAGTGGCTCAGAGGGTGGGTTCCTGCACCAGCATAGGCCAGGTCCAAAATATTCAAGCCACGGCACAGTTCTGGAGGACGAGGAGGACGAGGAAGATGAGGAGGAGGAGGAGGAATTGCAGCAGGGTGGCACCCAACGCAGCTCGTGGGCATCACTGGAGCATGGCTGGGGGGATACAGAGGACACAGATGATATACCTCCCACAGAGGACAGCTTGCCTGTGGGCAGCCTGGCACACATGGCCGACTACATGCTGCAGTACCTGCGCAATGAGAGCCGAGTTGCCCACATTGTAACTTCCTCTGATTACTGGGTGGCCACCCTGCTGGATCAAGGACAACATGCCGTCCTTAATTCCCTCACTGGAGCGTGAGAGGAAGATGTGCGACTACAAGTGCACACTGGTAGAGGCGCTGCTGAGGGTATTCCCAAATGACACCGGGGGCTCAGCGGAAGCACAAGGCGAAGGCAGAGGAGGAGGAGGTGGAGGAGGAAGAGGCCACCAACGCAGCTGTGCCACCGCCAGCACCTCAGAAGGCAGGGTTAGCATGGCTGAAATGTGGCAAAGCTTTGTCAGCAGCCCGCCACAACAAACAGCACAACCAGCCGATAGACAATGTCTTAGCAGGAGGCAGCATTTCAGCAACATGGTGCAAGAGTATATGTGCACACACCTACACGTACTGACTGATGGGTCTGCCCCATTCAACTTCTGGATCTACAAATTGGCCAAATGGCCTGAGCTTGCCCTTTATGCCTTGGAGGTGCTGGCCTGCCCTGCAGCCAGTGTATTGTCGGAACGTGTGTTTAGCACGGCAGGGGGCGTTATCACAGACAAGCGGAGCCGTTTGTCCACATCCAACGTGGACAAGCTAACCTTTATTGAAATGAATCAGGCATGGATCCCACAAGACTTGTCTGTACCTTGTGCAGAATAAACATTTAGACCGGACTCACACAGCCATTCATATACTTGTTTTTTTGAATAGGCCTCAATACAAAAAAAAAAAAAAATACCATGTTGGCTACCTCCTCCTACTCCTCTACCACCGCCACTTCCACCTACACTGCCACGGTCACGGCCTAGTCAACCTCTAGGCTCCTACTCCACATCCACCGCCTTCCCATTTTTTTATTTGATTTTAATTTATTTTCCCTATCCCCATTTTTTTGTAGGGCACTTGCCCTACTCTTACCCCCATTTTACTTCCTTTTGCAGCCCTCTAGGGCTTTCCAGGACTTTGTTACAGCCATTTTTGTGCCTAAAAGTTCGGGTCCCCATTGATTTCAATGGGGTTCGGGGTCCGTGCGAACGTTCGGGTTCTGTCCGGACCCAAACCCGGACTTTGCCCCGAAGTTCGGCCGTACCAGCAGAACCCAAACTTCCAGAGGTTCGCTCAACTCTAATCATAACCAATTGATCCTATATTCCAAAGTGCAAACAAACAAAACCAAAAAAAAAAAAAAACAAGAGTCGATGACCCTCCCTAAGGGGGAAGGTATCTCCCCTCACCCTGCGTGCCACCTCCACCTATGTGCTCCCAGTACTTGTCCCTTTATTTACATCGCTCTACACTGCATCTTGCCCTAGTTTTCGTCTGACAACTTCGCTCAACTCTAATCATAACCAATTGATCCTATATTCCAAAGTGCAAACAAGCAAAACCAAAAAAAAAAAAAAAAAACAAGAGTCGATGACCCTCCCTAAGGGGGAAGGTATCTCCCCTCACCCTGCGTGCCACCTCCACCTATGTGCTCCCAGCACTTGTCCCTTTATTTACATCGCTCTACACTGCATCTTGCCCTAGTTCTGTTGCCGTTGTAGGGTCACTTATCCAGCTAGCCCATATCTTCTCAAATTTACCTGGGCAACTTCTATTAAAATATGTATCTTTATACAAAAAAAGATTTTTATTTACAAGATTTTTCCAATACATTATTGAAGGAGGGGCTGCTTTTTTCCAGTTTAATGTTATTGCTTCCCTCGCATAGAATAGTAACAAACTTATTAACGTTTTCTGTCCCATACTTCTTATAGTGTTTCCCACTAGGCCCAGGAGACATACCTCCATACGCTTATCTAGGGTAACTGACGTAGTATCTGCAATTATCTCTAGGATTTCTCCCCAATACTCCCCTATAGCTGGGCATAACCAGAATACATGCAGATAGTTTCCCGGTATACATCTGCATCTCCAGCAGGACCGAGAGTGTGAACTGTTCATTCTATTCAGCCTTTCTGGTGTGTAGTACGCCTGGTGGATTATCTTAAAATGAATCAACTTATCTTGAAGAGAAACTAACATCCTAAAGGTTAAATCCCATATATCCTGCCAGTCCTCCTCATCTAATTCAGGTATATCTTGCATCCATCGTGCCCGGAGTCTTTCCAGGGCTGGTGGCTCGGATGAGTTAAGATAACTATAAATGTTTGACAGGGCCTGCTTTTTGCATCTCATTCTTAGTACCTGCTCTAGGCCGGACTCCTTTAACTCTGGGAGTCCCTCTGGAAATTGACTGCGTAGGGTGTGAGAAAGTTGCATATAACGAAAAAAATGATTTCCTAACATATTAAAATTCTCCATCAAGTCCCTAAATGGGACTACCGCCCCTTGACTTAGCACCTGTCCTAATGCTTTAATCTTATATTTAGCCCACCATCCTGGATCTGGAATTGACCTTAGGTGAGTTAGCTGGGGATTACCCCATAGGGGAGCATTCGGAGATAAGTCAAGCCCGGTATGTTTCCCAAAAGACAAGCCCTTATTCCAGGCTCTTATAGTCGTTATCATTGAAGGAGTTAATTTATGCGGTGCTCTAAGCCCCTCGGAATAAGCGCAACTGAAGTGCTTCCACAGACTGTACTATCGCAGCCTCCAGCATAGTTGCTGGATTGAATCCATCCGGATTCATCCACCCTGCTGCTGTCACCAGCTGCGAAGCCAGATAATATTTATAACAGTCTGGGAAGGCCAATCCCCCTTTTGATAGTGGGCACATCAGTGGGGATAATTTATATCTGGGTGACTGTCCCTTCCAAAGAAACGAAGAGAAGATGCTATTTAGTTGCGTAAAAAAAGATTTTATTAGCCACTGTGGGGAGTTCCTAAACAGATATAGAAGTTTCGGGAGGAACTTCATCTTTATTATGTTCACGCGGCCCAGCAATGACAATGGGAGTTTCTCCCATATCTTTAAGCTTTCCTGCAGGAGCTATATTGAGGGAAAAATAATCTGATGTCTCTCTTGAGACCACTATCCCCAGATACTTAAATTCCGTAACCCATTTCAGGGGTACGTATGTTTCTGTCAAGTTCACCGCCTCTGAATCTATAGGGAGCATCACAGACTTAGTCCAGTTAACCTTCAGTCCTGTCACTACCGCATAGTCATCTATCACCTTCAGTGCCCCCTGCAACGAGGGGCCAGCGTCTTTTAAAAAAAGCAGCATATCATCTGCATAGAGGGCTACCCTCTCCTCCAAGCCCCCAATCCTAAGGCCCTGGATATCCGGGGAGGCCCTAATGGCCTCTGTTATGGGTTCAATAGCAATAGAAAAGAGGGCCAGGGAGAGAGGGCAGCCCTGGCGTGTGCCTCTATACAGCTGAAATGGAGATGAGAGTTCTCCCCCCAGCCTCACAGACGACATGGGATTTCTGTATATCGTTCGCAGCCAGAAAATAAACAACAATGGAAACCCCATTTGTCTCAATACCTCCCATAGAAAAGGCCACTCGACCGTGTACCTCACAGGTACTTGTGAGGAGGTAGCAGCAGCTTGAATAAGAGCTCAAAACTGTCACACCGAATTTTGCTTCATTCCATCACCTATTCTATATTACATGCTGTCTGTGCCTTACAATTTAGTTCTGTTTTATCGTAAAGAGGAAGTCCAGCTAAAACATTTTTGTTTTGTGTAAGGTTGGAATGGGCTAGAAAATTTGTCAAAATTATATTGCTGTTTGTGTCTTTGATGAGGCAATGTCCTACTTCCTGACCCAAACAAAAGATATACAATATCTCACAAAAGAGAGTACACCCCTCACATTTTTGTAAATATTTTATTCCATCTTTTCATGTGACAACACTGAAGAAATGACACTTTGCTACAATGTAAAATAGTGAGTGTACAGCTTGTATAACAGTGTAAATTTGCTGTCCCCTCAAAATAACTCAACACACAACCATTAATGTCTAAACCGCTGGCAAAAAAAGTGAGTACACCCCTAAGTGAAAATGTCCAAATTGGGCCCAATTAGCCATTTTCCCTCCCAGGTCTCGTGTGAATCGTTAGTGTTACAAGTAGAGTTGAGCGAACACCTGGACGTTCGGGTTCTGCTGGTCCGTCCGAACTTCGGGACAAAGTCCGGGTCCGGGTCCGGACGGGACCCGAACGATCGCACGGACAACGATGGTCGTCTTGGGCTTGCAGGTCCACAAGCGAGTTGAGATGAACATTGTGATTGCTAAGTGTGCTCTGGACCCTCCCTTTTACCGATTAACCCGGGTTAAACCTGTAAAAGTGAATCCCCACATGAGTGAAAAAAACGGTCGCCAAATCTGTAATTACCAACACACAACTCAATAAAACTCCCCTGTCGTTTAAATGTGACAATATGTTCGACATGTGAGTGATAAAATGTAACATCGTTTCACAGTAAAGAAGTCACAACAGTGTACTTTTCTACCTTATTTTATAAATGTTTTTACACTCCCCACAT
>BLSH010106108.1:1403087-1414666 GCA_018402905.1 Glandirana rugosa | reverse complement strand
ATCTGTCCTCAGAGCAACAGCACAGACAGCAGTAGTAAAGTAATCTATCTCAGGATGCAGGATCAGGTCTTAAAATGGCTAAAATCTGTCCCTCACGCCGTCAGCTACCTTTCCCTATACTAACCCAAGGAGCATGTGACTGCAGCACTGTGACTCCAGCTTATAAAGAGGCTGGGTCACATGATGCACCGGCCAATCACAGCCATGCCATTAGTAGGCATGGCTGTGATGGCTTCTAAGGGCAAACCAGTGAAACACTTGTTGATTGGCTGCCCTGCAGCTTCTCAACACGTGGAGTAAAATAGCAGAACCCCGGACCGAACCCGAACGATTTTTGAAATGTCCGGGTCCGGGTCCGTGCCACGGACACCCTAAAGTTCGGTACGGACCCGAACGTTACAGTCCGGGTTCGCTCAACACTATTAGCAAGTTAAGTGATGGATCCCAGATATAATGGCTGGAATTTATTTGGGGTTGGTATGAATGGAATTCATCAGGAATTCATGTTTGAGCCTAGCTTCAAATATTATTCATTAGAGGACTGATAGATTGTAGCTATAATTATTAGAATTAAGCAGTGTGATAGAACTTTGCAATAATTATTATTTTGCTATATATATATTATTATTAAACAGTACAATGGTACTAATTAATAGACTTCATTATTTTAACCACTTAAGGACTGGAAGGATTTCCCACGTTAGGACCAGAGCACTTTTTGCGATTTGGCACTGCGGCGCTATAACTGACAATTGCGCGGTCGCGCGACGTTGTACCCAAGCGAAATTTGTGTCCTTTTTTTCCCCACAAATAGAGCTTTCTTTTGGTGGTATTTGATCCCCTCTGTGTCATTTCTGATCACCGCTATAAACAAAAAAATTGCGACAATTTTGCAAAAAAAAAACAATATTTCTCACTTTTTCCTAAAATACAAATCCAAAAAAAATCAAATTTATTCACCGATTTTGGCCGATTTATATTCTTCCTCATATTTGTGGTAAAAAAAATGCAATCAGCGTTTATTGATTGGTTTGCGCAAAAGTCGCAGTGTTTACAAACCTTGAGAATTCATTTCTGGCGTCTTTTTTTACTGGTAATGGCGGCAATCTGCGATTTTTATCGGGATTGCGATATTGCAGTGGACTTGTCGGACATTTTTGACACTTTTTTGGGACCAATTACATTTATACAGCGATCAAAAATTTAAATATCCACTGATTACTGCATAAATGTCATTGGCAGGGAAGGGGTTGACCTGCAGGGGGCAGTGAGAGGGTTAACTGTGTTCCCTGGGTGTGTTCTAACTGTGAGGGGGCTGGACTGGCAGGGGCACCAGAGATCTAACTGATCTAACCGAGTAGAGGGATCAGTAGATCCCTGACATGCCGTCTGTCAGAACAGGAAACCTCTGTGTTTAGATCAGCGGTTCCCCGTTCTAGCTCTGTCACAGGGCATCGCGAGTCGCCAGCGGACGTTGAGTCCGCCCAACCCGCGGTTCCGCTCAGGGAGTGTGTGGCGGGCACGAGCGTGCGGTGGCGAGCGCATGCCCCCTGGCTGTCGTGCACTAAAGTGACGACTATAAGCGGCGATTCATGGGACACAGCCACGCTGTCGCTGCTTATAGTCGTACGGCGGTCGGGAAGTGGTTAAAGAGGCACTTTCACCTAGCAGCAAAAGGATTGCCGGTTCGAATTCCAACCACGGCACTACCTGCCTGGAATTTGCACATTCTCCCTGTGCCTGCGTGGGTTTCCTCCGGATACTCCGGTTTCCTGCCACACTCCAAAGACATGCTGGTAGGTTAATTGGTTCCTGTCTAAATTGGCCCTAGTCTGTGTATGTATGAATGTGAGTTAGGGACCTTAGATTGTAAGCTCCTTGAGGGTAGGGACTGATGTGAATGTACAATGTATATGTAAAATCGCTGCGTAAATTGACGGAGCTATATAAGTACCTGAAATAAATAAAAAAAAAATAAAATATAGATAGATCCTAGTTACAATGATTGAAATGAAATAGTGAAGTGGTGGATCCCAGCTATAATTATTAGAATTTATTAGCAGAATAGTAGAACCCAGCTCTAATTAGAATTGTATCAGCAGGGTTAAAGTACACCTTAAAGTTGAACCAAACCCACTGTCATATTTTTTTTGTCATTTCACTTTACTTCCAGTCCTGCAGGCTCAACAGGAAGTGAGAGGACATCTTTCTTTTGTAAAGGGAAATTCCCTCTTAAATAATTGTCCCAGTAACAAGTGTCCACGTGGAAAGATTTCCTGCCTAATTACTTTTCCGCTGGCAACTAAAAATTTTGGATTTACCTTCACTTTTACTCCCAGAGACATTCAGGTAGAGACAGCACATCTCCCTCTCTCTCTCACAAAACTGCAATGCAAACCTGACCACTCTAGCCAAAATCTTAGAAAAAATGTTTTTCCTTTAGTTATACTTTAAACTGGCACTGAGAATATATTTCATAAAACTCTCATATTCATACAAGATACAGTATGTATAAAAACGGTAACAAGTTTAGCTTTATATGCAGTAAAAACCCCTTTGCACAAGCAACGTGCTGTTTTTTAAATCTAGCATAGATCATTTCAGAAGGGAGAACATTTGTTGGATAATTATTAAAAATTATCTGTAACGCGACAGATTCAAGCTATTAGAAATCATCACTGGAATGATAGATCTCAGGTATAATTATTTTAACGTACCTTTGGAGTGATACAGACCAGCTACAATTATCAGATTTCCCCAGTGGAGTGATAAAGCTCAGCTATAATTACTAGGATTCATCAGTGGACTGAAATCCAACTAACCTTTATGTAAAATTTCAAGTGGAAATTAATAAGTAACCATTTCTTCCCCACCCAGCCCCCCCACCTTTCACCCACCTTCCAACATGGCCCATGCAGCCAAGTTGTGCATATGCAACTTGTCAGCTTAGTGTTTCCCTTTTGCAAGAATGCGGCCTTCTTTTCTATTTTTTTTTTTTTGCCCCCTTTTGTATGTTTTAGAAATTCACTCTCTGCACACTGCCATATCCCCTTTCAACTTCTAGCAAACTTTTGCATAAAAACAGGGATTCTTGGTGTGCATATGTATGCAATCTTTGCAAACCCAATCATGTTGTCATACCCCTCTGGCACCCCTATGTTTTATGCAGCTGACCAGCTTTACAATGTTACAATATGTGCAAACCAAGGGTTCTTGTTTTTAATGCAAACATTTTCTTGTAAGGCTTGTAAGGGTGCATGTCAATGTGTAGATGATTTCTTGAAAATGTTAAGTGTTAACATGTGGTCACACTTGTTTTGCGCCTAATATGTTTTAAATGTAAGCTATTTGGATTTGAGCACAGGCATTCTTTTATTTATATCAGTAGTAAAAATTCCCAGCATCAATGGGACAATTCAATGCTATATCTTCAATATTTATGAAACGATAATTTACTATGGCCAAATAAACAGTTCACTTTGGACAGCAAGTTGCATTTGCAAAGGATTTTTTTCCAGAGCACACTGGGCTTAAAAACACCAGCATTCTTGGCAGAAAAAAACGAATTTTGAACTTTTTTTTGTACTAGCATTTAGTAACATTGAGCCAGAAAAAAAACGCAAAACAGAAGTTTTTCTTTTCTGCCTCTAAACGCTGAGCTTAAAATAGGCCTCTAAATAACCTAATGTGCATGGACACAGGATAATATTAGTTGCTTCTACAGGCAAGCACTAAACTCCTCTAGGAGCAGATTTTTTACGCCAGCGTGCATGGACCCTGAATGTGGTGAAGCTGCGCTTTGCAAAGAATACCCAATCACGTGCAAGGAAAACTAAAAACAACATTTTTACTCGCATGATTGGATGATGGAAGTCAGCAGAGTTTCAACTCATTCACTAAGCTCTGGTGGTAATTCCCTTGCGAAGTGAACTGCCTTTGGCAAATTAACCAATTGAAGTCCTGGTATACCTCACCGTTGTATCTACTATGTCTTTAAAACAAATCTTAGTATATTTACTGACATCTCTCCTGTTTATAACACTAAAAGTTTCATGATGTCTTACAGGTGTCTCCCCAACCTTTAGAACTATAGTTACCAACTGCCCCAAATTTGGACCGAAAACCTTCTGTTCCTCTTCTCACCTCAATGTCCCTCTTTCTGGTATTATGGTCACATTTCTGTACGTATTCATGCGGCTCCAATACCAGTGACCATAATGGTACTGGCATTTGCAGAATTCACTTTGCATTATATAGTATGCACCATTTCACATGTCTGCACAGTCTAGTGCTGGGTTGTTCACACCTTCACACTATTGTCTATTGCATAGACTTCAATGGGATGTTGCTTCTACAGTAGAGGTAATGTCTCATTCAATTCTAAAGCCTCATACATGACACTAATTGTTTTTTTTTTATTTTTTTCAACCCAGCGGCCTGAACGAAATAAACCTGAAAGTTCAGGTCGGAGCTGCTGCACCAACAATTTGATGTTAGTAAAGCGATCTTCCCTGCTGTTCTATTGTGTTCTTACAGGGGGACAGGACAGCCCCCCCCCAGCCAGAACACTCTAACAGGAGTCAGTCAGCAGACCATTTTTTTTCATGACCCTTTGACAGAAGCTGGCTGCATGGACCAGCGGCAGTACACAGCCTGAATAATGGCAGGTTTCCATTGATCCAGCCGATGTCGCTCAAGATTGGCATGTGTGTACTAGGCTTAAGGGATGTTAGTGTGCAAGTATTCCCATATCAACACTAGCTAGCCACAACTGTCAGAGAAGGTATGTAAGGATCTGTGGGGGTGGGGAAGTTGCCACAGGTTAGTGTATTGAGCAGGTTAGAGAGGGGCTCACAGAAAGTGAAAAGGAAATGGCATTTCTGGCAAGATCAACAGATATTTCTGCAATTAAAACAAATTCACCCATCACATTTAAGGGCTGGTAAGCTGCATTTTGTTCTTAAGTTTAGATATTCTTTAAAGCACCAGTGGACCTGAGATAACGTTTACATTTATATATTATTTTTTATAATATTGTAATTTCTACCATCCCTAAATATGTATCTACTGTATGTATGCTTATTCTTGAAGAAAAAGATCATTTACTGTATATTTAAAATTTCCAAAAGGCTTAGCACAGTCTTATGTATTATCAGTCATGTGGTGAAATATGGCTTATCAGAAGACTCAGATCATCCATAAGACACCCTATGCAGGAGCCTAAGGCCTAGTGGATGTCCAGGGAGCCCAGCTACATTCTTCATGTTCCTGTAGTAAACCAGAAGGATAGTGCAACTGGGCAAAGCTATGCACCTGTCTATAACTTCCCTGTGAAGGCTTCACTTGGGTGGGCTATTACGATACATACAATGCAGATAGGGTGTCTTCTATGAGCTTATTGCAATCCTTCTCAAGGTAAAAATGAAAGAACAGAGAAGTCATAGCTGCTGCCTAGCCCAGGGCCCCATTCTGCTTTAATCCATCCCTGTTTTCCAGTGTCTACTTTTAGCATGTCTCATGGGTATTTCTGGATAGAAACTCAGTTGTGTGTAGGCAAATGTTTCTGACCACAATAGTAATGAACAATTATCTTACATTTTAATAATATCCTTGAATATTTTCATATTCAACTGTAAATTTGATTAATTGCAGTTTTGTGTGAACTAAGTTGTAATATAGTTTTACTTGACCTTTAATCGCTTCTGGTTTACCTGTGACTACTTGGATTAAGTAGGAATGTGCTCTTTTTCCCACTCCCTCTAAGCATTGTGCTCTGACAGGCTCAAAGATTTCTCTCCAGGCACGTCATTCTGTCAAGAAGAGAGATCATTTTATATTGATTTTGGAATCAATCGTGAAATGAGTCATTTTAGACAAAGAGATAACTTTATACTAACTTGACATCATGCACACATTTTGATAAAGTGTTTGAACATCTCATCATGACACAGTTTCCTTTTTCCAGCTTTTGGTTGTACTCACAATGTTTTTTTGTTATCACATTGGTCTCTGCCATCTGAGATACTATATTAATGCATTTTCTTAAACTTAAAGCACTATCAAATGAAGATGCAACCAAAGCACAATACAATGTTATCAAAGTTGGTGATATGAAAAAAGTTAATACTAGCATTACATTGCAATAAGAAAGGAACATATTAAAACCCGAAGAACAACATAATGAATATTATACATAAAATTAAACAGACAAAAAAAGCATAGTGTGCAGACTAAGTGTAGTGGCTGTTTGTACATTTATTAAAAGAAGAGAATTAACAACTCACATAAAGGAAAAGGAATCACACATATCACAGTTCTCAAAAGGATTCACAGCTTTAGGACAGCAAAGGAACTGTCATAATGGATACATTAAATATGGTCTGTATTACACCTGTAATAGCTAAGATGGACAGCAAAGGAGCGCCAATCTAAATGCAGTGAGGTGGAGGGGTGAACACAACACATAACATTTTTACGTGCTGTGTTCACCTTTCCACCTTGCTGTGAAATGTGTCTTCTTTTCATAAATATACAAACGCCCACTACACTTAGTCTGTGCACTTTGCTCGTTTTGTCTGTTTGCTGCCTAGAGATCTCATCTTCAATCATTCAGAAGTTCTGCTTTAAGTGTGCTAAATTGGATTCTTCAGCGGTCCCTAAAGCCATAGAATTTGTTCCGAGGAATTGTACCACACTGCTCTTTTTCATCTACAGGTGCATCTCTAAAAAATAGAATATCATCAAAACGTTAATTTATTTCAGTAATTAAATTCAAAAAGTGAAACTCATATATTATATAGATTAATTACACACAAAGTGAAATATTTCAAGCATTTCTTTCTTTTAATTTTGATGATTATGGCTTACAGCTAGTGAAAACCCAAAATTCTGTATCTCGGAAAAGTAGGATATTACATAAGACCAATAAAAAAAGGATTTTTAATACAGAAATGTTGGCTTACTGAAAGTATATCCATGTACAGTATAGTATGCACTCAATACTTGGTTGGGGCTCCTATTGCATGAGTTACTGCATCAATGCTGCGTGGCATGGAGGCGATCAGCCTGTGGCACTGCTGAGGTGTTATGGAAGCCCAGGTTGCTTTAATAGCTGCATTCAGCTCGTCTGCATTGTTGGGTCTGATGTCTCTCATCTTTCATCTGACAATACCTCACATATTCTCTATGGGGTTTAGGTCAGGTGAGTTTGTTAGCCAATCAAGCACAGTGATACTATGATCATTAAACCAGGTATTGGTACTTTTGGCAGTGCGGGCGTGTGCCAAGTCCTGCTGGAAAATTAAATCAGCATCTCTGTAAAGCTGGTCAGCAGAGGGAAGCATGAAGTGCTCTAGAATTTCAAGCTAAAGGGCTGCTTTGGACTTGATAAAACACAGTGGACCAACATCAGAAGATTACATGGCTCCCCAAATCATTACTGACTGTGGAAACTTCACACTGGACCTCCTGCAATTTGGATTCTGTGCCTCTCCAATCTTCCTCCAGACTCTGGGACCTTGATTTCCAAATGAGATACAAAAATTACTTTCATCTGAAAAAAGGACTTTGGACCACTGAGCAACAGTCCAGTCCTTTTTCCCAGGTAAGATGCTTCTGATGTTGTCTCTGGTTCAGGAGTGGCTTGTCACAAGGAATGCAACAGTTGTAGCCCAGGTCCTGGATATGTCTATGTGTGGTGGCTCTTGAAGCACTGACACCAGCCGTAATCCACTCCTTGTGTATCTACCCCAAATTCTTGAATGGCCTTTGCTTCACAGTCCTCTCAAGGCTGTTGCATGTGTGCCTTTTTCTTCCACACTATTTCCTTCCACTCAACCTTCCATTAATATGTTTGGATACAGCACTCTGTGAACAGCCAGCTACTTTAGCTATGACTTTTTGCGACTTACCCTCCTTGAGGAGGGTGTTAATGACTGTCTTCTGCAACTGTCAAGTCAGCAGCCTTCCCCGTGATTGTGTAACCTACTGAACCAGACTGAGAAACCATTTACAGGCTCAGGAAACCTTTACAGGTGTTTTGAGTTAATTAGCTGATTAGTGTGACACCATGGGGTTGATATACTAAAGCTGGAGAGTGCAAAAACTGGTGCTGCTGTGCATGCTAGCCAATCAGCTTCTAACCTCAGCTTGTTCAATCAAGCTTTGACAATAAAACCTTGAAGCTGATTGGTTTCTGTGTGGAGCTGCACCAAATTTTGCACTTTCAAGCTTTAGTAAATCAACCCCCATGAGTCTACAATATTGAACTTGTGGAGAAATTTAAAGTATTGCACTTGGGAGCGAAAAACATAAATGCAATCTACTCACTAGGGGGAAAACCGCTGGGGGAATCAAAGATGGAGAAAGATCTGGGGTCCTAGTAGATAACAGACTGAGCAATTGCATGCAATGTCAAGCTGCAGCTACCAGGATTGGCAGAATTTTAGCATGCATAAAAAAGGGAATATACTCCAGGGATAAAACGATAATCCTGCCACTATATAAAACTCTGGTTAGGCC
This sequence comes from Glandirana rugosa, assembly GCA_018402905.1. Classification (NCBI taxonomy): domain Eukaryota; kingdom Metazoa; phylum Chordata; class Amphibia; order Anura; family Ranidae; genus Glandirana; species Glandirana rugosa. Next base: position 1,406,146 of record BLSH010106108.1, on the reverse strand, counting down.
ACATCTGGAGCACTCTGTCTAGTTCTGGTCACCAGTCCTCAGAAGGGATGTGCTGGAACTGAAGAGAATCCAAAGAAGGGCAACAAAATTAATAAGTGGCCTGGATTACCTCAATTATGAGTAACGACTGCAAGCACTAGATTTGGTCTTGCTCGAGAAGCAATGCTTGAGAAGGAACATGATAGGGATTTACAAATATCTCAATGGTGATCCCGGCATAGGAAAAAAACTATTCAGTCTCAGGAAGTGTAAGAGGACATGGGCCACACAATGAGATTGGAGGAGAAGAGGTTTAACCTTAAAGCGGAGTTCCATTCAGAATTTTTTTTTCCAGGATCCACTCTTTTAATAATAAATAGATATAACCTTTTGTTTCCTTACTTTCAAACCGCCTAGTAATTACATGTATTTTTTACTCACAATTTTGTTTCTCTCACTGCTGGAATTTTCCATTTTAGGTGAGGGCATCTGAAGCCCATCCATAGTCTCCTGGCATCTCTTCCTGAAAGAAGCGCATGGTGGGTAACCATCATTCACTCCTCAATCTCGGTCCGCCTTAAATCGCGTCATTTCCTGTCTAGAAATAACATGATTTTACAGTATAGGGAAGTCCACTGACTCCTGGAAAATGATGAGTCACATCTCCCAGGAGGCCAAGTGAAGCAGGAAGTGAGGAGAAGAGCCTCGGACCTAAAAGGGGCAGATTACAGAGACCATCTAGCAGCAAGCGACTTAGGATGAGTATAAAAATGTTTTTTCCTTCAAAGGTAAGTCTATATAGGCAAAGGACTTGAATGAAGTAAAAAAAAAATTCTGGGTGGAACTCCGCTTTAAACTGCGCAGGGGGTTTTTAATTGTCAGGGCAATGAGTCTATGGAACTCTCTTCTACAACTGGTGGTGGCAGCGGGGAGTATGGATATTTTTAAATACTCTTGGATGTGCATCTTAACCACTTCAGCCCCGGAAGGATTTAACACTTTAGGACCAGAGCACTTTTTGTGACTCTGCACTGCGCCGCTTTAACTGACAATTGCGTGGTCATGCGACGTTGTACCCAAACAAAATCTGAGTAATTTTTTTCCTCCAAATAGAGCTTTCTTTTGGTGGTAATTGATCCCCTCAATTTTGCAAAAAAATCAATATTTCTTACTTTTTGCTAAAATACAAATCCAAAAAAAAAACCAAAACTTTTTTTAATCGGTTTTGGCCGATTTATATTCTTCCTCATATTTTTGGTTAAAAAAATTGCAATCAGCATTTATTGATTGGTTTACACAAAAGTTGCCGCGTTTACGGATGATGAGAATTCATTTCTGGGGTTTTTTTTTTATTATTTTTTTTTACTAGTAATGGCGGCGATCTGAGATTTTTAGCAGTACTGTGATATTGGGGCGGACATGTCGGACCATTTTGACACTTTTTTGGGACCATTGGCATTTATACAGCGATCAGACATTTAAATGTCCACTGATTACTGTGTAAATGCCATTGGCAGTGAAGGGGTTAACCTGGAGGGGCCGCTCTAAGGGTTAAATGTGTTCCCTAGGCATGTTCTAACTGTATGTGGGCTGGGCTGGCAGGGGGAAGGGAGTGATCATGGGTTCCATATACAGGAAGCCTGTGATCACAGCCCTTCCCCATCTATGAGAACGGAGATCCGTGTTTACTTACACGGACCTCCGTTCTCTCACTGCGGGGGGGGGGGGCATCGCGGGCAGCCGGCGGTGATCGAGTGTGCCATACCCGCTCCCTGGCCCCCCCGGACACAGTGAGCACGCGAGTGTGCCTCCAACGGCACGCGCGTGCTCTCAGTACTAGTTATCGAAACCGCCGTCATATGACGTAGGTTTGCGATAACGAGCCACCTTGTCACCGTCAGATATCGGTCGGCAAGTGGTTAAAGACCACAACATACAAGGATATGGGAAATAATTATAGACACTGACATACATACACCTACACAGGTTGAACTGGATGGACTCTTGTCTTTATTCAACCTTGCCTACTATGTAACTTTTTCACAATATTCTAATTTTTTGAGATACTGAATTTTGGGTTTTCACTAGCTGTAAGCCATAATCATCAATACTAAAAGAAAGAAATGCTTGACATATATCACTGTGTGTAATGAATCTATATAATATGAGTTAAAAATTTTGAATAACTGAAATTAACATTTTGACGATATTCTAATTTTTTTAGATGCACTGGTATGTAGTTTGCCCTAGTCCAGGTGGCACCCATCACTCCATATTGACAATTCTTTATACATAAATTTAAGCAGTAGGAAAACAATGGCTAGAAAAAGAAAGTTTCCTTCATTGCACTAAAGCAGAACTGTGGCTAGGTTAGGGGTATTCAAAGATTTACATACTTTTAAATTAGCTTTAAAAATGAAACCACTGACCTATGTAGCTGCAAGAACTGTGGAGCTTTTAATCCTCAGAGTTTACAAGAGATGCACTAAAGTTGTTCAAGTCAGGATTCAGCACTCTGCTCTCTCCTTGTTTCCTGTGCACCTATCCCATGTGAGAGCTAAGTTGCTGTAAACCAAAGTGAAAATATTTCTTCTGTGAAATTTGAGGATGAATTTACTCCATGGTCTTGCATCTGCAGAGGTCAGTCCAACCACTATAGAGTAGGTTGACAGGAGTAGTGACATCAGCATCATTACTCTTGTCAGTTTGGAGCCAGACTGGTAAACCAGTTCTGGAGAAGACAAAAGAGGTTGGAAAATATCATCGGACGCCCTCTAAATTAATATCATTATACCAGGAGATTTGTTTGTCGCGACTTGACTGTTTTAAGGTCCCGTCGTTGTCCTTCTTCAATGACGTCCTTCCTCCATCTCCTCCTGTTTAAATGTCGGACGTGGGGGAGGTTGGAGAAAACAGAAGAGGTCTTGACCAAATGGTCAGACCGAGGTTTGACTGTTCTCATTACTACGACTACAGTGATGAGGACAGTTGGATGAGATATCACCAACCTGACTGGAGACGTCTACGTTCTGGTACCTCATTTAAGTAGGAGTTTAAAGTGTCTTCTTTATAAAAGTGAA
>BLSH010106108.1:1366812-1387261 GCA_018402905.1 Glandirana rugosa | reverse complement strand
CCTAAAGTTGGAAATCCTTCCGGGGCTTAATGATGCGAAGTCTAAGGGTTTTTCCCAGTGAAGCCATTGTGGAAGAGAGATCTATGTGGTTACACGTGAGGGACTTCGTGGAACAGAAAGGGAGTTAATAGGTGCCCTTTGTCAAATGCCTGAAAGTACCTGATAGGTGAGAGGGGGTGTCAGGAACAGGAGAGGCTATACGAGTGGGAAGAGGAGAGGGGAGTAGGGGAGATAAGGGGTTTAAAAGTAAGGCGGATGAGGAGGGTCTTAGATTGGGATAGACGGGCGGAGATCCGGAGAGGGGTATGAGCCTGCAACCCAAATCTCAATTGAGGGAGTCCGGATTTGGTCAGTGAAGACTACCTGAGTCTACTGCTGTGGGGGTGATATGGATGTGGTCAAGGGGGAGAACTGTCCTCGCACTGTTTGAGGTCAGAGTAGCCGATGGAATAGGTGTATAGAGGGGCTGGGTCGGTTGGGGAGGTATCATTGTAATCTCCTGTTTTCCATTTTGTGTGCCTTGTTGCTAGCTGAAAGTGGGAGAGGGAAAGGTCGTTTTATATCTGGGAAGCGTGAGAGAGGAAGTAGGCGTGAACGCCTTAGTCATTTATTAGTGTTAGGTATCAGATGGACCCCATGGTGTCTAAACCATTGTACAGGGCATACGGTGCGTCATGTACTAACCGCCATATAATGAGGACGGTAGTTATTTGAAACGTATAACTATTAACAGGGGGATATATAGACCCCTTAGTGACAAAACCTTGCAGCAACCTGGAAGAACATACTACCACTTGAGTCAAGGTGCGGGCTACCGTGGCGGAGGTTGATTTGAAACATGTTAGTGCCTTTCTGTGGTTCTTTATCACTATAAGATACCTCATAGCAGATGGATCCAGCCTGGGATCCCGTCCTCAGTTTCCTAACATTTCCTAATATTAAAGTGGTCTTTACAGACCACTGTAATAGGTCAAACTGAATGTAACAATCTATTGTAAATCAAACTGAGTTGTAAAACCTGAGTGGTGGCTTATTTTATATGCATATACTTATACTTATATTACCTCTGTATCCATTCAGCAAACAATTGTGCAACAAAATATAGTAATGGGGGAGAGCAAAAGAGAACATCATATCATGTACAACGTAAAACAAACTGAACACGATCTACATTACTATTGTATAGTGGCTCACCAGTTTGATGAATGGCTGTACGTAGATAGTTCTGGATGCTCGGTAAGTAGATATAAGGATCATGAGGGTTGAGAATCAGAGGAGTGAACGATTAAAGGACATTTCTGAAGTTGGATACCAGGTTTAGAGGGGGTGGGCAATCATGAGAGAGGGAAATGATGGATCAGGACAAAGCTATGAGTCTACCAGAAAGGAAGAAAGGAGAAGGGGGTTAGGGGAGAGAGTAAGAGCAGAACACCTGATTGTAAGGGTTACTTGCATATAAAGAAATGTCCTCAGTCTTCTTGCCATTTGTTGGCTGTTTGGCAGTGGTGGCCTCGGATAAGTCTGGAGCTGTGGAGAGAAAGGATTTTTAGTGAAATGTTCATTCTGTGAGACTAAGGGGGAATATGAGATGTACATCCCTGGAAATGTATCGTCAAATTACTGGGTTCTCTGGAGATATATTGGTAGTCTTTAGGCTAATGTCCGGGGGTGGTTTCATGTTCTTATTTGGCTTCGGACCGTAGCAGGACTTTTAAGAATCATGTTGAGATGGAGCCGCTCCGTCAATTCCTGGTACCAGAACCAGAAGGTGCTAAGGGGAAAAGTAAGGCGGATGAGGAGGGTCTTAGATTGGGATAGACGGGCGGAGATCCGGTGAGGGGTATGAGCCTGCAACCCAAATCTCAATTGGGGGAGTCCGGATTTGGTCAGTGAAGTCTACTGCTGTGGGGGTGATATGGATGTGGTCAAAGGGGAGAACTGTCCTTGCACTGTTTGAGGTCAGAGTAGCCGATGGAATAGGTGCATAGAGGGGCTGGGTCGGTTAGGGAGGTATCATTGTAATGACTGGGTCCTCTGGAGATATATTGGTAGTCTTTAGACTAATGTCCGGGGGTGGTTTCATGTTCTTATTTGGCTTCGGACCGTAGCAGGATTTTTAAGCATCGTGTTGAGATGGAGCCGCTCCGTCAATTCCTGGTACCAGAACCAGAAGGTGCTGTGGGGGAACATCTTGTTTTCATGAAGACGGGTGCAAAGCATTTTAGAGTCTGCAAAAGTGGGGTATTTTGGCAAGAAGGTGAGAGATCGTACTTCGGCTTGCAAATATCCAGGTGGTATATTTGTGTTGGAGTCTCATGTGTGCAGCAGCAGATTGTATGGTCAACGATGCAAGGAGACGGAGGTCGATAAAGCCGGCATGTGTTGCTCCTGCCTCAAGCAGGTGATCTTAGGAGCGAAGCCTAGTTTGGCCGAGAGATGGATTCTCTATAGATGTTGTTAAGACCGGTTTCAGCTCCGCTATGGAAAAGTTGGAGGGATGGAAAGATAGAGTTAGTGGGAAGTGATTTTTATCCGTGAAGTCAGGGAATGCATGGAGATCTGCATGGGTTAGACACAGCCTGGATTATCAATGTGAATAGGGGGGCAAAGTCGGTGGAGCTTTAGCTAGCCAAGTTCTTGTGTGCTTAAAACAGGGTAGTCCTTTACTGGTATCATGGTTTATCTAATCCTTCAATGGAAAAAAGCTAGTGATACAGTCTATCTATCTTTCGATCCTGGACCTGGGAGCACTATAGAGTAGCATTTAAAAAGGGGTGTTTTGCAGGTTGAGAGAATGGAACTACAAGGGTAAAAGTTTGAAATCTGTACCTCACGGAGAGGGGTGGGTTCTCTGGTGGAGTGGAGAAGCGGTGGGACTGCCATTTCTTGGTGTTCTCGTTTCCGCAGGAGGAAAGGAGGGAGGAAGATGAGCTCGGTGGCCGCATATGCTGAAGGTGTTACCCTCACTAACACCTTCCATGGACATTGCTCTTCTTAGCTGGGGTAATCTTAAGTTGCTGTACCAGTCGGACAGCTCAATGGGGGGAATATCCAGGGTGGAACAAAAGTGCACCAGATCTTCTGGCACTCTGAGTAGGGCTGTATGTCCTTGATATGTGGCTGAGAGGCCAAAGGGGTACTTCCATCCGTATGTAATTGCTCTCGAGTATACTAGATCTAGCAGGGGCCGCAGTTCTCTCCTGCGGTGCAGTGTTATATTCAAGAGGTCTTGATAGATCTTTATTTCTGTGCCTTGATAGAGGAGGTGGTTTCAAAGCACAGCATTGCGGAGGATCTCCTCCTTAAGGGGGAAACTGTTAAGGCAACATATAGGCAACATATAATGTCTCTCAGGGGGTCTGTATCCCTTCCCCTGGCGTAGTGCTCTATGAATGCGCTCCATAGCAATTGTGGTTTCGGGTGGTCTCCCCAGTAAGTGGTTGAAAATTTGTGGGACCTGGTTATAATCTATTGTTTCTGGCAGACCTCTTACTTTGAGATTTTTGCGTCGGCCTCGGTTGTCCAGGTCTTCAATATGCCTGTTAAGCTCTCTCAGATGGATGGCGTGCGATTCCGTTACTTGCTGCGCGTAGCATAGAGAGGTGTCATGGCCGCCAGTAGCAGCTTCTACTGCTTCCACTCTGGTGACAGTGTTCTGTATGTCTGCTTGCAGGTCCGATATTGCGGCTGAGAAGGTCTGCTTTATGTCAGCCGCTACAGCTTGGAGAGCTGAGGCACAGTGCTGAGGCAGGGATTGCGAGATCGAAGGCTGTAGAGGAGTGGTGTTCCTGCTTGGGGAATGTGACCTGCGGGATGATGCCTGAGGGGACAGCATGGCATCTCCCCGCTGTGACTGCTGAGTCCAGAAGAGTTTCCATTTTATATACAGCTATATAGATTAGATCACAATGAGGAGGAAAGAGGGACAGAAAATCTTTGCTCCAAATTAGGTACAGTCACTCAAAATTAGGAACATTTGGGAGCTATGGTGTTATGTACAGCAGACTAGGTTCATACTGCCCACAAAGTAAAATGCAGAGGTTTACATAGCAGGCAGCTGTCAATCTGAAGTACAACTGAGCTTCAGCAGGGAGAAGTGTGATGCGCTATGTATCAGACTGCTTACTTTTTCTTTTTTTAACTTTATTTGGTCACAATGGGATTGATTTACTAAAACTGGAGAGTGCAAATCAGCTTCAGCTTGTGCAGAGCGGCACCAGATTTTGAATGTTACAATTTTAGTAAACCAACCCCATAGTGACACTTCATTCATGTCTCCACACAGCAGCGTGGCATGCTTTGCTGCAGTACGGTTATTTGCGGAGCCACCCAGTGCGCTGCAGAAAAACACATACATGCTGCATTCTTCCAGGCTGCACTGCACAGCACATCACATCACACTAGAACGGGGCACATAGAAAACAATTGTTTTCGATGTGCCATAGCGATGACCTGCATTTGTTCAGAGTGGAAAAATGCAAGTCACCACAAACAGTATGAACAAACCCATTCACACCAGATACCGTGTTTTTCATGCATTTCCACATGTGCATTTGACATGCATTTACATGTGTCTGCAGTGCATTTTTTCTAAGCCTTTGTGACATGGGAAAGGACAGGCCATTAAAGAAACCAAAATTGTTTTTGTTCCCAGGGTCACACTTACAGTATGTGTGTTACATTTACATGCATTTATGTGTGTTTGCATTGAAAACAAAAGCAGACTGCTGTACTTTTTTCCCCGCACTGTATTGGACTTCAGCAGTGCAATGGTGTGAACTATGCCCATTAGCTAGCACTGACTTTGGACTGTCTAAGGACTGCAGTGGGAATGAGTTAAAAAATGCATCCAACTGCATCTGGTGTGCATGGGCCCTTAGATTCTAATTCACTGAAGCCAGATTAGTTACAGATTAATCTATATTTGTAGCTATTGCTAAATAAGTACAACTGACAAAATACTTAGGGCCCTTTTACACTGAGGAGTTTTTCAAGCAGTTTTGCATTAAAAAAAAGCACCTGAAAAGCACAAGAAAAATGCTTCCCTTTAAAATCGATGAATGTTTTCACACTGGCGTGGTATACTTCCATTACGATGAAAAATACCTGCTCCCCACTATGTGATTTTTGTGCAGTTTTTGTGTCACAAGTCCTTTAAAAACCGCACCGCAAATGCTGCAAAAGTGCTGCAAAAGCACCGCAAAAATGCACCATTAAACGTATAGGCATTTTTTTGGCAGTTTTGAAGCGAGCCAGTGTGAAAGTTCCCTTAAACATATAAGTTTACAGATGATATTACTTTGCTCTTCTAGACAGTCTGTGTAAGTCAAGGATGTGATTAAACAAATTGTTTTTATAGTTGGTCTGGTGCTTGTTCCCTGCTATGCTTGAGTTTTAGGATCTGAACAGTGGCCACATTAGGAAATGGGCAGTAATTGTTTTCTGTATTTAATTCATGATGACCATTTTCTCCATAAATGAAAATTAGACCCCTGATCCACAATAGCCAGGAATTGTGATTATAGTGCAGCATGTGGCCTGACGATTATAATCACTGAATAATGACAGCAGATAAAGCCAAGCAGTCCATCTAGTCTACCCATTTATTTTATACATCAACGCTTTTGTCTGAGTAAAGGTTTGTGCTCATCACAGGAATGTTTCATGCAGTTAGTCATTTGGTAACATAATACATTCTAACATTTTTCTAATTTATTTCCTGACAGTTTTAGGCGGTGCCATGTCCAGAACACACGTTGGAAAAAATTTCTTCTGGAGGCTCGTGTAATCCTTTCATATATTTAAAGTGCACATTTTGTTGAAAAAAAAACAACAGAGGTGAGGAGTACATTGGGGCCATTGGAGGCATTTGGCTCCTATTAACAACTCGGGACAAGGGATGCTGGTTACCCAAGGAGGCACCCAATGTTGACCTCTGCAAGGGTACTTTAAACATTTCCTATAGAACTTTATTATTGAGGGAGGCAATTTGATTATTTTATTTTACATAGCAGCAGTGCTTTTCAATAATCTTTTCAAGGTTTTTTAGATGTACATATGTGAAAGACATCAGCTTTACATTATTAATCTTAGCAATGTGTAACCATTTGTTTTTATGTCTAGTTTGTAATTATACTATATGTGCACATGGAGGCAGGTATATTTGCTAATTGCTTAAACTGTCCATAAACACAATTTCGTTCCAAAATGTTTATTTATGAAACTTAGTTTAATTTTTCAATGGTTAATTGTGACAGATCAACTTCTGTTTTCAACTACAGTAATGAGAAAAATCAAATGCGAAGGATGAAAATATTTATCTTGTTTTATATCTGAACAAACAGAATTCTAACTGATAATGTGGTCTACAGTTAGAATTAATTTGGAATTAGTAATTTTGTGGCCACAAACATTTTCCCATTAAAGTGTTACTAAAACCCGCACACTGCATTCACTATATCTGGTCTCCCACACTACATGGAAATGCAATAATTTTAGTAAATATAAACTTCTAAATATCTTTTCTTATCAGCAGTTGGAGCAGTCTTGTGACCTTTATCAGTGTCTGGTTAAAGCTTGTAGGAGAAGTTTTCGTTTTCCTCTGACTGTCCTAAGAGGCTGCAGGACCCCTGGCCCCCTGTCTGGACAGTGCCGATTGGCCCAGGGCTGATCACATGCACCCTCCCAAGAAAAAAAACTGAGCATGTGCAGAGTGCCCCCAATGCTCTGTTCTATAAGAGATGGTTTGGGGACTGTGGAACAAGGGGAGGATCAGAGAAGACAGCCTTTTTACACAATGCAGAGAATCACCCCCTTAAGTACCACAGTGAGTATTATTAGCTGAGTATTGAAATCATGCTTTGGAAGCTTTTGTATACACCAAACGCTTTACTTAATGACAAACAAGCACATACTGTATAACAGAGATAGACCATACATCCTGTTATATCATAGAAACAAGAAGTATACACTATAATACCAGTCACCTGCTGGGATAGATAGATAGATAGATAGATAGATAGATAGATAGATAGATAGATAGATAGATAGATAGATAGATAGATAGATAGATAGATAGATAGATTGATAGATTGATTGATTGTTCCCAGTACTTTACATGCTATTGCTTTTTCCAACAACCCTTCTCAACAGCATGTGCTTTGTCAAAATATATTCAGCTCCTTCTGGAAATAACTATGACGTTCCTTAAATAAAGGTTTGGTGAGTGCATCGGCAGTCATCTCCTCTGATGGACAGTATTGAATGTCAATAACACTTTGCTCTTGATTGTCCCTCAGTAGGTGATACTTGGCGTCAATGTGTTTGGTCCTAGGATTGACCCTTTCTGATTGCGTAAGCTTTATACAACCCTGGCTGTCTTCAAAAATGGGAATTGGTTTTGACATGTCTATCCCAATGTCCACAAGAAGTTGATGAATCCATATTGTTTCTTGACATGCGTATGCTGCTGCAGTGTACTCTGCTTCAGTTGAAGATAGAACGACAGTTGCTTGCTTTCGACTAGACCAACTTATGGCTCCTTCCCCATACTGGAAGATGGATGAACTGTAGTCTGTGCAGTCCCCGGCCCAATCAGCATCCACATATCCGCCCAGTGTTGGATTTGATGCTGCTGGTAACCGTAACTTTGTCTTAATTGTTCCTTTGAGGTACTGCATCACTCATTTTACTGCGTTCCAGTAACGCTGACAGGGAGCTGAGACGTTTCTGCATAGCATTCCCACTGCTGCAGCTATGTCTGATCTTGTCACAGTGGCAACATATAGCAGCTTACCGATTGCTCTGCGATACATGTCATTGTTAGGTAGCAAGTTTTCTGTTTCATTGCTCTTTAGATGGCCTGGTTCCATAGGAGTTTTCACTTCCTTTGCATCTTGCATATGGAATTGTTCCAAGATTTCTGAGAATTTCTGAGATTGGTTGAGGAGATAACTTCCATCTTCCTCTCTCTATTTGGATTCCCAGATAGTAGCTAATGTTCCCTAGCTCTTTGATTTCAATTTTTTTTTTCAGCTTGTGAACTATCTGATTGTAATCCCCTTCTTGTTCAAAGTTATAATGTCATTGACATAGATAAGAATGTATATCTATCTGTCTGCTTGGTTCTTGGAGTAGAGACAGAGGTCTGCTTTACTTCTTGAAAATCTCTCTCTGGTAAGTACATTGTTCACTTTCTCATTCCACATCCTTGCAGATTGCTTAAGACTGTAGATGCTTTTCTGAATTTTACAAACAAGGTTATCTGCTTGCTCAAACACTGGTGGTTGCTCCATGTAGAGATCTTCCCCAATGTCTCCATATAGGAAAACAGTTTTAACGTCTAGGTGTTTCACTTGCATGCCCTTCCCGGCTGCAGCACTAAGAAGCACTCTGATGGTGGAGTGTTTTACGTCAGGAGCGAATGTTTCATATTAATCTTCACCAAATTTCTGGGAGTAACCCTTGGAAACTAGTCTGGCTTTGTATTTGTGGATATTCCCTTCTGCATCTGACTTTACTTTGAAAGTCAACATACTTCCTATAGTTTTGCAGTTAGGAGGGAGCTCTGTAAGGTTTTATTTTCTTGAAGTGACTTTACTTCTTTAATTCTTCTTCTGCTGCCTCTCTCCATTTATTGGCTTCACGTTTTGGCAATTTTTCTATGTCTTCCCAGGATGTTGGTTCAAGTACGCTTGACAGTGTATAACAGTTTGCGGGGTGGTATCCCCTTTGTAGTCTGAATGGATCTTCTGACTTCAGGCAGTTCAGCAGGATCTGGTGGGGAACTTGATTTAGGCATTGTGAGTTCCACCTCTTGTTCGGATTCCTGCACAGGTTCCCTTTGGTCAACCTTTTCTTCTGGGTTGCTTGGCATATTCACTTCACAGCTTTCAGGGATCAGTGTTTCTGGTAATGGGCTTTCATTGAAATAAACACTACGGCTTATTGTCACTTTGTCAGTCTTTGGGTGCAGGATTCTGTAACCCTTAGTTTGCTTGCTGTAGCCTAATAGAATGCCCTCTATGGCTCTGTTCTCCAGCTTTTCACTTGGAATATAGGCATATGCTTTACATCCAAACACTCTGATGTGCCCTATGCTAGGCTTTGATCCATGCCACATTTCAAATGGAGTACTTTTAATGGCTCTTGAGGGTAGTCTGTTCTGTAGATAGGTTGCAGTCATGACTGCTTCTCCCCAGTACTTATGAGGTATGTTGGCATTCGACAACATGCACCTGGCCATTTCTATAAGAGTGCGATTCTTCTTTTCTGCTACACCATTTTGTTCAGGAGTGTATGGTGTGGTTGTCTGGTGTACTATACCTTGTCTCTTCAGTTATGAGACCACTTCTTTGCTTATGTATTCTTCTCCATTGTCGATACATATTATTCCTGGTTTGCATTGGAATTTATTGCTAGACATGGCAACGAACTCTTGAAGTTTCTCTGATCTTTCATTCTTATGTTTCATCTGATAAGTAGTTGTGTATCGGGAATAATCATCAATGAAAGTCAGTAGATATCTGTTCCCGCCTGATGTGGGAGTTTTCATGTTTTCATTGGACCGCATACGTCACTGTGTATGAGCTGCAGTGGGTGGGTAGTTTTTCTTTGAGACACCTTTGGAAGGGGAGCATGTGTGACCTTTGCTTCAATACAGCACTTGCATTTCATGAGCACTTTGAAAGGCATTATTGTCAAATCTATTGATAAATATCTTTATAATGTCCTGTATAGCTTCTGGACTTCTGTGCCCCACCCGCCTGTGCCATAAGTGAATACATTTGCTGTGTGGGCCATTAGAGACTACATTGGCTTGCTGGTCTGTGGTGATGAGCTTGTATAGGTGGTCATCCAGTTTTCCTTTTGCGGGGCATTGCTTATTATTGTGAATTGTGCATTCATCACTCTGAAACTTAACTGTGAGACCGTTGTTTGCAAGACTTTTCACTGATAGAAGGCTGCCTTCTAGTTCTGGAACATACAGCACTTTCTTTACAAGTACACTGTGGTAACCTCCTTATGGTGCAATGCAGTTCAGGAAGCCCTGGCCTTTACCTTCGGAAGTGATGCTTTCCCATTTGCTAGGAAAACTTTGTCTTTTGCACTATAATCAATGTTTGTGAAGAAGGTCACATCGCTAGTTTTGTGGCTTGTCGCTCCTGAGTCTATGCACCAGCTGTTTGGCTTGCCGCTCTGTGTAACTTTAAAGGTGCCACTCCATGATGTGTCTGCAGTCTCCTTTGTCATCATGGTGCATATTTTCTTTCCTTCTGTCAAAGTCATCGATTAATTTGCCTTTCATATATTCCAGTGTAAGCTCTTGCTCGGGTCTGGTTTCTAAAGCATTAATAAGAGCAGTATATCTCTCTGGAAGTCTGCAGAGGAGCAGGGCAACAATGTGATTAACTTTGATATCCCCTCTGATGGCACACAGCTGCTCTATGATTTCTAGCATAGCTTTCACGTGGTGACACATTTTCTGGCCTTCCTCTAGTCTTATCTTATATCATGTTCTTAGCAAAACAGCTTACTGGTGAGGCTTGAACGCTCCTGCAACTTTTGTAATGAAGTCCACATACCTTTGACTATTTTCTCTGTTCTTATATGGATAAGCTGGTCATCTTACACTAGTAAGCTTATAGTTGCATTTGCCTGTCTATCCTTCCTATCTCAGTCCTCTGCCTCTCCATCTGTGGGTCTGTCTGTATTCAGCACTTGCTATAAGTCATCCTTAGTGAGAATCTTCTCTAGTTTAAACGTCCACAGCTGGTAATTGACATTGTTCAGCTTTGCTATTGCAAACTTCACATTTTTACCGCTTACCATTTTTCAACAGCCTGTATACAATATTCACTAATTCTCTGTTCTCACTGAGTATCCTTTCCAGTGCCTCTGGGTGCCTGGGCCATGCTGGGTGCGCTGGGCCCGTAACCTACCAGCTGAGTATTGAAATCATGCTTTGGAAGCTTGCTGTATACAGCAAAGAGAGAGAAACAGAAAACAGGAACTTAATGACAAACAAGTACATATAACAGAGATAGACCATACACCCTGTTATATCATAGAAGACAAGAATGATACACTATAATACTACAGCGCCACCTGCTGGTATAGATAGATATAATGCATATATATTGTTCACAGTACTTTACATGCTGTTGCTTTTTAAAAAAGTATAACAAGCATGCTTTACTGCATATACAGACTGATTTTACTGTTGTGGGTTTAGTAACACTTTAATTACTGTGTATTGTATAGGAACGTATGAAAGAACCATACAAAACATTTAGACAGAACTTTGGCTGTTCAGGTGTTCATCAAGACTTTTTTCTCATTCACCAGGAGCTGGACATCATATAGTATCAATATTTCTACCTCTACTACTGGCAGTTTTTTTCCAATCCATGGTTGGTAAAGAAGCATTCTTAGAAACCAGTGACATCACCCAGCCCAATTAATTTACTAGCCATATTTGGCCACTATATACGCACAAAAAACATTTGCTTTAGCTATACTCAGATCCTCATCTAGGATAGGGTCTGGTATAGATGAAGGTAATCCCCAGCTGTTTGTTTGCAAAAAAAGGTAAGTGGCTAAAAAAATTGTCATTTATTTTATTATTTTTCTTTGTAAAGTTTTGCTGCAGTAGGTTGTGTACATTGAATAGATACACCACTTCACAGTCAGGGTAAGGGCATCTCCCTGGCAGGTTATGTTTCACTTTAAGCATTATTAAAATTGCTGCTCCCCACCATACAGTATTTTTTTTTTTTTGCTTTGGTACATATTCCCCAGAGCACTGCCCAGCCCCCATGCAATTTGACAATCCCTGCCTATTATCCTAGAAAATGGTTCTTAATATTAGCTTCAAAGGGGTTTGGATTCTGCACTTGAACTGCAGTAAAGTTTGCCAAACCTGCATTGAACCAAACCTACATACAGTACATTCAGCTCATCCATAATAGAGACCATGTGACCTCAGCCAGGGCTGGAAGCAGGGAAACAGCAGTTTCCTATTCGTATTAAGAAAGTGATACTTTTGTTACTAAAAAATGTAGGATGATTTGGTGGCATGTGCATTATAGATTCATGAAAACTACAATCTTTACAAATGATTTCCAGACTTTACCCAAACTTACTCCCTGGTATATTTGTGCAGATCCCAGCATTGATTTTACTTTTGCCTGGTTCCTGCAATGAAAAACAACTTTTATTATCTGCTGTGACATGACCAGGCTTGTAAGGATCTTGAAGGGTGGCAGCTACTGAAAGTAGGTATCAGTGGGATGCCCTATGCCAGTTCTAGTGATGTAGGCATTTACCCCTCAGAATTACATCATCCCAAAAATCCCTTCCCTACACACAGTACAGTACCTTGAAAAAGTATTCTTACCCCTTGAAATTTTCCACATTTTGTCATGATAAAACCAAAAACGCAAATGTATTTTATTGGGATTTTATGTGATAGACCAACACAAATTGGCACATAATTGTGAAGTGGAAAGACAATGATAAATGGTTTTCAAAATTTTTTTATAAATAAATATGTGAAAAGTGAGGCGTGCATTTGTATTCAGCCCCCTTTACTCTGATACTAGAAATAGCGCCTGTAAAGCGCCTGAAAACGGCCTCCCATGCAACCCAAGTGTGAAAGCCTGAGTGCTTTCACACTCAGGCGGAGGGCTTGCAGGACATTAGGAAAAGTCCTGCAAGCAGCATCTTTGGGGCTGGTTGGGAGCACTGTATACAGCGCTCCAAAAACGCCCCTGCCCATTGCAATGAATGGGCTGTGCTTCCGAAGCGCCGCAACAGGGGAGTTTTTAACCTCTTCTTTTGGGTTAAAAGCTCCATTCCAGTGCCCAAAAAGCACTGCATAAATATCGGTAAAGTTCCGCTAAAACGAGTGTCTTTTTTCGCGAACACGGGCCCAATATGAAAGGGGTCTAACCAAAATCTAGTGAAACCAATTGCCTTCAGAAGTTCCCTAATTAGTAAATAGAGCCCACCTGTGTGTAATTTAAGCTCATTATAAGTACAGCTGTTTTGTGAAGTCCTCAGAGGTTTGTTAGAGAACCTTAATGAGCAAACAGCATCATGAAGGCCAAAGAACACGCCAGACAGGTCAGGAATAGTACTTTTTCCAAGACACTGTATGTGAGTATGCTCTTGGGTTTCAAGACAGCAGTATTGTTTTGATGGGGTAGAAATGAATGCATGTGGAGAAAGCATTTAGACAGAACTTTGGCTGCTCGGAATAGAGAGGGGCAACAATGGTGGGAATCTGTATTTCAGCAAAGAATAACCCAGGCAGGGGTGCTGTCTGAGATTTCAGCTCACTGCAGTAAGGTTAAGAGCCCGCTAAATTTCTGGCAGGATCACTAGGCATGTTTTTGTCCTTGCAATGTATTTAAAAAGATAAAACATGGAGAAAGGTACATGTTTTGCAGATAAATCATCCTTGAAAATCTCAATAACCTTCTCACAGACCTTTTGTCATGTATATTTTGAGCACTGGCTATAGTTTAATTTATTCATTTATGCACTACCTATATATTTGCATTGTCACATCCTTGGCAAAGATCCTATAATCTATGCCAACCCTGAGATTTTCTCATGAGGTATTATGTAAGAAAGGGAGAAGTCGCTTGGTTGCAAGGGGGTAAAAATACTCCTTTCAGACACTTCACACATTTAATAAAAAAGAGCAGATGGAAAGAAATATTTAGTTTAGTACATATTTAATCTTCACAATTACATGCACATAAAAAATATGAAAGTGCTAAGTATGTGCACATTTGGCCTCTTTCCTGTAAAATAATCATTTACTTGTACGATATGTTTAACCTAGTTCTTCCCGTGTTGTGAGTTTTCTGATTTATCTCAGAAAAACTTGTGGAGTTGGAATCGTTTGAGTGGCAGTCGACTGGTATTGGAACGTTTATATTATATTTTTATAGCTACTCTGTTGCATGTCAAAAGCCTAAAACACTTTTGTTTAAATATTTCTGATGGCGGTCTACTTGGTCTGTTTTATGTCACCTCTTCAATATACCTTTATGTATTATATGCTATATTTATGGCTAAGAGGAATTAGATGTGATGATCTGCAGTGCTTTCATTCCCACTTCATTCCCAAGCCTGATACAGTCTGCTTATTGCAACACTTACTACATATATTATTCTATGACCCTTTTGCAACAAGACATTATTCTTGTAAATTTATGGTCTTTGGCACATAGCAACTTAACTAGTAAATTAATGCATACAGCTATTTAGATGGTTATGTCTATTTGTTTTATGTTGTAGGTCCTGGAGATGACTGCTTTGAAAATTAATCATGTGAACTACTTTCAGTGATAGAGTGATTATTTGGGAAGCAAACATTTGCAAATTCAGCCACCCAGTTATCCGCACTGCCTGATAGCATATATAAAGTTTTAAAGGACTAGAGACAGCAAAAGACGAGACATAATAATCACATACAGTGTACACAGTATTATGTCATTGTACAACATCATCTATTGCACTCTTTTGTGCTACTCTATCTTCTGATAATTAGCTCTGCCCATCCAAAGTCAAGCTTCCCTCTCCAGGCTTGTAGCAAACTCTATGAATTCTAAAGTCTGGAAACAAGCAATATCTTTGGATTATAAGCCTTCGTTCACACCAGTGCAATTTGTCATGCGATTTGAGAGTTCAAAATCGTATGACAAATTGCACCCTATTTTCGGCAATGGAATCGTTCAAATCATTGCAACTCAAGTCGGAACAACTTTGAAAAAGGTTCCAACAGTACTTTGATTTCTGTTAAATGAAGTCGCAAACTGCAATGAAATTGGAGATCCACATTGCATTGATCTGAGGCTTTGCAAGTGCATGATTTATAAGCCATACTGGTGTGAACCAGGGTTGGAGGCGCAAGGAATCTTGGCAGCAAAATTTCCTCAAAGTCGGTTCATGCTAGAATGCGTGTGTTTCTGTGTGGTTGTGGTCGTTCCAGTTTTCACAGTCCATTCATTTCATTTTTTGATGACGCCACCCCAAACCGTATGATGCTGCAATACCATGTGGTTTGGTGACCACAAACATGCTGCTTTTATGAGATGCATTTGGACTGCCATTAACAATTAATGGCACACATGCACGTCTCACAAAGGGCAGCCCATTCACGTGCAGTGCACTTTTCCCACATTGCATTTCAGTGTGAACCAAACAGGCCAGGACTGGCAATAGGGCACACTGGTCATTTGCCAGGTGGGCGGGGGCTGCACAGGAGGTAAGCGGCTCTTCTCCTGGCTCTCCTGGGAGGAGGAGGCAGGAGGAGCTGGAGACCTGCACAGAGAGCAGGAATCTTTTCATATTAACAAGCAATGGCTGCTCAGCCTAAAATGCCTGGGCCTATTTTCTGTCCCACTTTGGTCATGGAACCAACCTTTAGTATCTGTAGCTGTAACAGGAAGAAGCTACAGTGCCAGGAGACAATGTGAGAGCCTAATCATTGCCAGCCTGGAAGGCACTGTTGGAGTAAATGTTCTCATCTTGCTCCATGGCCAACAAATACCTAGGGTGAGTACCAGTAGACTAAGGCTGGGTTCAAACCATTGCGAATTGGATGTGGGTTTTCCACATCCAATTCGCATAGTAGGAGATTGTGACCAGCTCTCTATGGAGCCGGTTCACACATCTCCAGAGCGGCTCCGGAGCGAACTGCACAAAAGTCCTGTGCTTCTTCTGGTGATCTTCTGGTTTCAGGTCCGAATTCAGCCAAAAATTCTGACCAAAGTCGGACCTGAAACGGTGAACAGGGACGCACCGGACCCCTGCTGTGAGCCACTCCGCACGTCAGTGTGAACCCAGCCTAAAGGTTTGGGCTGTAGTTATCGAATTGCCCCAGACATGGTCATTTTTTGTTTGCTTTACTTTATACTGAACATTCCACTCAGGATCATAACTGATTTGTTCATACAAGTCAATAATTCATCTTTTGGGAACTGCTTTCTTAACCTGAAGAGGAAGAAAAAGATAGTAATGTGTGCTGTGGAAGATGGTAGAGGAAATAACTTTAGTCCATGAGTCCTGAAAGGTTTAAGGCAGCCAAAATGTGTTTGCCATGCCAGTGTCTGGCCTACAATACGTTTTTGGTTTTTGATGGACCTTTCCTCCTTTCCTTCAAACAAATAGATTAAAAATCATATTATTGCTCATTTAAAAGCCTGTGATTCTGCCCGCCAGATGAAAAACGGAGCATTAGAACAGGCTCTGAAATATGCTGTATAGCCTGCTTCACACATGGACACAATGATCACAACTTTACACTCTGTACCTCTGTTTCTCTGCACCGCTTCAACATCTGCTCAGATCGTATAACTGTTTCAGCACACTTTTACTAAAAAATCTCACTCTTTGGTGAGAAACAGTTACATTGAGTGGGAACATTGTATGATACAAAGCTGAAAAAAGTGAAAGGTACTTGTGAGGAGGTAGCAGCAGCTTGAATAAGCGCTCAAAACTGTCACACTGAATTTTGCTTCATTCCATCATCTATTCTATATTACATACTATCTGTGCCTTAAAATTTACTTATGTTTTATGGTAAAGAGGAAGTCCAGCTAAAACATTTTTGTTTTGTGTAAGGTTCGAATGGGTTAGAAAATTTGTCAAAATTATATTGCTGTTTGTGTTTTTGATGAGGCAATGTCCCACTTCCTGACCCAAACATAAGATATACAATATCTCACAAAAAAGAGTACACCCCTCACATTTTTGTAAATATTTTATTCTATCTTTTCATGTGACAACACTGAAGAAATGACACTTTGCTACAATGTAAAGTAGTGAGTGTACAGCTTGTATAACAGTGTAAATTTGCTGTCACCTCAAAATAACTCAACACACAGCCATTAATGGCTAAACCGCTGGCAAAAAAAGTGAGTACACCCCTAAGTGAAAATGTCCAAATTGGGCCCAAAGTGTCAATATTTTGTGTGACCTCCATTATTTTCCTGCACTGCCTTAACCCTGGAGTTCACCAGAGCTTCACAGGTTGCCACTGGAGTTCTCTTCCACTCCTCCATGACGACATCACAGAGCTGGTGGATGTTAGAGACCTTGCGCTCCTCCACCTTCCATTTGAGGATGCCCCACAGATGCTCAATAGGGTTTAGGTCTGGAGACATGATTGGCCAGTCCATCACCTTTACCCTCAGCTTCTTTAGCAAGGCAGAGGTCATCTTGGAGGTGTGCTTGGGGTCATTATCATGTTGGAATACTGCCCTGCGGCCCAGTTTCCAAAGGGAGGGGATCATGTTCTGCTTCAGTATGTCACAGTACATGTTGTCATTAATGGTTCCCTCAATGAACTGTAGCTCCCCAGTGCCGGCAGCACTCATGCAGCCCCAGACCATGACACTCTGCCACCATGCTTCACTGTAGGCAAGATACACTTGTCTTTGTACTCCTCACCTGGTTGCCACCACACACGCTTGACACCATCTGAACCAAATACGTTTATCTTGGTCTCATCAGACCACAGGACATGGTTGTGGGCTTTTTGTGCTGATACCCACCCTTTCAACCTCTGCAGCAATGCTGGCAGCACTAATACGTCTATTTCCCAAAGACAACCTCTGGATATGACTCTGAACACGTGCACTCAACTTCTTTGGTCATCCATGGCGAGGCTTGTTCTGAGTGGAACCTGTCCTGTTAAACCACTGTATGGTCTTGGCCACTGTGCTGACCTTCCAGTGACCAGTATGAGGGAGTGAGAGCAATAACATCAAATTTAACACACCTGCTCCCCATTCACACCTGAGACCTTGTAGCACTAACAAGTCACTTGACACCGGGGAGGGAAAATGGCTAATTGGGCCTAATTTGGGCATTTTCACTTAGGGGTGTACTCACTTTTGTTGCCAACGGTTTCAACATTAATGGCTGTTTGTTGAGTTATTTTGAGGGGACAGCAAATTTACCTTGTTATACAAGCTGTACACTCACTACTTTACATTGTAGCAAAGTGCCATTTCTTCATAAAAAGATATAATAAAATATTTACAAAAATGTGAGGGGTGTATTCACTTTTGTGAGATAGAAACATAGAAAAGTGACGGGAGAAAAAGACTGAGTAGTCCATCGAGTCTGCCCCTTTTTTTTTTTTATATAATTTTTTTTTTTAAATTAACCTTGTTGTTTGACTATGGATTTATGTTTATCCCAAGCATGTTTAAAGCCATTTACTGTATGACATACTGTCAATGGTAAATGAGCATATGCTGCACAAAAAAGGATGCAAGCAGTTGTGAATCTGCAGACTTTTTGGGTCTAGGTGAGGTGGGATACAAGGATAACAGGTAGAGGTATGGCAGGATGCAGTAGTAGGGATGGTAGCACGTACAGGTGAGCCTGGGTGCAGGGTTGGGGATGTTAGCAGTTACAGCAGAGGTGGAATGCAGAGATGGGAGTGGTTGCAGGTAATATGGAGTACAGGGATGGAAATTGTAGCATGTTCGGGTGAAGTAGGGTACAGGAGTGGGAGATACTAGCAGGCACAGGTGAGGTGAAGTGCAGGGGTAGTAGATGACAGCAGGCGTGGTGGTTTGTACTGTTATGGGGAGATGGCTTGATGTATCCAGATTGGATTTCGATCTGTAGCTATTATAGCTGGTAACATGGTCCCTCTGTCTCTGGTAACATGGTCCTTGTTTCCTGTAATGTGGCTTCAAAGTCCTTGGCCAGCACAGCTTCACTGTCTCTGGTAAAATGATAACATTGCCTTTAGTAGCATAGCAATTTGGTAACATGGCCCTGCTGATTTTACATGGTAGCATTGCATTACATTGGCTTTATAACACATACTATGGCTTTTATCACTGTAACAGTGATTCTGGATCTATGGTTGCTTATAAAATAGTATAGAATTTGTAAAATAAAGCTGTACAATATTTCTATGTCTGGTGCCTCATCTTGATTTCTGCCCTGAATTCTATTTTTTTTTTTTTATAGAACACCAGTCCTGATGACATTACCACTTACCACTTAATTCCTTAATGGCACTATCAGGTTTCATTAGATTATGTGGGTAAGTGGTTTTGTGGCTTTGACTTCTGACGTAGGATGCCAACCCAAGAAAAGTATGCTGCACTATGTGTTCTCCATGGAATTTCCAAATAATATCAGTAATGTTATGCCACTGTGCCACCAATGATAAATGTTAGACCAGAGCAAAACTCTCTATAAATTGCAGCATTGCTTCTTGTGGCAAAGTGTCAGTTCTATCTACTGACATAAAGCTCTTCTGGCTGCACAGCAACATTCTCTAATAACAAAGTAGATTTCTCTGGTATCATGCAATATTTCTATATAATGCAGCAAAACTCACTTGTAAGATACCCTGATCCCTGAACAGTCTCTTATAAAATGACAGTGTGATTCAATAAAGCATTTGTGCCACTTTTCTGGCAGTATGGGCGTATTAGAAAGGGCTGTGCCTAATTAATGAAAGCCTTGACAGTTTCAGTGATAGTTCCAACATGTGAACATTTCCTGAAATGTTGCAATGGTTCTGACAAATTCTTTAACCACTTGACAACTGGGCACTTAAACCCCCTTCCTAACCAGACCAATTTTCAGCTTTCAGTGCTCTCACATTTTGAATGACAATTACTCAGTCATACTACACTGTACCCAAATGAAATTTTCGTCCTTTTTTTCACACAAATAGAGCTTTCTTTTGGTGGTATTGAATCACCACTGGGGTGTTTATTTTTTGAGCAATAAATGGAAAAATACCGAAAATTTTGTAAAAAAATGCATTTTTCTTTATTTCTGTTATAACATTTTGCAAATTAGTAATTTTTCTTCGTAAATTTTGGCCAAAATTTATACTGCTATATGTCTTTGGTAAAATAACCCAAATTAGTGTATATTATTTGGTCTTTGTGAAAGTTATAGAGTCTACAATCTATGGTGCCAATCACTGAAAATTTATCACACCTGATGCACTGACGGCCTGTCTCATTTCTGGAGGCCCTAACAAGACAGGAAAGTACAAATACCCCCCAAATGACCCCTTTTTGGAAAGTAGACAGTCCAACGTATTTAGTAAGAGGCATGGCGAGTTTTTTGAAGTTGTCCAGAACAATCCCGGAGGTCTTTACTCTGTCCGGCAGTCACGTAGTCCACACTATTTAAAAGTCACTAACCGTGGTATCTAACATCTGAGATATTGAAAGTGTTTCTGGTTTATTATATGTGATTAAACCCAATAAAATGGTTTCTGTATATCGTCATATTTAAAACCGGTTTTAAATGCTTCTTTTTAATGATTAAACGTTTTACAATATTGTCTTTATTTCTTTTTACGTAAAAAAATGTTTTAAAAGCCATAAAAAGGTAAATAACGAGTTTTTTATTTGTGGGGTCACCACTAAGTTATGGTGGTTTT
>BLSH010106108.1:1337651-1364944 GCA_018402905.1 Glandirana rugosa | reverse complement strand
TGTATGTATGTGTGACAGATGGGTGGGCATGTATGACTGTGTATGGGTGATGAGGGGGTCCCTGCCTGTCACATAGCGGTGCTGTGGGCACTTCAGATCCTGCCCACAGCACCGCTGCATCTCCTCTCTCCCCCCTCTCCCCCCTCCCCTGTCACACTGCACCGATCGGTGCGGAGAGGGGGGAGACAAGCCGGCACTTCCGCCGGCTTGTTTACATGTGATGCTCCGTCATTTGACGGAGCGATCACATGGTAAACGGCCGCTCCAAGCGGCCATTTACCGTGATCCGTGATGCGCCGGGTCTCATAGACCCGGCGGTCACGGATGCTCCCAGGTGCGCGCCCCAGGGGGCGCGCGGGAGCGCGATTGTGGGAGGACGTTATATAACGTCCTCCCACAACAATGGGTGCCACTTGCCGATGTGTATCTACGCTACACGGTCGGCAAGTGGTTAAAGGAGAAGTATGGCCAAAGCTATTTTGGTCCTAATTCTCCTATGGATTACAGGAGTGTGCTTCATTCTGCTAAAGCCCACTGTAGGCTGACATCACAGCTGGTCCAGGCTCTGGTACCTGGACTGGCAGCTGGTTTAGCCTCTCTGTGAGCCTATGGAAGACTGAGTCAGCTGCTCGCTAAAGGCCTGTACACACGATGCAATGGTTGTACAACAACGGTCTTACAACGGCTTGTTGTACGATAATCCGACCGTTAATACGCACAATTACAACAGCCGACGTTCAACAGTTGTACAACAAAAGTTGGCTGAGCAAACTAGAAAACTTTTGTTGGCCAACAAGCCATTGTATGACTGTTGACTTGTTTGTATAGAGAAGTTGTGCCAAGAAAGATGTACGTGTAAAACTAGCATGCTCAGAAGTCAGGAACGTCCAGAAGTATCCGTTCGTGTAAACCTACGTTCCTAATTCACAAATCACATTCACCTGAACTTCCTCTTTATACGATCGTAACACGTCACTACGTTAGGCTTGTTGAAGCTTTGTTGTACGATTACTTGACTCATGTCAGTACGCTAGACACAACAGCCAACAGCTGATTTTGGACAAAGTTGAACATGCGGTCGTATGACCGTTGCACTGTGTGTATGAGACATAACAGTCATCGGCATTCTTCAGACTGAATACCGAGAAATGAGTAGAACTGGTGGGGGACAGCTGCAGCTCGGATTGGTGCTGAAGCCATCTAGGTGAGTATGATTGTTTATTTTTTTGTATTCCCAAACTTATCTTTTAAAAATTCCTGCCAGCGAAAGTTGTCAGTAAACAAAACCAATATAATTCTGGAGTAAGTAGGGCTGTGATGCCCCCCTTCAGTTAGTATGCTGTCAGCTTCACAGCTTCATTGGTTGCTAGGTTGAAGCTAGCTGCGCAACACCACAACAACCAATGGCACTGTGTAGCCGTGGGACTGAACATTCACTAAAGAGAGTGTCCAGTATGAACACTCCGGCTTCAGTGCTTGCTCCCACTATGTTTCCATGCAACAAATTCACATACATTTCTCAGGATACTCACATATACACCAAGTTATGGCATAAACTGGAAACCATTTTCTTATGAGTGTCTACTCATGGTAAAACCCTCGATAGTCTGTTCTTGGTCAGCTATAGGCACTCCAGTTCTAATTTTGTAAAAACCTATACGAACCGGGAGTAATCCAAAGATTAGCATGCCCTCCCCCTTTTTTCAAAGGACACCCTATCCCAAACAAGCTTTTATTTTGACGCTGTTTGGTGTATATCTCTTAATTTTCTCTGCAACTCCAAATGTTGACATGTGCAAATGTAGTACTGAGCTTGTAATTATGACATGGGATGGGGCAATATCAAAAGTCTCTGTTTGATCACAGAAAAAAAAAGTGAATGCTGGGCCTTCTGCACCCCAGATGGGACCACTACTACTCTTTCAAATTTTAAGTGATACCCTTTATTGGCTAGCTTAGGGTCTTAAAGATGCAAACTTTTGGGATAAAAAAAAAATCCTTTTGTCAGGTTATAAAGCCAGGCAAAGGGATCTATGTTCTACCAAAAGCTTGCTTCTTAAAGCAGTAGTAAACTCCAATATTTTAAAAATTAAAAACTTTTCCCCTGCAAGGCAATGTTATAATGTGCTAGTATACACCGCATGTGAAACTTACCTTAAAACAAAGCCCTCCACCGGCACACTATCCCTGCTGACAGGGCTTCCATCTTTATCCGGTGTTTCTTCTGGGTTCACGGGTTGTGGGTGCTTGAATGGACGAGCCAAGATGATGTCACTCGATGGAGTCACTGGCAGTGGTGTCGAAGGGACTCTGCTGGGAATGTCTGATGTAAGGAGGGACTCTGCTGGGAATGTCTGATGTAAGGAGGGACTCCACTGGGAATGTCTGATGTAAGGAGGGACTCTGCTATGGACACCTGGTGGCAGGCGACGGTGGCAAGAGACACACTCGGGGCTCCCACTGATTCTGCTTTATGGTAAGTTGAACCAATTCATTTTATTTTACAATGTAATGACAGAAATAATGCACTTCAATCATCCTGACACCATACTAACCATGGTGTCAGGATGATTGAAGCGCTAACACCAGGTGTTTGGAGTATCTTTATCTGCTGATTGTTAAACTCTCTGGAATACACATATTGCTATTGGGGTGTAGGACCTGGGACTGCTGTCCCTCCATCCCTCTTTCTTTCCTTCCTTCTCTTCTCTCTCCTTCCCACCCTATCTCTTTCTTTCTTCCTTCCTCCATCCCTCGTTCATCTCAGACTCGAACCACACCCCATTTGAGCCACGCCCACTAGTTAATTTCAAACATGCCTATTTTTTGTCACGCGCCACATTTCTTCGGTCTGAAGCCCCTGGACTTTTTCCCACCTAGCAATGCTCCTGGTCACTGGAGTCACTGTTTACGGCACAAGGCTCTGAAGGGATGGCACAAGTATGCTGTTTCTTCAGGTGAGGTCATCAGTGGCTATACAAGTAAATATCTACAAAACCACTGGTTCTCAACCCCTGTCCTCATGACCCACTACGTATTTAAGCATTGGGAGATGCAGACTGTGATGTATTTCAGTTATCTTGCAAACCTGGCCTATTAGTGGGTCCTGAGGACATGAGTGGAGAACTACTGTCCCAAACGGTCCACGTTTAGGAAATATTAACAGCACCTACAGGTAAGCCTTATTATAGTCTTACCTGTAGGTAAAACATAAACAAATCCACTTTACTACCACTTTAAGTTGGTCCATAAAGGGCAGAGCTTTTTTTCTCAGAGAAAAGGTGTAGGTACTCCTCCCCTCTGAGTCACTCCTTGTCTTCATCCCCTATCCACCTCCGAGCACCATCCCTTGGTCTCACCCCGACCTACCTCCCAGTACTGCCCCTTAAAGACAATTATTTTGTAGTGCTAGGTAATTTGTATGGAATTTGTTAATGAAAAGCTGTAAAATAGTTCCCCAGCAACCAGCAACAATAGATCCATCCTAGCAACAATAGATCCCTATCAGCTACAATATATCCCTCCCAGCAACAATTGATCCCCCACCAGCTAGCATCAATAGACCCCCAGCACCCTTGGCATTACGTACATTGGGGTCAACTCAAAACCTTTACTTCATGCGCTAACATGGTCATGTGACGAATTTGCATAAATTATTGCATGCGGTAAATAAAATCCAATTCTAAAAAAAATAACGATTATCTGGTATTTACCACAAAATTAAAAATGTTTTGGTAAATATCATTAAATATGTGGTTGTGGGGGTCTGTAGGTAAGGGGTCCCTCAGTCCCCCTCCCCCAAATTCCTTTATTAAAGAATAATATAGATCCATTGTCACTCACGATGCCCGCTGCCACCGCCGGACCTGAAAAAAGAAAAAAAAAGCTCAGTTTGCAATAAACGCTCCCGTGGTCTGCCTACTCTGCTGTGTGACATTTCTTAAATAACTAAGGGGCGGGGCCACCCAACGACATCACCTGGTGGCACCTTTCCCTTGTGACATCATCAACCGGTGCATGTTGGGTCAGTAACGTCATAAGCGGGAAACTGCATTCAGTGGTTAGCCTTCATTGTGGGCGGAGCTTTTTTTATTTCTTTTTTTCCAGGCGGCAGCGAGTGTCGACAATGTACCCCTACTCATTCACATGGGGGGTCGGAATTGTTAAAGGGGCTTCCAGATTCTGATAAGCCCCCTGCCCGGTGACCCCCACAACCACAGCAGGGTTGTGGAGAAGAGGTCTTTGTCCCCATCAACACCCCCCCCATGTTGAGGTCATGTGGCCCGGTATGGTTCAAAATAAAACATTTTTTAAAAAACGTTGTGGGGTCCCCTCCCAAAATCTATACCAGACCCTTATCCGAGCATGCAGTCCGGCAGGTCAGGAAAGGGGGGGGGGGGGCAAAGGACCTGGTATGCATTGGGGAGTGACCCAAAGCTGTTTTTTTTAATATTTTTTCATTTACATTTTTTTTTACATTTAGCTGTCAGCGTGGAACCCGCTGACAGCTAATGAGTCAGTCATCCATTGTTAAGGACACGGTGGCCGGGTCCCCGGTCCGCTCTTTAGCAACCATATCATTACGATAAATTACAGCATGAAAAAAATGTGGTAATTACTGCACAATCAAACACTGCATTCATTATTTAATGCAGAATTCTTAGTGAAGTGCACTTTCAAAACTGATTTACCACAAGAGCTATTTTACCGTTCATGTTCCCACTGAAAAAAAACGTGATACTTTCTGCATTAATCAATGACTACTATGGCACAACCCTCTACTACTACTCTTTCAAAGATAATACACTGAGCAAAATTATAAACGCAACACTTCTGTGTTTGCCCCTATCTATCATGAGCTGAACTTAAAGATCTACGACTTTTTTCTATGTACACAAAAGGCCTATTTTTCTCAAATATTGTTCACAAATCTGTCTAAATCCGTGTTAGTGAGCACTTCTCCTTTACCAAGATAATCCATCCACCTCACAGGTGTGGCATATCAAGATGCTGATTAGACAGCATGATTATTGCACAGGTGTGCCTTAGGCTGGCCGCAATAAAAGGGCACTCTAAAATGTGCAGTTTTATCACACAGCACGATGCCACAGATGTCGCAAGTTTTGAGGGGAAGTGCAATTGGTATGCTGACTGCAGGAATGTCCACCAAAGCTGTTGCCCTTGAATTGAATGTTCATTTTTCTACCATAAGCCATCTCCAAAGGAGTTTCAGAGAATTTGGCAGTGCACCCAACCAGCCTTACAACCACAGATCACATGTAACCACACCAGCCCAGGACCTCTACATCCAGCATCTTCAGAATC
Source organism: Glandirana rugosa (assembly GCA_018402905.1). Lineage (NCBI taxonomy): Eukaryota > Metazoa > Chordata > Amphibia > Anura > Ranidae > Glandirana > Glandirana rugosa. Next base: position 1,359,619 of record BLSH010106108.1, on the reverse strand, counting down.
AATTCAAAGAATTTCTGTACAAACTGTCAGAAACCGCCTCAGGGAAGCTCATATGCATGCCTGTTGTCCTCATTGGGGTCTCAGCCTGACTGCAGTTCATCGTTGTAACCAACTTGAGTGGGCAAATGCTAATATTTGATGGTGTCTGGCACTTTGGAAAGGTGTTCTCTTCACGGATGAATCCCGGTTTTCACTGTACAGGGCAGAAGGCAGACAATGTGTATGGCATCGTATGTAGGGTTGCCACCTCATCCCTTTAAACCCGAACACATATGGATTGCATAGGTTCTGAGGCTAATTTAATGCAGATAAGGCGCCAAGTGAGTTTAATTACAACCTTAATCAGCCACAGAACCTGTATAATTAATATGTGTTTGGTTTTAAAGGGATGAGGTGGCAACCCTAATGATATGGTTGAGCGGTTTGCTGATGTCACGTTGTGGATAAAGTGGCCCCTGGTGGTGGTGGGGTTATGGTATGGGCAGGCGTATGCTATCGGCAATGAACACAGGTGCATTTTATTGATGGCATTTTGAATGCACAGGGATACCGTGATGAGATCCTGAGGCCCATTGTTGTGCCAATCATCCACGACCATCACCTCATGTTGCAGCATGATAATGCACGGCCCCATGTTGCATAGAACTGTACACAGTTCCTGGAAGCTGAAAACATCCCAATTCTTGCATGGCCTGCATAATCACTGGACATGTCACCCATTGAGCATGTTTGGGATGCTCTGAATCAGGGTATACGACAGTGTGTTCCAGTTCCTTCCAATATCCAGCAACTTCGCACAGCCATTAAAGAGGAATGGACCAACATTCCACAGGCCACAATCAACAACCTGATTAACTCTATGCGAAGGAGATGTGTTGCACTGCGTGAGGCAAATGGTGGTCACACCAGATACTGACTGGTTTTCGGACCCCCCCCCCCCCCCACAATACAGTAAAACTGCAAATTTTAGAGTGGCCTTTTATTGTGGCCAGCCTAAGGCACATCTGTGCAATTATCATGCTGTCTAATTCAGCATTGTGATATGCCACACCTGTGATGGATTATCTCGGCAAAGGAGGAGTGCTCACTAACCGAGATTTAGACAGATTTGTGAACAATTTTTTAGAGAATTAGGCCTTTTGTGTACATAGAAAAAGTCGTAGATCTTTTGCGTTCAGCTCATGATAAATGGGGCAAACACAAAAGTGTTGCGTTTATAATTTTGCTCAGTGTAGATTCTTCCTGATGAACAGCCATGTCTATCTCTGCCTTGCAGGGGAGGGCTGGGCTGGGGGGCAGGGTGGCAATTGCCCCCCAGGCCACCCTAACTTACATTCAAAATGGCCAATGGCCGCTCCCCTCTCACACTTTTTTCTTCTTGTGGAGGAAGGAAGTAGGGGTCAGGGGCAAAGCCACCAACTAACTGCAGGCAAGGGGGGGGGGCACCCAGGGCTGGCCCTACCATGGATCCTGCTGGGCCCATTGGGCTGCCTCTGGGGGGCGCCGCCGGATTACACAGAGCGGGGATCTCCCGCTTACAAAGTCCTACCTCCTGGACCAGTTTCTATAATAGACAGCACACTGGTGATGTCTATCATAGGAGCCGTTCCAGGAGGCGGGACTTCGTATGACAGCGGCCACGCCATGGTAAGTGGGATATCCCCGCTCTGTGTAATCCGGTGGCTCTCCTCTCTCAGCATTGCAGGCTGTATTGGATGGGCACTGGTGAGGCTACATTGATGGGCACTGATCACGATGCATTGATCAGGTTGTGCTGAGGGGCACTGGTGAGGCTGCATTGATGGGCAATGATCGGGCTGCAATGATTGGCACTGATCAGGCTGTGCTGATGGGCACTGGCAAGCCTGCATTGATGGGCACAGATCAGGTTGCATTTGGTAGGCACTGGTGAGGCTGCATTGATGGGCACTGGTGTGGCTGCATTGATGGGCACTGATCAGGCTGCATTGATGGACACTGGTGAGGCTGCATTGATGGGCACTGATGAGGCTGAGCTGATGGGCACTGGTGAGGTTGCACTGATGAGGCTGCATTGATGGGCACTGATGAGGCTGCATTGATGGGCACTGGTGAGGCTGCATTGATGGGCACTGGTGAGGCTGCACTGATGGGCATTGGTGAGGCTGCATTGGTGGGCACTGATGAGCTGCATTGATGCATTATTTTTGTTAAACCTCTTTTGTTGCTATTAACATTAAAATATGTTACCACCTTGTATCATATTTGTCTTGCTTCATAACATCAATATCCGTTCTAAAACCAGGTGGGCATGGATGGTGAGCTGATTCGGTGGTTCATTTGACCACTTGACTGGACTTGCCCCCCAGGCCTAAAGTTGCCACCCTCCCCTGCTGCCTTGTAAGTATGCTCTACCCCAGTGGTTCTCAACTCCTGTCCTCGGGACCCACTAACAGTTCAGGTTTGCAGGATAACTGAAATGCATCACAGGTGAAATCATTTGCTGCTCAGTGATTGCAGTATTCTAGTCTGCATCTCCTCAAGGTAATGCTTAAAATCTGGCCTGTTGGTGGGTCCCGAGGACTAGAGTTGAGAACCATTGCTCTACCCTGTCTTTATCACACACATCCATGCCATCTAGGGTTGCCACATCATCCCTTTAATCCAGGACACATATTAATTACACAGGTTCTGTGGGTGATTACGGTGGTAATTAAACTCACTTGGTGCCTTATCTGCATTAAATTAGCCACAGAACCTGTGCAATTCCTATGTGTCCTGGATTAAAGGGATGATGTGGCAACCCTAATGCCATCATCCTATCTAACCACAGTAATTTCCCATAGGAGCAGAGGCAAGAAGCTCCATCTGAAAATTCCTCACTTCACTCTGGAAATGGTTTTAGAATCATATTTTTAAGGGCTCATTCACACCATAATGTTCACTAAAAAAGTTTGCATTCATATGTGCTTACATGCATTTCTATGTGCATTTCAGTGCAACTATTTTTTGTTCGTTAAAATCTGATGTGCATTTTTTATGCATTTTTCTCTATTTCTTATGTCATCATATTACTTTACTTTCACAAGCGTTGCAGTTATGCGTGTTTATATGCGTTTATGTATGTTGCAGTGTGGAAAAATGCAGGCATGCTGCATATTTCCAAACAAAGTTGCAAATGTGTTTGCTACTAACATGTAGCAACACCAGACAAAAAGCAAACGCCGATAAAATACACATGGTGATGATTATGTACAGATTCACCAGAGGTTTACATGTTACATTTATAAATCTCTTTGATCTCTGTATGGCTGCGTGACTTTGGAAGGAAAGCCTTAGGTTTGTCAAGCCCATAAGGTGCTATACTTTGATCAGTCACCTGCCTTGTACCCTACCAGGCTAAGAATGAGTTAATGGCAATGAACACATAATCATCTCTAATATAGATAGAGAGTCAGTGCTGCCTACACAATCCAGCATTATGAGAATGTCATATCCTGCTTTAGGCTCTTATCTCTCTGCTTTGCATCACACAGGATCTCTTGCAGGAGCATGTGTTGCTGTTTATTTAAGACTCCTGCTGTGTGTTTTCCAGAGGGTGGTGCACAGCACAATGAGCCAGTGTAGGAGAAAAGCAGACTGAAATTGCCAGGACCCAGTGAAATTCTAAACACAGAAGCGACTGAGCAATGTAAATATTCCTTTATAAACAAATAATGTCATCGCAAAAACGCAGATCAATCAAAAACAACCCCGTGTAATGCATTGGAATAGGATTTGTTTTAAGAATCATTAGACCTAACTTATACTTGTTTGTATTAAATAAATGAGTACATATAGATTATATGCCAATGTATAACCAGGCAAGTTGTGGTGAGGCGGATTAAAGGAAATAAATAGCCCTCCTCCTAAACCAGTTCTGGGTGTATACACAAGGTTTTCAAAAGTCTAAGCCCAGGAGCCTGCATTCACTAAGTCTGGTCTCCCACAGTACACAGAACATGGAAATGCAATTATTTTAGTAAATATAAATATACCTTTTCTCATCAGCATTATATAGCAGTCTTGTGACTTCTATCTGTGTCTGGTTAACGCTTGTAGGAGGAGTTTTCATTCTACTCTGACTGTCCTGTAAGGCTGCAGGACTCCTGACCCTCTGTCTGGACAGTGCTGATTGGCCCTGTACTGATCATATGCACCTTCCCAAGACAAAAAACAACTCTCTAGCAATACACATCAAACTGAGCATGTGCAGAGTGCCTCCAAAGCCTCTGTCTTATCAGGAGATGGATTAGGGACAGCAGAAGAAGGGGAGGACCAGAGAAGACAGGATCAAAGCACTTTTTTTACACAATGCGGAAGATTAACCCCTTAGGTTCCACAGTGAGTGTAACAAGCATACTTTACTGCATATACACAATGATTTTACTGCTGTGGGTTTAGTAACACTTTAACCAGTACAGATCCACACTATAGCCGAAAGACGGCTACATTGCGGATCTGAATTGCCAGGGGGAAGTCCATGGACATCCACCCCTTTGCGCGCTCCCCACGTGCACTCACAGCTGGGGGCGGCGTGCTCTCGTGGCCGCCGCATGCTGCGTGGGCGTGCCCTCGGGTCAGGTGGACTTGATGTCTGCTGGAGACCCGCGATCGTCAAATAGATCGGCAAAACGGGGAACCGCCAATGTAAACATAGCGGTTCTCCATTCTGTGAGGGAGGACATAACAGATCTGCTGATCCCTGTGATCGGAATCAGTTAGATCTGTTATGTCGAAGCCTGCCCAGCCCCCATACAGTTAGAACACATACAGGGAACACAGTTAACCCCTTGATTGCCCTCTTAGTGTTAACCCCTTCCCTGCCAGTGACATTTATACAGTAATCAGTGGCTATTTAAATTTCTGATTGCGGTATAAATGTCAGTGGTCCCAAAAAAGTGTAAAAAATGTCCGACATGTCCGCTGCAAAATCGCAGATCGCCACCATTACTACTAAAAAAATAATAATAAAAACGCCATAAATCAATTCCCAGTGTTTGTAGACACAATAATTTTTGCGCAAACCAATCAATATACGCCAATTGCATTTTCCCCAAAAATATGTAGAAGCATATATATCGATAATAGAATGTGGAGCGCCTCAGCATACATAGTTAAAAACACAAGGTGCATGAAACACATATAAAACTGCAACAAAGTCCTTTTATAATAACCTGGATTCCTGCCCTCCAGCTTCACAAACAATTATTGCAAATGGGACACATCTTCAGGGCTAAGATCCACTCAGGTAAATTAAATAAGGGAAAGCCACCGTGAAGGCAAGGTGCATCTAAGATTTCAGCAACAGATGACACTAGTGCTGCCCACCACCGATGACACCAGCTTCTCACCTCACTGATTCGACCTCCCAGAGATCACATCACTAAGGCCTCATACACACGGGCGTTTTTTGACGCCGGCGTCTACTGACGTTTTTTTCTGCTCCCCATGTTAGTCAATGGCCACATAAAAAACGTCGGCGTTTTTGAGCTGTAGATGGCGTCGGCGTATCAGGGAACCCACGACCAGCGCGTTCCTTGGCTGCATCGACGTCAAAAAGTGCCGCAAAACGCCACGAGACGCCAACAGACGCCAACAGACGCCAACAAACGCCACCTAATATTGTACCGGCGTTTTTTGACGCCGACGTTTTTAGGTTGAAAAATAGCAGAGGAATGATTTTTTTTTAAAAAACGTCTATTGACTCCGACGCTCACTAGCGCTCAAAAACGCCAATGCATAACGCCGAAAAACGTCGACTTTTTTTCCTTGACGTCGGGCCCGACGTTTTGTTTATTATTTTATATACGCCCGTGTGTATGAGGCCTTAGTATAAACATTCAGTCTCTTATCTTCCACTGAGACTTCTCCCATGCAGTATAACCATAAGAAGGCACAAGAAGAGACAGAATCTAATGCTCTCTGTAGCAATTTATTCATAAAATAAGCAGATAAAAGCACTCACATGCAATAGTACCTCAATCCAGGTGCTTTGAAAAAAAGCGTGGATAAAATCGTAGATACAATCTGACTGGCGTCCCAGTCTCACAGGGTGGCCATAGGATGACATCACTGCTGGTTCCTCCCGTACATGTTGCGTTCCGGAAGCGGAACTTCATCAGCGACCCTGTGAGACTGGGACGCCAGTCAGATTGTATCTACGATTTTATCCACGCTTTTATTCCAAGCACCTGGATTGAGGTGCTATTGCATGTGAGTGCTTTTATCTGCTTATTTTATGAATAAATTGCTACAGAGAGCATTAGATTCTGTCTCTTCTTGTGCCTTCTTATGGTTATACTGCATGGGAGAAGTCTCAGTGGAAGATAGGAGACTGAATGTTTATACTAAGTGATGTGATCTCTGGGTCGAATCAGTGAGGTGAGAAGCTGGTGTCATTGGTGGTGGGCAGCACTAGTGTCACCTGTTGCTGAAATCTTAGATGCACCTTGCCTTCACGGTGGCTTTCCCTTATTTTATTTACCTGAGTGGATCTTAGCCCTGAAGATGTGTCCCATTTGCAATAATTGTTTTTGAAGTTGGAGGGCAGGAATCCAGATTATTCTTTGTTGCAGTTTTATATGTGTTTTATGCACCTTGTGTTTTTAAGTGTGTATGCTTAGGCGCTCCACATTCTATTATCAATTATACGTTTGGGTTTGAAAATTTACCTTAAGTGTTGAGCAGCCTTATATTGACTAGAGTCTGTTTGAATAGATCAGCGCTGAATTTATTTGCATTTGTTATATTGAAGAATATATATCGGCCAAAACTGATGAATCTTTTTTTTTAATAATTTTTTTGGGATATTTATTATAGCAAAAAGTAAAACATATTGTTCTAATTTCAAAATCGTCGCACAGTGTTTGTTTATAGCGCAAACAATTAAAACCGCAGAGGTGATCGAATAACACCAAAAGAAAGCTCTATTTGTGGGGAAAAAAATGCTAAAAATATGGTTTGGGTACAGCGTCGCATGACCGCGCAATTGTAATTAAAAATGCGACAGCGCTGAAAACCAAAAATTGGTCTGGGCAGGAGGGGGGGGGGGGTAACCACTTCAGCCCCGGAAGGATTTCCCACTTTAGGACCAGAGCACTTTTTGCGATTCGGCACTGTGTCGCTTTAACTGACAATTGCGCGGTCGTGCGACATTGTACCCAAACGAAATTTGCGTCCTTTTTTTCCCCACAAATAGAGCTTTCTTTTGGTGGTATTTGATCACCTCTGCGTCGTTTCTGATTGCCGCTATAAACAAAAGAAGAGCGACAATTTTGCAAAAAAAAAACTAATTTATTACTTTTTGATAAAATACAAATCCAAAAAAAAATATATAAAAAAACATTTTTTTCCATCGGTTTTGGGCGATTTATATTCTTCCTCATATTTTTGGTAAAAAAATCGCAATCGGCATTTATTGATTGGTTTGCGCAAAAGTTGCCGCGATTACAGATGATGAGAATTAATTTCTGGGGTTTTTATTTTATTTTTTACTAGTAATGGTGGCGATCTGCGATTTTTAGCGGTACTGCGATATTGCAGTGGACATGTCGGACCATTTTGACACTTTTTTGGGGACCATTGGCATTAATACAGCGATCAGTGCGATAAAAATGCACTGATTACTGTGTAAATGCCATTGGCAGTGAAGGGGTTAACCTGCAGGGGGCGCTCTAAGGGTTAACTGGGTTCTCTGGGCGTGTTCTAACTGTATGGGGGCTGCCCTGGCTGGGGAAAGGGGATGATCACAGCTTCCATATAGAGGAAGGCTGTGATCATCGCCCTTCCCCCTTCAACAGAACGGAGATCCGTGTTTACACACACGGACCTCCGTTCTTTCAGTGCGGGGGAGCCATCGCGGGTAGCCGGCAGCGATCGAGTCCGCCCTACCCGCTCCCTGGCTCCCCCTGAACACAGTGAGCTGCGCGCGCTCACAATGCTAGTTATTGCGGCCGCCATCCTGTGACGGCGGTTCGCGATAACGAGCCATCTTGCCGCCGTCACGCTGCGGCGGGCGGTCGGCAAGTGGTTAAGAGCCCAGTAAGCAAGTGGTTAAATAAAGATGCAAGTACAACAGAAAGATAAAAAAAAATTTGCATCTACAATGCAGTGCATAGCACTGTCTCAGCATTCCACTCTGCCTTTATGTAAGCAGTGGGCTGAATCTTGGGAGGAGTTTTGCAAATACTGAAATGCCTTGATGGGTGCTGTGGTGTATCTTGGGGGCATGCGATCCACTAGGAAAAAAATGTTGGTAAGCCACTGATTATTCAGCAACCGGCCAACATTTATTTTCCTATATATATATATATATATTACAAGGTACTGCAGTGCCTATTTTAGCTGCACTGCAGCACCACTCCTGGTTGCCTGACAGCAGCAGAGCAGAGGAAGACTCCTTTTCGGCTCTGGTCACATGGGTTGAGAGAAGGACTTCCCTCACTCTGAGCCACCACTTCATCTGTTGAGGGAGGGGGGAGATCTGTGCAGATGGGGGACCTTGGGCTGGGGAAGGGGGTCTGTACTGAGAAAGGGGGTCTATACTGAGTGAGGAGGCTGTCCTGACAAGGTGGGCTGGAGGGAGAAGTCTGTACTAAAGTTGGGTCTCTACTAAGGAGGTGGCCTGGAAGGGAGTTTTGTATAGAGGAAGAATAGTCTGTACTAAAGGGGTAGGTTGGGGGGGGGGTGTTACTGAGGGTGGGGATTCTATACTGAGAAGGTGGGTCGGGTGGGGTGGGGGGGGCCTGTGGGGATAAATCTGCACGGGGTTGTGGTGTTCTATAAATCTGTACAGTATGAAGTTAAATTAGACTAAACTATTTCAAATAATATTTAATATCACTTTAATTGAAAGATCAAATTCGTTTGCATTCAATATGGGAAAAAACGACAGTGGTTTTGTTGAAATTAGATTTTTCTGCCGCATTCGATTTGGGCAGTTTCAATCTCAACTACATGCATAAGATTGAAAACATCATCTTATGTTTTTAATAGTTTTTGAAAAAGATAATCAAAAGCTTAATCACTCTATCAAATTGGAACTTGCATGTCCATGTTAAAGCTGACCATACACTGTACAAAATTTTGAATCAAACTAGCCTATTGGAAAATTGTTGGTTTAAAATGGGCTACATTCAATCCGATTCAGCCTCTCTTTGCTTATTAAATTAGGGAGAGCAGGAGATTTGACTGCCTGTGCTGTATAGTGGGAATGAAGGAATGTATTTATTATTTTGTTCAGCCTGAGGCTGAACAAAAAAACTATATAGGTGTATGGCCATGTTTGGAGTTACAGACCACTACTAGTAATTCTTCCCAGAGGCTATAATGAAAGGGTGGGGTGTGAATAGTTTTGTTTTGTATAATTAGAATTGGAAGATTTGCGTGGGAATGATACAGTATCTGCAGAGAGACTTAAATGATGGGATTTTCTGTAGATCAGGATTATGTCTTCCTTGTACACCAGGCTAACTGTGATAGAAGTATTTTAGACAAAGTTGGAGTCTGGGGTTTTGAAGCAATTTCAGGGCAAAAATCAAAATCCCTGGGATAATAGGCCGTCTGTCTTTCTTTCTATGTATTCTCCATTTAAATTGTTGGGTTTGCCTGAAGTGTACTTTTGAGCCTCTTATCAGCCTGAATGACTGATAACAGTGCAACAATTGGCTTTCAGGTGCACAATAAAGAAATGTAAATAAAATGTCACGTGTCAACTACTGCAACAGATATAGTAGATTTTACCAACAAATTTGTAAATGCTATAGTGGTTTTGAATCCTATTTAGATTTACAGATGTTGAGACTCCTTTTCTTCTGTAGTATAGGATATCTCTATGTCTGATAGTTATGATTCTTAAATAATGATTCTACCCAAGGTGAAGATTTGGTTATAGATGGAGACTAATGAGCTGAGTTTCTTCCATGTCTTGAATAATTCCCAGTTGTTGTATTCTTCCCACCTTTGTGAGCCCCGGTGCTTCTATTGTCTTGGATATTCCAACATTGAGATCACCTTGCCATAATGTTCAGCCCTGCCCCATTGAAATTGTGGGTGTTCCTGTCCACCCATGTGTGTTTCAGTGCTTCTATTTAATTCTTCATAAAATAAAACAAATATAAAAATCAAAATGATTACAAATAAAAATTTAAGACTAAAAATGGCCATACACTGCTCGAAATTCGGCCAGATCAGGAAGGAATATCGATCATTGTGGCACTGCCCACATGACAAAAGTCAAGGAGTTGATCGACTTTTGTTGCAGGAACATTTTTTTTTTCAATCATTGTATTCTGACAGCTGTGTGTGCAGCCGTCAGAATACAATGTCCTGGTGGGTGGATAACTCCATCCGCCTCTTCTGTGTGGATGGAGGAATCTGTTAGTTACACTTACAATGAATGTCCAGCTTAACAGCATGAAACTAGTACATTTTCTATTGCAACATGAGTTAATGTAATATTCCAGTAAAGACTGTAGTCCTGCAAAGTTACTGACGAATATGAGACATACTGTACAACTTGTTTAGATTATCTTCATCTTTATGCAGAATTAGATTATTCAGTTACATGTCAATCAGTTAAACTGTTAAAACGAAAGTGTAACTATAGTAACTATAGCCATTTTTTTTAGTTTAGTTCTCAGTAGGGAAGGGTGAGAACCAGTGGTGGCCCCTTCATCCATGCATTCGGCCCCCTAATCTACATACAGGGCATCGGATGCATGGATTTCAAATGGGCGGTGTTTTTTTTTTTTAAGCACGTGATTAGAGGCAGAAACTCTAATGGGCTTCAAAAAAGGGTGGGCTCGGGGCACAGAGCACTGCGCTCTAAGCCCACCCAGTTGTGTGACAATAGCAAATGCATATTCGCTATTATCACACTGATTCTCCTCCCGGCCAATCAGGAGGTGGGTCTTGAGACCCGTTTCCCGACTGGCTGAAAGGAGAAGTGATCCCATTGGCCTCAATGATGCAGTCGCCACTCTCTGGGAACACGCGGCTCCCAGCACCGCTCTGGGGGGATGATCTCGGAGGCTGTGCCCGGACACCCGCTCCTGCTGTCACCCTTCGGGGATCGGATCTGAGGTGAGTGACGGAGCCATATACACCTGAAGGGTTAAGTGAGCCCCCACTGGTTAGAACCTCAGATTTCAATGCCATCTATGTCTCTACTTGGCAGATTGACCACATATTTTGTGCTGGTGTCCATTGCTATCAGGACACAAAATGATTGGAGATCCAAAATGTTACTGTTGTCACCAGTTTCATTGGGGGCACTAGTTCAGACAACAACTGTCTGAGAAGGTTACCTGCTACTTTGTAGAGCTTTCCACTCATTTCCTGTCATACGTCCAGAACAGGAAATTAGAAAACTTTCCTCAATGGCACACAGACATAAAAACATCATTCCAATATTTGTAATTAGTTCATACGCTACTCAACATTTTTGGCTATATATGCATGTTAAGATTTTATCCCCTGAAAATATTTATGGCTTAGTAGAAGTGCTAAAAGACTTAAGCCATAAAAGCAGGCTGAATGAAAGAAATGTAACAGATTCCTCCATCCACACTGCATACTGCATACAGACAAATACCCCTGCCCAACTATTGTATTCTGAGAGCTGGCGCCTGGCTGACATCAGAATGCACAAACTGTGACTGCATCTGATTGGATGCAGGTGCTGTTTGGCTGACAATTTTCACACAGGTTTCTTCGATAAAAGACGATTTAATGATTGACTTTTGACAGATGGAATAGTGTTGGCAGGGCCATACACTGCTCAGATTTCAGTTGAGCCATGTAGGGGCAGCTTGAGTAGAAAGAAGAATTGCCTCAAGTGGTATCATTAAGAGGCCAGTCCTGTTTAGGAACTGTCCACTGCTGACATGCAGTGTTGCCAACCACCAGTAAATATACTGACAGTTTGTAAAAATCAGTGATTTTTACAACTGTCTATAAATATCAGGGTCTGATAATTTGTAATGCTGTGCTGACTTTTTAAGTGTAAAGTGGGCAAACTACTTGATATGGGTATTGTCAGTGTTTCCGTTGTATGCAAAATCGATCGTTCGTATGCGCGATTTGAACAGTCGAACATATGACGGTCGTACAAGGGAGTTGTATGAGCAGACTAGAAAACTTGGTCGTACCAACAAGCTCTCATACGACCGTTGTATCGTGTGTACAGAGCAGTTGGTACAACAAAGTTGTATTGCTCGCATGCTCCAAAGTCAGGAATGGCTGGATGCTAATTACATGCACCTGAACGTTCTTCTGCGGTCGTACGATCGTGTAGTGCAGTCAGTATGCTACATACAACAGCCAACATACGATTTGACACGATCGTACGTGCGATCGTCGTCCCGTGTGTACGGGGCTTTCGTTTTAAATAGGAGTTCTGTTATTTTTCAGGTTGCCAGTAAAAAATGTGCTCCGCCAGTAAATGTTCCATGTTTTGCCAGTAAAAAACGCTGCGGGAGGTTGGCAATACTGCTGACATGATTGGCCCACAATGATACCTATCACCCATTTTTTTAAATTACTATGTTACCTAGGAAAAGGCATGCCATATATTTGAACAAATCTCATCAAACTTTATTGTCAAATATTTACCTGTTTTTCACCAATATGTAAAATGAAATGGAAGATCCAAAGGGGGTGGAATGAAACTGAAATGCCAGTGTTCCGTTGACTGATCTTTTTTAAAAAAAAGTATCCAATCTTTGGTTATACTCAAATATATTTATCTATGAATCAAAAATGGCAATTATATTTATATACCGTAACTTATTATATTTTATAACTTATTTAACAACGTTTTTTTTCTTTGACAATAGTTTCACAGCTTTTTTTGGCATCCTTATATAGAACTCAGGACTTTCAATTATAGGTGTAGGCCTTCTAATCCAATACTAAGCACAATGCATATAGTAATTTCCGATAAAGTGATAGTGGTTATAAAACAAGTAATTCCCTAGGTAATTTTTATCAGTTGTTTATCAAGCTTACAATACTAATTGAGCTTTTAGTTTTTCCAATTACTGCCTTAGTGCTCTGTTAAATGAAAATGAATAAGATAAATGCGAAATCAATTTAAGGATTACATTAACAAATTTCAGCATAATACATGGAAGATCTATATCAGTCACAGAAAGGAGGATTGCTAGTTTTTAAGCTGTGTCTGATAATCTGCCAGTTTACCTTAATGCTGTGAATTGATAAGTGTCCCAATGAAAACTTCCCTGCATTATATAACTAATGAAAACTTCACCATTTTCACTGCAAATTAAACTATTTCAGTGCAGGGCTCAAATATGGTCACACAATTGTGGTGTAAAGTGTCCAGTACAAAAAGAAAATACATTCCATTAAAAATCAGTGCATCAAATACAATAAATAAAACACCTTTCAGCAATAATTTCCAAACCACTGACAGTCTTAAACATATTGCTTAGGGAGGAGTTTTGTGGCTTCATGGGCACATGCATGGCAATTTTGAGACTGTGAATGATGAAATAGGACCAACATCTGTTTAGCATAGTGTACAGTTAGCACTGGTTGGAGAATGCATTTGTATGCAAGTTTTTTTTTTCATTTGAATCTTGTAATAAATAGTAATTAAAAGCAATATTGCACTCTGCAAGTTTTTTTTTGTATATATGTGGCACTGACACTGAATAAAGACTCTTCCCCTTATATTTTACATAGACACTCCCATCTCCTAAACCACCAAAAACATGATAAAGAAATATTAAAATTAGATAATTTTTCACGTAATCTATCCAAACATACAAATATTGTAGCCACCAGTTCCCATAACTACACATCTTTTTGCTATGTTTTACCAGCAAGTAGAAAAATACAAAAAATTAAAATATTAATATAGGAAAAAAGGGTCATTTCTTGTTTTTCCCTTTTTGCTGTACATGTAAGGTTTTTTAGGCCTTTGGTATACCACTTTGTGTTTTGACAGTGTTATTCAACAAGTTATTCTCACTGTTTTTACATATGGATTTTCTGAATGGATGTTGATGTGAAGCGCTTAGCCCAGCAGGAGCCACTGATGATAGTGAGTCCCCTGTTCTGCCACAACTCTTAACTGCTCTATCCCCATTGATACACTTGATCTTAGACTAAAACCCATTTACCCCTGTTTGACTTAAGAGTTAGTAAGCTACCACTCTAAAATAATGCACAGGAATAAGAACACAAACAACTTGGAGGTAAATTGATTAAATGTATTATGGCAAATGCAATCAAATAAGGCATACATCGATGAACAGAAGAAAGGGTGCTAAAATGGATAAACAGTCAATGACCCACTAACTAACGCTTGAAAGACTATAGCTAAGTCAAATTTAAGGGTGCAACTAGGGGTCTCTAGAATGGTATGATGGGGTCCTTGTGAGTACCTTATACATACAACCTCAATGGTGGGTGGGTGTACGTGTTCCTAGTGAAAGGGGTACCCCTGAAGGTGGATGAGAGTACCAGATGGCTAATAGTCAGCATTAGCTAGCTTTAGTTGGGGCACTTCTTTAGGTGGTGCACATGAGCAGTCCTATTCAGAATGTTGGCAGTGACTGTATATGAGCAGTTGAGCAATGCAGTTCAGCTTACCACTAATGACAGTCAAGTGGTCTGGTCCCAATAGCTTGGCGATCAGCAGGTTCTGGAAGTCAAATCTCATGGGGTGCAGTCTCTCAGCTCCGGTTCTGGAGATGTATGCTCCCTCTCCAGCTCAGTCTCTGGAGCAGCTTTGGCAAACAGGGAACGCAGGTCCATCCTCTTTCCCCAATGCAGGTGGACAGGCACTGCAGTAGGCCCGCTCAGCTTCCCTCAGGCTGAGAGCACAGACCCTGACTATAGGTCCATGCTCTTTTCTCATCATGATGAACTGTTCCTGATCTCAATCAGCTTGCCCGGGAAAACTGTGAAGCTCTCCTCCTCCAGGTGCAGTGACTTGGGAGAATTAAAGCCCACAGCCTGTTAGCCTTCATTAACTAATATAGTGCAGATCCCCTTTAAGAACTACAATTCCAATACAGTATGGTGCCTGCACAGTGAGTCCTCTCTCAGTTTCTGATTGGTTCTTACTCTTCCTCCCTGTCCTCTGATAGGTTCCATGTTGCTGTTGCAGAAGAAGGTAGGTGAAGAAGCGAGTGGAGGATTAGTACAGATCCCACTCTCTCACTGATCCAGGTGGGAAATGGAACCTACATACACAGAAACAAAGTCTCAGTGCTCCACAGCCACTCTTGCCAGCAGCACCAAGAAGGGGAAGAGGATTGCAGCCTCTTCACACACATACAGCTCTGCAACACATCAGTGGGGGTAGGAGTGTGAGTGGATGCACCACAGCTCCCAACTGTCCCTGATTTTGAGGGACTGACCCTGATTTGAAGCAAAGTCCCTCTTTCCTCTTCATTTGTCCCTCATTTTGGTCTGATCTATATAGTTTTATATAAAATGCACTTTTTTTTTATCTTTCATAAAAGTGTTTCCCAGTGCTAAAAGTTCTAAATTGCTTCATGTGTAAATTTTAAAAGCCAGTATAAAGGAATAGTAGTGGTAAAAAAAATACCTGTGAGATTAACTAGTCATTTTTTTGTATAATACTCCTTTAAGGGAGCTTGGCAGGGGTTTGTGTCCTATGGCTACATACTTTTGATAGTAGGTGTTCCTTGTTCCCATCTCAAAAAATTGGGAGGTATGGATGCACTCCTAGTTGGCAGCACCTAGCTACAGCTGCAAAGTACACTTTGGTGAAAAAAATAAATACAAGACTAGTGTGGTTTACCTTATTATTCCTAATTGTTCCTGCAGTTTTATATATGTAATTCATTTAAACATCAGTTCATTGAAAAAAAAAAAGTAGTCCCTTTAGGGATCCTAAATTGTTGTTTTGCCTTCCTACTGTTCTCCAAACTGTGTATATAGGCCCAGGGTGGTTTTCCTAACTTTTCTTGCAATTTTGCAGGTGTAATTGTTTCCTCTTACAATCCTTAAACGATACGTGTCCTTACAAAACCCCCATTTTTTTTTAAATGTGCAGCTGCATTGCACATGGCCTTCTTGGTTATCAAGAAGTTTTGGCCATTTACCTAACAATTAGACTGTGACATTTTATTTTTACTTACAATCTGTCCATGTTTAATTTCTTCATGTCATAAATATTTATAACTATATAAGAGTAATATTTTTTTGATTACATTTATTTTTATATTTTATTTAAACTTTGCTGAAGGTCTTGCTTATCTATAACAATTCAAATAGGAAGTAACTCTTTGTGGTGTCTTCTTTTGTGGATACAGATTTATTTTATCAACTTTTGTCTAAATGGGTCCTTTCACATGGGCATTCAGCCTAGATCCGTCTGTCAGTTTTTCAAGACAGATCCAGACGGAAGGACAATACATCACTATGGCAAGCAGGTGTAAATAGATGAATGTAACCTTACTGTGCATCTGCATACATCTTTTTAAGTCCACAAAAAAAAATGGAAAAGGTTTGTATTCTTCTCTGCTTTGGCAGACATAAACTGATACAAATCGTTGTTGTTTGTTTAGATCAGTTCCGTTTGTGTTCATTTTTTGTAAATTTATTTTTTATGTATTCCAAAAAGGAATGTAAACTGATAACAAAAACAAATGTAAAGTGATTTATAATGACCTGAATGCAATTGAACAGCATGGAAGACGGATGTGCAAAACCGATATTATCCAATGTCAACTGATTCAATATTCATTTGTTTTTTTAGCTTGACTCTATTGACACCACTTGTGTGAAAGGGGCCTTTTTTAATCATTTTTTTGGTGTCTTTTGTATAACATATCCTTCTTGAAAATAAAGAATTAAAAAAAGAGGGAGCGGGGCTTTTTGAAATTAAAAAATAAATTAAATAAACCCTGTTCCAATTGAATTTTTCCTGCTTGTGGCTGCAGTTCAAGACACCAACAAAGGTAAAGCAGTCATGGAAATGGCAGTGACAACAGTGACAATGTGAGTGACTCTCCTTCCCCCCCCTTATACCCATCTTCTTGCAGTCAGTCGAAACCATCATTTTATGTTTTCAGCTCCTTTGTGATTTCAACACTAAAAAGTCTAAAGTTAGATTGTTCTATCAAATTGCAACTTGCATGGCCATGTTTGGAGTTACAAACCACTACTAGTAATTCTTCCCAGAGGCTATAATGAAAGGGTGGGGTGTGAACAGTTTCGTTTTGTATAATTAGAATTGGAAGATTTGTGTGGGAATGATACAGTATCTGCAGATAAACTCAAATAGGTGGGATTTTCTGTAGGTCCGGATTATGTCATTCCCTGACATCAGGCTAACAGTGTTAGAAGTAGTATTATAATAGAAGTATTTTACACAAAGTTGAAGTCTAGGGTTTTTAAGCAATTTCAGGGCAAAACTATAAAATCCCTGGAATGATAGTCTGTCTGTCTTTCTATGTTTTCTCTATTTAAATTGTTGAGTTTGCCTGGGGTGTACCTTTCAGTCTCTTATCACCCTGAATGACTGATAACAGTGCAACAATTGGCTTTCAGGTGCACAAAAGGAAAATAAAATGTCGAGGGTCAACTACTGCTACAGATATAGTACATTTTCCAACATTTTTGCAAATGCTTTAACTGTTTTGCATCATATTTACCTTTACTATCCCGTTAAAATGTTATTGTTGAGGCTCCTTTTTTTCTCTAGTATAGGACAGTATTGTGTATAATAGATGTGATACTTAAATAATCATTCTACCCAAGGAGAAGGTTTGGTTATAGACGGAGACTAATGAGATGAGTTTATTCCATGTCTTGGATAATTCCCAACTGTGGTATTCTTTACACCTTTGTTTGCTCCGGTGCTTCTATTCAATTCTTCATAATATAAAATAAATATAAAATACAAAAATGAATTCACATAAAAGTAAGTGATGAACAGCAAAAAAAACAGCACATTTTCTATTTCACTATCTTTAATGTAATATTCCAGTAATATCTGTAGTCCTCCAGAATTATAAATGAAAATGAGTCATAAAAGTTGTTTAGATCATTCTCTTTATGACAATTTAGATCATTCCGTCACATGTCAATTAGTTAAAATGTTGAAATGAATGTGTAATCATGATTTTAAAGATAAGTAATCTCTGTACCCAGCGCTTTAACCTTTACTTCCTCTGTTTGGTGTTTATGGTTAATATCGGTTGTTGGTCGGCTGCCGCTATATATAAATAAACCTAGTATAGACTTTAACTGCCTGTGTGTTCACCTCAGTACACCTTTTGGTCAAAGTTAGCAAGTTGCTAACTTTGACCAAAAGGTGTACTGAGGTGAACACACAGGCAGTTAAAGTCTATACAATGTGTAATCATGGACAACATTTTTTAGTTTAGGTTCAAGTAGGGAAGTGTTAGGAACCTAAAATTCTAATGACATCTATGTCCCTACTAAGCAGATTCATCCTCACTTGTCCTGATGACCACTAATCATGGGAACACAAAATGATAGGAAATCCAAGATTTTACAATTGTCATAAGTTTCAATGTGGACACTAGTTAAGGCAGCAATTTTCCTGCTAATTTGTACAGCCCTCCACCCATTACCTGATGTACCTAACACATAGTTAGCAAATCTCAGTAAGGTTACACAGACAAGAAAGAATCCTTACAAATGTTCTAACTAGTTCATACACTACTCAAATGTGTCAGTTATAGATATATTTTAAGATCTCATCCCTTCGCCCTCAGTAGAAGTGCAACAAGATTTAAGCTGGCCATAAGCATATAGATATTAAACAGATTCCTTCATCCATGCTAGCAGCATGGATGGATGAATCCCCCCCGCCATGATATCGCCAGCTGTCAGAAAAACTAAATAGTTCCCGTATCTGATAAGTTGCAAGTACTGTTTGGTCAACAATAGTTGGTTAAACAATCAACTTTTATGATATGAAGCTGTGCCAGCAGGGCCAAACACTAACTGAATTATGACTGGCTATATTTTCATATGTTCGCTTGTTTTTCCCTTGTTTTGCTGCAGTTAAAATAGTAAAGCCATAGCGGGTCAGCAGGGACCGGCCGAGATTCAAACCATGTAGGGGCAGCTTGATTGTACCCATGTTGTTCGATCAATCAACTTGGGTACCATCAGCCTTTATGTGATATATAGCCACTAGCAATAATCACCGTGGGGTTGATTTACTAAAACTGGAGAAAGCAAAATCTAGAGAAGCTCTGCATAGTAACCAATCAGTTTCCAGGCTGTATTCAAAGTTTAATTGAACAAGTTGAAGTTAGAAGCCGATTGGCTATCATGCACAGCTGCACCAGATTTTGCACTCTGCAGTTTTAGTAAATCAACCCCTGTGTGTTCTCCTGGCAGGGACGGCTCCCCCTGCCCACTCACTGGAGAACACAATAGCTACATGGGAGGGATTCCCCCATCCACACTGACTATATAGATGATATAGATGGGGGAACCAAGCAATTTTCTTTTCTGCAACCAGTGGTTGCAGGAAAAAAAATCGCAACATCTATGGCCAACTTTAGAGTGCTAGGATCTGAACCCATGTCTGGCAGTAGCTCTTCCTGCTGAGCCACAGTTGTGGTTGTTGGTCAGCACCTTTGAACAAGCCTGCCTTGTTTCTTGTGAACCTTGAACTCCTTGCTCCTCCCATGAACTTCCTATTTAAGCCATGCCTTTGCACTGTTGGCCAGATTATTGTGCTCTCTCCCGCTGATATCCTGCTCCTTTACAAACCTAGTTCAGAGTAAGGGGATGTCAGCACTAGCTGCTGCACCACAGACCCACTTGGGAGAGAGGATTGTACCCCCCCCCTATCTACCAGAACACCCTGATCTTTATTGACCATTGACTCCCCCAGTTGTTCTCCTCTTGTATGATGTATGCATGCTTTTAGCCCCCAAGTGCATAACTTTACATTTGTCAACAATAAACCTCATTTGCCACATAGATGCCAAATTAAACAGTGCATTGAGGTCTACATGTAAGTTGGAGACATCCTGTAAGTACATTATTCCACTGCATTACTTGGTGTCCTCTGCAAACAAAGCTTGCTCACATTAGGATTGTGAAAAAGCAGTATTTGATCAAGTAGTGTTTTAAAAAAACAGGAGATCTTGAAATTTGTGTGTATTTATTTTTTGGTACAAGTGATTTCTATTCTTTAGAAATGTTAATAATAACTAGGGTTGCACCAATACTGAGTATTTGCATGAGTACTTGTACTCGTGCAAATGCTCCAAAACCTATACCTTTGCTGTGCGATTTGAGCCATACAAAATAAATAGGCTCAAATTGCACTTCAAAAAATCACATGCAATTTGAACAGGAATGCAATGCGATTCTTGTCTGAATTGCAAGCAGTTTCATGTACCGCTCCTGTGTGAACCCAGGTTTGTCAGAATGGCTTCATTCCTGTTCAAATCACATGTGATTCTTTGCAGTGAGATTTAAGCCCATTCATTTTGTATGGGCTCAAATCACACCGCAAATGTATAGGTACTCGGAATTGGTGAATACTTGACAGAAATTATTGGTAGTCGTACTCACCGGTAAAAAACGGTATTGGTGCAACCCTAAAAAAATAACCATTATAACAGGTTTTCCCCTTTCTGTCACTTTTTAAACATCATTTCCTCTTTCCTTCAGATTACTAATTAAGGGGAGCGGTTAACTGTTTACGTGTGTTATAAAACTATTGGTTTAACCCACATTGAGCTTACTCACATTTGGAATGTGATTTGTGAACAAAGTAGAATTTGATTAAGATTAAGAAGAGGTTAAAAAAAACAGGTGTTTAAAGCAAAATGAGTTATCTAACATGTAAGTATCATTGTAAACTTTGTGTAATTAACATTAATATTGTAACTGTGATAATGAGTGGCAGCAAGGTTGAATGTTTTGCTCAGTACACAGTATGCCTAATGTATACAATAATGGAGCAATAGCTCCAGGATGAATACAGTTGTGACAGATATGAGCAGGTTGCCCTTCTGAAAGCTCACATTTGAGGTCTGGAGGAGTGAATTGAAACACTGAGTGGAACGGACAGGCTCAATGAGCAGGTGGTTAATGGAATTCATGTGGAAGGTGAAGGGGCAAGTCAGGATGATCAAAAAGGAAGATGGGTTACTGTAATTAGAGGGAGCGGTAGGGAGTCACAGAAAAGGAAGGCCAGTTCTGTGTTTTAGCACCCAAACAATTTTGCCAAGTTGAATGAAGATGTGCAGGTGCAAACTCATATATTATAACAAATATGGCAAAAAAATAAAAGTTGCCTATAAAACACCTTTCATGTTTTCTTGTATACTAAGTAACCTTGCAATTAAACCTCTTTCCCATAACTACAACCAGCCCATTATCAAAAGAGTCAGAGGTCATCTCAAGTATGACAATTGCTGTGCCCTTCAACTGCCTGTCTTCACACCTTGCAGTCAGAAGATAAGGGATAGGGTGTAAGGCCAGGCATCTGACTTCAGGTGCCGCCTCTGCATTGACAGCTCACATTTCTATACTGAGATATCCTTTTATAACAGACTGTCCATCTGCATAATATAATGAAAAAAGTGATCTGGTTCTCCGATTCTTCAACTAAGAATTCTAAGCTATGTGATTTACATTTTTGGCTTTTATTAACTCTTGGGTTAAGTGAGGAGTCCTGCCTCCAAATGTAGTGTAATTAGTACTGGCTTCTGAATAGCTTCAGGGCAGAAAAAGATTGCACTGTACAATTAAAGGCTCCTTCCTCCTGCAGAAAAGGTTGGTCCATTCAAACAATATTAGCCTAATGCAGGCCATAGACAGTGCAAATTTCTTTCCTGCAACCACGGATCGCAGGAAAGAAATTTGCACACATTCCCCATCAACACAGACAGTGTTGACAGGGGAATCCCTCCTGCTGATTAATGAACGTGACAGATACCGGA
>BLSH010106108.1:1310855-1337641 GCA_018402905.1 Glandirana rugosa | reverse complement strand
AAGCCGTCCCTACCGGGAGAAGACAATGATTATTGCTAGCAGTTATAGCAGTTGCTAGCGATCATCGCAAATAAATCTGGAGTGCTGGTTATACCCAAGTTGATTGATCAGCTTGGTACATTCAGCCTGAACATTCATGGTTCAAATCTTGGCCAGTTCAGCAGAAACCGGCCGAGATTCCAACTATCTATGACTGGCCTAAGTCAGTGATGGGGTTGTTGGGGGCACAGAGATGGAGGAAGCTTTTTAATTGTTTCACTGCATCATTTATGGGGTGGGGGGAGGATTATAGTTTCAGTTACTCGATAAAATGTACAAAGTGACAGGATAGCACTAGAAATACATTACCTGACAGAATTTGAGACTTGAAGAACTAATTTGAAGCCCATCTCTGGGAGAAAGCTAACCCATCTCCCATCCCTCCTGTTACGAAATCACGTGCAGGGACACACAAAACCTGCACCATTTTGTGAGGGTCAGCAAACTCCTCATCCCCCTCCCAATAACTTAGGAATTCCTAGGTCCCCGTAACAGGCTCCAACAGGTCTGGAGATGTTTTGGCAAGCCTGATCATAAGCACAGGATGCCTGAAGATAAGGAAAGGCCATTAATTCCCCTCAGGTAGCTGTGACATTCCAGAGACCCTCAAGCAATCTTAAAAGTAAGAAATTTACCCACATTTCATAACTCCAGATGGGAACGTGACATCTTAATAAAAAGTATATATTTGAATGTGGAAATTCATACCGAATAAAAAGAATCCAAACGTCAATGAATTCGATCCTACAGGAAACCACTGCTAGCTTCTCCTCTTCCCAGGGTAACGGAGAGTGACAAGTCTATTGTGTTTAGACTTATTTGAATGCACTGTGCATGCTGAACTGGAATTCCTGAATGTTGGGTTTGCACGCTGATCCGATCCCGAGATATGATTTCTATACTGCAAATTGCATATTAGGGAGGGTTGTTATTCCATGGTCCGCCCTGGACAGCCCAGGGGCCCTCCTTACCCATGTGAGTGGTCAGGGGCATATGGCCCCACCCCTTGGCCTTCAGAGAAAAGGTGAATAGACCAGATAGTGCTGAGTTCTCACCTTACCATAAAAGAACAAACATCCAAGAACCAGTGGACTTATCAACGAATCTCTGATTAATCACAGACATTTAAATGCGAGTAACTTTTCCCCTTCTATTCTGTCTTATCTCTTTGCTGCTGTATATTATGTCTCTAATTGCTTTGTAACACCATTTTTTTCTGTAAATATTTTATCTGCACCAATTTTGACCTTTTCATTATTAAATCTTATTCTGAAAAGTGTTAATCTTGTCCCTAAAGCTCTTAATACAAGCTATAATGAACCTGTCCCTTTGAAGAGCGCTACTGTTTAGGATAACTCATCTGAATATCCCTGTCTGTGGTGACAGTGTGTGTTACAAGTGATTATTCTAAAATCACAAGTGGTATTGCCAAAATCCGGGTCTTCTGGCCGGCATCCAGAAGTGATGGCACTGAAAGGGTTCATTGTCTGAATCGCTCTCAGGTGGTTGGCACTTAGACGGTGGTCCCACAGGCTGAAGAATCTTTGTGCGGAAAGCAGCTGAGAGTGGTATTGTTACGTTAGTGACAAGCGCGGTGTGAGATCAAGGGGGTCCTCAGTCAACCCGTCAGTGAGGAGGGCAGTGATCTGATACCCGCGTTCGTCACACCTCCCTCCCACATCTAACTGATAACTGTCAGTAAAAGAAAACCCTATCTAAATGCTGATTTCACTTACCAAAAATTAGGATCATGTGATCCTCCAGTATTGGTTCTACACTCTCTCTTACTTTTTTTTTTACATAGGTTGGAGTAATTCTTCATGCGTCTACATAACCGGATATAACACGGACACTTGGCTGTCTAGCGATGGTGTCCATTAAGTAACCAAAAGAGAATGAACATCATTCCAAAGAGTTGGTAGGGGACTGGCCACCGAGGTCCTCCTCACCCAGAAACCATGCCCATGAGGGACCTAGAGGGGGATTTAGGTAAGTATAACTTTCTTCACAAGGTAAGGAAAAAACCCCTGAAGGTTAGAAAAAGGAGGGGGAGGAAGAATGTGGGGTTGTCAAATGTTACCCAGAGTAAGGCTTTAACACCTCAGTTACTGTTAAACTAAGTAGAGTTTATGACTTGAAGTGAAATCTCAATAAACTGTATTATTTTGGTATATCCATATATAATGTATACGGTGATGTCTGAAAGTTTACAACTTTTACTTGTTTTTCCAGTGCCAAGCAACAATTGCACCCACTTAATGTATTCTGGTACTCATTGAGTAACTCCAAAGTGCATGAGATCATCTTACTGGAATACACCTTTCGTGAGTGGAATGCAAAATAGAATTATCACAGCTTAAACTAGTGCATGGCAGAACACACCTCACACCTCACATAGCTAGTTCATTGTGTTGTCTTTATTTTCCTGTCAGCACACTAGTTTGTGCCAGTGCCAATTCCACTGTTTGCTGTTATTGTCTGCTTCAGTCTCTGTTGACTGCTGCTTAAAATAGTGTGACCGCATGCTAATGCCAACAATTCTGTTAATCCGTGCCAGTCATTGAATATGGCATATACCTGCTCAGCTTTTCTGTAAGATCTTAGAGCCTCCCATATTTACTCAAGATAATATAATAAAAACACACAGCCATATCTGTTCGAGATTCTTTGTTAAACCGTAGAAAAAAAAACTGATTGATATGATGGTTATTGTTTGATTTCCAGCTGCCATGGCATATTGGAAATGTGGTTGTCCCAAAAATCTACTTTGTGAGGCCAACCTTTGATAGAAACAGACAATACCTACTATTCTGACAGTTACTGGTATTTGCAGAATATGCAAATGCCAGGGTACATCAAGGGAACAAGCGTGGTTCTACTATTCAGCTCAATACGACTTTATCAGTATCTCTATTTGGGGGCTGCATAGCAGGAATCAGAAATGTATCCTAAGTCACCACATCTACTGAATGCAAGATTGTCTATGTTCATCTCTGAGAAATCAGCAGAGGAAAATAAAATGTCAGATGAAACTCCCCCCAGAAACCTTACAAGCTTAATTACGCCCTCTAGAGATCTGTCTTGTGATTATAACCTCTCCATATAAAGGGATATTGATGAGTGATTGCACTAAAAACATTCATGCCATGTGACAATTTAATCAAATGTATGGCCACCTCAAAACCCAAATGAACCTTCAGTATAAATCAGCTGAATACACGTGTATCAAAACAAAAGGTGTTCAATGTCTAGCAGTTCATTTTCTTTCTAAAGCAGACACATTCTATGTAGAAAAGGCTGTCCCTTGCCAACAGCTGCAGAGCCCATTCTGCAGGGAGGGGACAGGTAGGCTGAACAAAAAAATGTGTCCAGCTTTACTCACAGCCTGCTCTTACCACCCAAAATGAAAAATATAGTTTTGTATGGAGATCAAGGCAAAATGTTTCCTAAACTTCGGGACTTAGATGTGCAATAGTTCACTCCCAATGATGATGTAATACTAAAGTAATTTCAGGGCATACTCAATGTAGCTTTCTGATAAATTTAAAGAGAAGGTGCTAAAACCATTTATTTCTTTTCCAATGATTTTTGTTGAAGAGAAATCTTGACAAATAATAAGGTTCTTGATAACACAGGCACAATACAACAACTGTGTTATAGCAGTGAGTGTCAAGTCATTACATTCTGGTCATTGCACAACTATACCATATCAAAATTACTATCCATGACCATCTCTGCCTGAAGAACAAGATGAAAATGTATGAGATGCCTAGAACTCACTGATCGAGGAAGACTATTCACTGTGAGCATAACAATGTTGGTACTAACACTTACAGCAATTCAAAACTATTATGCTTATATGATTCCAAAAAGCATAGGAGAGGAGGAGGGGGGAAAGAGAAAGAATCATGTGGAGGGACTATTGTGCAATATAACTAAATTTGCTAACATTAGGCCATAATAAAGAGATTACTAAATATAAGCTAGGCTTGAGGTAACCTTGAAGTCCACGATCAAACGTGTAGAAACCAGAATCAGAGCAAAGTTAGAAATAGTATGAGGGAATGGAAAAAGGAAAGAAAGAAGAAAAGAGAAAAAGAAGAGGTTTGCAGTTGATCATCATGCTTTGGACTACTGACCTCTCCCTCCGTCCCACCCCTCGTGGTGCCTGGAGATATCTAATCCAGGGGTTACAAACCTTTTGGAAGCAATGTTGTTGGTCACGAAGGATGCTAGTCTTTTTTTAATTTATCATAATCCAGGAAATTTTGTTTTTCACTAATGCAAAATGTATCACTGGGGTTTTCCATGCTCATGCGATGGTGGTCTTGGCTGCCAGAAAGATAAAAAAGGTGAGGATCCTGAGATTTCTAGGTAGCTCACTCGATAGATCAGAAAATAATGGACCAACTTCTCTGTACACACGGTACAACAGTCGTACGAACGCTTGTCTTACAACCAAAGTTTTCTAGTCTGCTCATCCAACTGCTGTTGTATGACCGTCGCACGTCGGCTGTTCTAAGCTCGCATACTAACGGTCGGATGATCATACAACGAGCAGTTGTAGGACCTTTTGCATATGACCGTCGAACCGTGTGTACAAGGCTTAAGGCTGTCTTAAGGTTTTTGGGTATATTCTGTCCAATCACAGAATGAACCGAATTGAAAATTCTTATCCAAAATGATTTGACTTTCGGGTAAGTCCACCAAATGTGGAGCATTGTACCCTCCTGGTCACACCCCATGAAGCACAGAGGCAATGCATCTGGATAGATTTTTGGCTAACTGCTTTGGAACGAGGTACCATTGTGACAATACCCTATAATTCACCTCCACCAGGGAAGTGTTTAGAATTCCCTTGTGCACAATGGTTGACCACCAAAACCATTTATTTCTACAGATTATTACTCAGCAAGGACAACATGAATATAAGTATCTGCATGAAATACATCTCTAGGCAAAAACATTTTTTAATTTTGGATAGAGTAGGGAAGGATTTGACCTTCTGTCAAGTTTTTATTACTGTTTGTGGGGTTGATTTAGTAAAGGGAAATAGACTGTGCACTTTGCAAAGTTCAATTGCCCCAGAGCTTGGTAAATGAGGCAAACTTCACATTGCAAAGAATACCCAATCACATGCAAGGAAAATAAAAAAAAACAGCATTTTTGCTTGCACATGATTGGATGATAGAAGTCAGCAGAGCTTCTGCTCAATTAATAAGCTCTGGAGCAACTGTGCTCCAACAGTGCACAGTCTATTTGCCTTTAGGAAATCAACCCAAATGTCTCCATTGGGGAGATTCACCACTCTATTTGTACTGGTAGCTGTTATCACTGAGAAAAAAGCAGAGGGGAAATCCAAAATGTTAGAGTTGTCCACAGAACAAGAGGTAAAATTTAATAATAACCCAGACACTTGACCAGGAGAGTTGTACGCTACATCCCAATGCAACAAGGAAAAGAGGAGATACCGCCCCAAAAGGGATGTTTAGGGCGACAGCTGTATCTCCTCTTTTCCACAGAACAAGAGGTAAGGGGCAATCTCCTAATGGTGACAACTGACATAGAAGGAAATTCCTAGCACATTGAGAGACTTCTGCTAGCTTCCTGTTGCATCTCTGGGATAGGAAGTGAAGGGAAAGTTCCCCAATGGTTCACAGACACAAAAAAGAAATATCTGGCAGGGGTTTTAGTCTTTTGATACTCTATCCAAAATAAAAAAAAAGTTGTGGCTCTACATGCACTTGAATGATGTCTACATGGATTTAGTCAGTAACGATTTTCAATTCTTGCTTCGCATGTGACAGATTTCCTTTAAACACTCTGCACCAGCAGCATTTGGGAATGTTTTGATAAGGGAATGAATGAAAACTGAACCAAAAAGTAGATGTGTATCTTTCTTTTTCACAGGCAGACGTATGGAAAGGCACATTTTTCTTCCCTAACCGTTTCCTAATGTGTTTTTCAGAAAAAAATAAAAAAAATAAAAATGTATATGTTAGCATAGATAGCAATTTTCCGCTTATGGAAAGTATGTATCATATGGTTTGTTTGTTGACAGATGTATGTAGATAGAGGCTTGAAAGTTTAACATGTAGTTTTCCCCTGTTCCAGGTCATTTATGGTTTAAAGGTGTTAAAACAGATAAATGACTGCAATGAAACAGGTTCATGTTTCTAAAAGGAAAGCAGCTGAAGCATATCCATTAGAAGATTAGAGTTGTTTAAATTGCATTTATGTTAGCTGGAACCCATTCCCACTGTCCCTGCTATGTCAATATTACTCATAATTATCAGGTAACATGAGTATATCATATTTCTCTTCAGAACAGAAAGATTTCATATACATACACTGGATGTTTTAGTAATATGCGGACTGTATGAGTAGTGAGTGCTCTGATCTCCTTTTCATACGCAGTACAGAATATGTTTACAGAGACATTTACAATGACTCATGATTAGCTCTGGACCACAAGACTTTATTGATTCATTCTTCGCTCACTGCTACTTTAAAGCTGAACTCCGGGGCAAACAGCTGAATACACAGATGAAATACATATACCAAAGTTGTTTTACCTGCCAAAGGATTTGTATTTCTGTCCATCCAGGACTATTTTTCTCATGACAGGTTTACTATAAGTGTGTAAGCACATGGACCTTTGCAGGCGTAAAGGAGCTCTAGCATAGGCGTGTGCAGGGGTGTGCCAGGTATGCCTGGGCACACCCTAATCACCCAGAAATGTGCAGATTCCCCCCTGTTGCCCAGGTCCCACTGCCCTATTGACACCATTCCTGTTTTTATAAATTATTAAATGTTTGTTTACATGTATTTATAACAATTTTATATTTATAATAATTTATTTATTACAGTGTGTGGTTCTGTATATATATATATAAACACACATGCACGTGTATCTGAGTTTTGCGGTGCACACCCTAATGCAATAGGCTGCGCATAACTATGAGCTCTAGCATAAAACTCCCAGCAGTTCCCCATACCCAGGGAGCCACAGGTGGTGTGTACAGTCGGCCATAGAAGTGTATGGCTGTATGCGCTTGGAGCCTTGGACTCATGTAAATGACAATGCTATTTTGCATTGGCATGTATAATTCATAGGTCTGCGACTCTCAAAACCTCCATGACCTGGGTACCCAATATAGAAGTCCTTTGCAATGCTGTACTGCACAAAGTGAGCATGCTGAAGCGTTTCAAGGGATATACCCTCTTCATAAGAGAAGGTATATTCTTTGAAACAGTACAGCATGCTCACTTTGTGCAATACAGCATTGGAAATGTCCTCTATATTGGTTACCCAGGTCATGGAGGTGTTTAAATTGGTGTCGAAATTCTATGATTTAACCGCGTGAGCTCTGGAAGGTGTTACTCCCTTTATGACCAGAGCATTTTTTGCTATTCAGCACTGTGCTACTTTAACCGGCAATTGTGCGGTCATGCAACACTGTATGCAAATAAAATTTTTTAAATGGACGGGTTAGCAGTATTTGATGACCACTGGGTTTTTTATTTTTTTGCGATATAATCGAAACGACAGAATATTTTCAAAAATAAAACCAATATTTTCTCATGTCTGTTATAAAATATATCAAATAAAAAAAATCAAAAATTTAATTTCTTTATAAAGTAAGGCCAAAATGTATTCTGCTACATGTCTTTGGTAAAAAAAAAATCCAATAAGTGTATATGAATTGGTTTATGTGAAAGTTATAGCATCTACAAGCTATGGTATATATATATATATATATATATATATATATATATATATATATATATACTGGAATTTACGCAACTACGAGGTGGTATCAAAAAGTTTTGTAACACGCCAACAGATGGCAGCACAAGGCTGCACACAGAATCACAGGGGACACCAACCTTCATAAGTCAGTGTGCCAAAAGACATCGTCCTGTGTACATCGGGAGCTGTGCAACTGGGGCTATTCTGACCACGTGTGTTACCACATCAGCTATTGCATCATGGACAGCAAGTTTGAACAAAGAGCAAATAGGAAATTCTGCATGAAACTGGGCAAATCTGCCAGAGAGACGTGCACACATAGCAGGACACAACTGCACAAATAGCAGGACCCGGAACAACCCACATCACTGCACAGGTTGAACTTACACTTAAAAATGTACAGTTCCGACTTACAAACAGATTTGACTTAAGAACAAACCTACAGTCCTTAACTCGTTCGTAACCCGGGGACTGCTTGTATACTGGTAATGGCAGTGATCAGCGAATTATAGTGGGACTGTGATAGGGTGGCGGGCAATCTGGCAATAGCTGACACTGGCTGGTATGTATACTACTTGACCAAACCTCCCAACTTTTTGAGATGGGAACGAGAGACACCTATTAGCAAAAGTATGTAGGCATAGGACACACCCCTTGCCACGCCCCCTTAAAAGAGAATTATACAAAAAATGATTAGTTAAACCCACAAGTGCTTTTTTTTTATTACCACTACTATTCATTTATATTGACTTTTGTCAATAGCAAATGCAGCAAATTAGCAACTGGATGAAAGGTTAAGCACTGGGAAACACTTTTTAAAGATAAAAAGTGCATTTTATATACAATTATATAGATCGGACCAAAATGAGGGACAAATGAGCAGGAAAGAGGGACTTTGTTCCAAATCAGGGACAGTCCCTCAAAATCAGGGACAGTTGGGAGCTATGCCTGACTTAACTCACACTGACATCAATAGTGACACTAATACTGTGCACTGTCACTGTACGAATGACTCGGGCAGGATTAACAGCTAGAGCAGAGATATGCAATTAGCGGACCTCCAGCTGTTGCAGAACTACAAGTCCCATGAGGCATAGCAAGACTCTGACAGCCACAAATATGACACCCAGAGGCTGAGGCATGATGGGACTTGTAGTTTTGCAACAGCTGGAGGTCCGCTAATTGCATATCCCTGAGCTAGAGCAATCAAAGAGTTAAATGTGTGCCTAACAATGAATACGATAGCCAGAAGTGGAGATTCCTTCATTAATGATGTTAGCATGGATGGGGTCATCAGTTGATTTTCTCTTGTTCAGTATATGGACTGAAGGAGAAAACATCGGCCTGTCTATGGCCAGCCTTAAAGTATAAAGACAGGTCATAAGCAAATAATTGAATATCTGTTTGCATCTATCTCCCTTGTAAATAGCACAAAGAAATGTGACACCTTCCCAGATGTGCCCTTTTCCTGGGATCTGAGCACACAAAGAAAGCCCACGGGCAAACATTGGCCTATTCTTTACAAAGATATTGTGCTGGAGTAGAAAAAAAGGAGCATGATGAAGGCTGATGAGTTGGGTGATTACACATTTTTGCTGTATGTAATACTGTAAGCTGGAAGTAAAATACATTACTTACTCTTTTTAAATTACTGTTTAAATGGGTACTTTCTAAATGATAGGAAACTATTTGTTAAGTTAAATGTTCCAGTGTATAAAAAATTGGTGGAAGTTCTATGCACTCATCCATGTAATATGACTCTAAGTCCATTAAGAATGCAAAATAGGGGCTACAGTGCCACCTATTGACCAAATGTGATAATGCAGTTTTCTTCTTTGCGAATTATGTATGTAGGAATTTATTGCTATTTATCTTTCCATTAGGAAGACCAGAGTGTTTTTCCTGGAAATGTGAGTTGCTGAGGTAGTTCATTAAAATGAATTAAGCACACTAGTGCTGAGTTTCAGAAAAAAAAAAAAAGCGTAGAGGTGTTGCTTATAGCATAGTAAGAGAAAAATCAAATATCTGTCTGGTTGCTATTGGCAATATAACTGTTATTCTTTTGTGGTAAGTTTAACACACCGTCACTGAGCTCCATGTATAAACACTGTGGAGGTGTTGACCATTGCGAACTAGTTATTTTTCTAGAGCTGGCTAACATATAATTGTTTACGATGGTTCACACCTCCTTTTTCCTTCATCTTGTATTTATGCATGTGGCAGACCCAGACCCAAATCTAAAGGACACTTTTCACTAAGGATTTTATATTGGCTGTTCTTTCAAACTTCCTTTTCAAAATAATACTTCTTTTCAGTATCTTTAAAGCAGTATTAAGCCTAAAAACAAAATGTATTTTATTGGAGCTTATCAATTCAAGGATGTGGTGACTGCATTCAATTTTTTGGGCTTTTATTCCTTTATTTTCTTCCAGTGATCCAGCCAGTAAGTCTGTTATTTTCACAGACCAAGCTGCCCAGTCAAAAGTGGCAGTTAGAGGGTTAAGACAAGCCATTTACCAATGACGTTTGTGCTTACAATGATCAGCTTTTATTCATTTATGTAAAACCTTTATCCAAAAATGAAATAAAAACACAGTAGCTGTAACGCCTTAAAAAAGTTAAAGTGGTAGCTGGAGTTCAGCTTCAATTTGTTAGTCAAGTCCATCAAAATCTGCTAGTCCAGCACTTTCCTCCCCTCAGACTGGCAATGCTGCTGTTCAAAGGTGTCTGCTTTACCCTAAGGCATGGAGTGTGTTACTGGCTAGATCAGCAAGTGAAATAAAGGGGAAAAAGTAAAAAAAGAAGGCAACCGCTGCATTAAGGATTGATAAGCTGCAACATATTGAAATTTTTATTTTGGGGGTTTAATACCACTTTAATATTTCCCAAATCATGGACCCCATTAAGCATGTCGAAACTGAAGTTGCAGCTTCTAAGCCTCATGATTAAGCTCCGAGGGGTGGGGGTGAAACGCGTTGGAGTCCCAGCTGAGGTTGCCACATACTATTGATTGATGGGATTGTTCAGATGTGTGGCCACATGGGGATTTTCCTCTATATGCAGCTTCTAACCGCCACACTGACTTGTGTCAAAGACACAGTAATAAATCCAGGATGAGGATCAGTCATCATCCACATGGCAGCCAGGCAACTAGCATTTTCAGAAGACCCTAAACATCATCTCAAATATTTCTTTCATGGTATATATGGTAAAGCTTTATTAGTGTTACTTATAGTGACTTGACGTGTAGGAATGAAGAAAAATGTTATTAACAAACATTTTGACAAGTATTTAAAGCAGAACTTTACTGTCTCAATAAACGATAGCTATTTAATCCTTATGCTGCTCACATTAGTAAATAGAGGGAATAGGAAGGTATATTATGTATACTTGTTTAAAACTTTTTTTTCTTACATTACTTCAGTTATTTCCTGGTTTCCATTGGCATTTCTTTTTTCCCAGCTAAGCACCCCCTGCCCCCCCCCCCCCGCCTGCATGCCTGAGCTAAGGGCAGATAAATTCCAGGAAGTAAATGCTACATGAATCATTGACCCTTACTCAAGATGGCCACATATTGAAATGCCAGGGGGTTGTTTTTCAAAGTGATTCCTTAAATAAAAAAATAAAAAAACATGGAAACCTGGATGGTTGGGGGCATTTGCTATGAATATTAAAAAATAACTAAATAGCATTTTCAGTTTGTGGTGCTCAGAGGCAGTTAAATTCAGCTTTAAAGAGGAGTCATGTGCTTTAGTGACAATGGTGCAGCATTTGGTTTATGGTAATAGTTTGCTGTGTGATTAGTAGGGTATTCAGAATGTTATAATTCCTCTTATGCATTAGGGTGTGCATGCCTTTCTCTGTAGCCTCAGCTGCATTGGACAGTGAATGAATGGGAAGTGCTTTGTGCAGAGCGGCTTCTTGGTCATTCACAAAATGAAGCATACAGTGCCTTGAAAAAGTATTCATACTCCTTGAAATTTTCCACATTCTGTCATGTTACAACCAAAAATGCAAATGTATTTTATTGGGATTTTATGTGATAGACCAACACAAAGTGGCACATAATTGTGAAGTGGAAGGAAAATGATAAATGTTTTTCAAAAGGTTTTTACAAATAAATATCTGAAAAGTGTGGGGTGCATTTGTATTCAGCCCTTTACTCTGATACCCCTAACTAAAATCTATTAAAACCAATTGCCTTCAGAAGTCACATAATTAGTAAATAGAGTTCATCTGTGTGTAATTTAATCTCAGTATAAATACAGCTGTTCTTTGAAGCCCTCAGAGTTTTTTTTAGAGAACCTTAGTGAACAAACAGCATCATGAAGGTCAAGGAACACACCAGGCAGGTCAGGGATAAAGTTGTGGAGAAGTTTAAAGCAGGGTTAGGTTATAAAAAAATATCCCAAGCTTTGAACATCTCACGGAGCATTGTTTAATCCATCATCCGAAAATGGAAAGAGTATGGCACAACTGCAAACCGACCAAGACATGGCCGTCCACTTAAACTGACAGGTTGGGCAAGGATAGCATTCATCAGAGAAGCAGCCAAGATGCCCATGGTAACTCTGGAGGATATGCAGAGATTCACAGCTCAGGTGGGAGAATCTGTCCACAGAACAACTATTAGTCATGCATTCCACAAATCTGGCCTTTATAGAAGAGTGGCAAGAACAAAGCTCTTGCTGAAAGAAAGCCATAAGAAGTCCAGTTTGCAGTTTGTGAGAAGCCATTTGAGGGACACAGCAAACATGTGGAAGAAGGTGCTCTGGTCAGATGAGACCAAAATTGAACTCTTTGGCCTAAAAAAAAATGCAATGTGTAGCGGAAAACACTGCACATCACCCTGAGCACACCATCCCCACTGTGAAACATGGTGGTGGCAGCATCATGTTGTGGGGATGCTTTTCTTCAGCAGGGACAGGGAAGCTGGTCAGAGTTGATGGGAAGATGGATGGAGCCAAATACAGGGCAATCATAGAAGAAAACCTGTTAGAGTCTGCAAAAGACTTGAGACTGGGGCGGAGGTTCAACTTCTAGCAGGACAACGACCCTAAACATACAGCCAGAGCTACAATAATATAGTTTAGATCAAAGCATATTCATAAGTTAGAATGGCACAGTCAAAGTCCAGACCTAAATCTAATTGAAAATCTGTGGCAAGACTTGAAAAGTGCTGTTCACAGGCGCTCTCCAACCAAGCTTGAGCTATTTTGTAAAGAAGAATGGGCAAAAATGTCACTCTCTAGATGTGCAAAGCTGGTAGAGACATTCCTAAAAAGACTTGCAGCTGTAATTGCAGTGGTTCTACAAAGTATTGATTCAGGGGGGCTGAATACAAATGCACGCCACACTTTTTTATTTGAAAATATTTTTGAAAAACATTTATCATTTTCCTTCCACTTCACAATTATGTGCCAATTTGTGTTGGTCTATCACATAAAATCCCAATAAAATACATTTACATTTTTGGTTGTAACATGACAAAATGTGGAAAATTTCAAGGGGTATGAATACTTTTTCGAGGCACTGTAGTTAACACAGTTTACTATGCTTCAGTTATGAATGAACACCCCCTGCACATGCCTATACGTTTATGTTAGGGTATAGAGTGACGTCAATGGGTGCTTGCAATGGAAATCATATAAAGAGACTGCAAGCCAGCAAGAGAGCAGACTGGCATAAGCACTAGCTGACTGTATGGACAGGCCTTGTAATGATCATAATACATTTCAGGAGAAGGGATAGCATTATAAAGTTGCAGTGTACTAGACCTGGCAAGTTATGGATGCCTGATTTTCAGCTGGCTGTACCAAACTTGGTCCCCCTTCGCTAGGCTGTCACCATTGCACCCCATGCCTTCACTATTTTTCCAATTGTACTGACCCTGGACATTATATAAACTCTACTGATTGTTTATGGTACCATCAAGAATGCTGGTTATTTTATATGGCATCCTATTGCGTTTTTGCTTCTCCTGTTTGATTGCACATTATACTGGTGAATGAGAAAACAACATAAAGCTCCAAAACTACCTTTGCAGCGTGGCTCCCTCCATACTTACACAGTTAAAAGCTAGTTTTTGTCAAGGGTAAGCCATTTTACTTACCTCACCCCATGCTTCCCCAGCAGCTTAGCATACTAAGTGTGGGCAGCCGGCTGTGACTGCTTGTGGCTTCACAGCCGGCTGCTCACTGGGCATGTGTGAGCCACACTAAACCATCTGATTGGTCCCACAGCTTTCTGGGACCTGTGACATGTCCCAGAAGGGTGCGGGGGTGGGCGAACTTCTGCTCAGATTGCTGCGGTGATCTGACCGAAAGTGTGGGAGCGGGTACCTGTCAAAACCAGGTAACCGCTCCCTCCCCGAAAAAAAATATGTGCCAAATGTGAAGGACGAGAGGGGGAGGAGGAGGAGTAGTGGAACTTCCCTTATTGGATGAAGTTCTGCTTTAAGCTCTCAAAGCTTTTTTCATTTAACACATGGAGCACAATAAAATAACATTCAGTAGTAAACTATTTGTTAAAATTCTCACCCAGCACTTGCGGTTTACAATTTTCAATGCTGATGGCTCCTGCTATCTTAGTGCTGCTTTCCTAAGCTTCTGGTTTTCACAGGAAAGAGTTAATAGTGGACAGTGCAGTCTGGAGTCAGTCTGTTGGATTGGAGAAGGGAGGGGGAGGAGGAGAGTGCCTTGTCATTCAAGGTTATAAGGCTGCGTGTTTCTATGGATGCACACAGTGTAAATCTAGCGGTACACACATGAAATCCCCTTCAGAATCATTCTAAAAAGGTTTGTTCAATTTTGTAATTAAAGTTCATTTTCAACTGCAATGATGATAAAATTCAATGAAGCAGGATGCTTTTTTTTTCTCGAGTATGCATTTCCAACAGTATATGTACTGTTTTAAGTCATTTTAAACAACATTTCATTGAATGTTCCTGTATGCAAGTATGGTTCAGTTGGATGTTCAAGAGAAAGTCGTGGTCATGGCACCTTATTCCGGAATCATGGTAAAACACACGACTTTCTTGCGATGCCATTAAACACGTGTCACCAAGCGTGCCTGGCTCAGTGCCAAAACCTGGTACGTAAGCTTCCTTGATGCAGCAAACATGCATAGGGAAGTCCATTCAAGTGAATGGGATGCCCTATGCGCAACAAGCAGAAACCTACATTAATCACGCCAAAAAAAATAGTGAGTGGGAATGCACATTCCGCAGTGTGAATGGGGCATCAGTGATTACATCAGCTTCTGAAAGTGCTTAAAAAACTGTGGGTTTTATTTCACTTTAACCACTTCCTGACTGCGCTATAGCCAAAAGACGGCGACAGCACGGTCGTCCAGTTGTGGGAGGGTGCCGATGGACTTCTTCCCAGAACCATGACCCCGTGCGCCCCTAGGGCACTCATCCAGCGTGCTCTGTGATCGCTGTATTCTTCAGACATAGCTGATCACAGATCGAGGTAATGGGCCAATCACTGTGGCCCTTTATCATGTGATCAGCTGTGTCCAATCACAGCTAATCACATGTAAACAAACTTGCCGGTTATCAGCATGCTTTTCCTCAGCGCTGTCACTGGTAACTGCCAAGTGTGACAGGGGACATTTAAACTGATAATCAGGGCACTGATCATTAGTGTCCTGATTATCAGTAGAGCCCTATCAGTGCCACCTATCAGTGCCGCCTATCAGTGCCAATCAGTGCGGCCTATCACTGCCCATCAGTGCCGCCTCATCAGTGCCCATCAGTGCCTCCTCATCAGTGCCCATCAGTGCTGCCTCATCAGTGCAGCTTATCAGTCCACATCAGTGAAGGAGAAAAATGCTTATTTGCCAAATTTTATAAGAGAAACTAAGAAAAAAAATAGTTTTCCTTTGTTTAGCAAAAAACACCAAAAGAAAGCTCTATCTGTCTCAAAAAAATAATAAAAATTTAATATGAGTACAGTTTTGCATGATCGTGCAATTGTCATTCAAACTGTGACAACGCTGAATTGTCCTGGTTAGGAAGGGGGGTGAAAGGGGGGTGAAAGTGCCCGGTATTGAAGTGGTTAAGTTTAGTACCAACAATTTACATAGCACTCTACAAATTGTACATTGATATGAGTCCCTCCCCAGAAGCTTACAATCTATAGTCCCTATCTCACATTTATACTAGGGCCAATGTACCTATCAGCATGACTTTGGAGTGTGTGGAGAACCCTGGTTCCTGAAGATAGTGTAGTGATTCAAACTAAGGACCCTACTGCTACAAGTCAGGGTGCTAACTGCAAAGCCATTGTGCTGTCCTGCATCGAATATTCTTTTTGGTTAATTACAGTTATTATGTCACAGCTTCTTGGTCAGGTGTGGTAAGCTCCCCCAAGATAATTTACATGTTATTTGGGCATTAGGGGTTGTAAGCCCAACCTGCATGTACAAGCATTGCAGGAACTCACATCTGCCATTCTTTATGTACATTAAGAACTGGATTTCTCTGCGCTGATTTCATCTGATGCAGTGCTTTTCATAGTCATCAAAGCTGGTTTTCTCCAATTCATTGTCAACCATATCTCAGATGAAGCCCATTGCAGTGTTCAATGCAGTAGCTGTTACCTATTCTTGTTACTTGTTATCAGTGCCATAGCACATTGACTAATTGGCAGTGTTCAAGAAAACCTGTTTTAATTTCCTTTTAATTAGTTGTCTGCCGTTGGTGGCATGGCCATTGTCACACACACAGGATGATTTGGTGTAATATTTGTGTGCCAAAGTTGCTTGTGCTCAATCTCTTAAAGAACAAAATTTGTTCACAATTTTTAGTCTTTTTTTCCTTTGTTCAGCAAAAAATAAAAAAAACAATGGTGCTTAAATACCACCAAAAGAAAGCTCTATCTGTCTCAAAAAAATAATAAACATTTAATATGAGTACAGTTTTGCATGATTGTGCAATTGTCATTCAAATTGTGACAATGCTGAAAGCTGAAAACTGTCCTGGTTAGGAAGGGGGGTGAAAGGGGGGTGAGAGTGCTCGGTATTGAAGTGGTTAAGATCATCATGTCAGCCAGGCAACCAGCATTTTCAAGGGGAAAAGTCAGCAATGGAAGTGCACATACTTCTCTAAGTCCACATTTTTTAAGACACAGGAGTAACCTTTGACGTACATCTGTCATGAGGGAATTATGCAAGCTGATCTCTGGATAACATGGCAATGATATGATTTCAATGCTTTTTGAGTCACTGACCTGCAAAAAAACTAGGCCTCTTGCACACAGAGTGTACTAAAGCACACACCCATGCAAAACAAGGCCATGTTTGCCCACACAAGATGCACAGGTATTCTGTGCATCCCTGTGCAGGAAATCCCTTTCATGTCAAGTGGGATTCATAGGCTGGGCAGATAAAATTTGACATCAGTGAGGGTACAGGTGCGGGCCCCGAATGCAGACAATGTGAGTTTGGGGGCAAGCACCCACATCCGTACCCACATGGATGTAAAATTGGAAGCAGTGGCTGTGTCCATGTAGCCACTGCGTCCAAATTGATTTAAGTGGGATTGCATGCAGATGGATGCATGGAACACATGTGCATCCCATGTGGGCAAACACAGCCCTTCGCAGGGGTGTGCACTTTGGTACACCCGTGTGAATGAGGCCTAAAGAATGATGACATTTTTTTTACACTGATTTACGACATGCTTGTTCCAGGTCTCTGACTTAAAAGTATTAAAGACGATCATAGCCTAGCAACTGCCATTTTCAGAAGGAATCCAGGAAAGGCAGCTCTCATATTTCTCTCCTGACAGGGGTACTTTGATTGCTTTTAAACCCAGCAACTAATCTCAGTTTAGCTTTCACCAATTTGACTGCAGAAAAAGGAAACTGAAATAGTTGCTGTCGGTTACTCCACTTGGCACATCCTTTTATTGGATAATTAGAAAGTTATGTTTTAAACACCTCCCATTATCCCTCCACTGGCCACATTATTGCAAATGCCAGGCCATATTTTGACCAAAATCTTTACTGTATTTCTGCATTAAATATGAAATAAAATATCACATTAGAGAAAATCATTCTTTACTGAGTAGGAAACTGCCAAATGGAGCTGAAATCCAACAAATAATTTCAGAGCAAATTAGCATGTAATGTAGTTACCAGCATAGCAAGCAAAAGAATCAGACCATGACAAGCAACATCATTTTGGAACATGGCAGATTTTTAAAGAGATTAGTTAGCTAGAAGCATACAAATCATAAGTACAAACATAAAAAGGGAGGTTACAAAAGAAGGAATCTGAAGCTGTGTGCTGCACAAAGTTAAAGGTCAGTATTTTCAGTTAAAGAAAATAAATTTGGTTTGGTTGTCTGGCTACTAGAAGCTGTATTTTATCCCACTCTTATTTATAAAAGGAGAGAACCATTAATCGTATTAGAAAAGATCCAGCACAAAATATATTGCCTGTCACTCCCGAGCAATCCTTTTTTTTCTTTGTGCAGAAGAATTTCTATAATTTTTTTCTTGTTTTGAAATGCATGCACATGGGTGTAGGCAGAACAATAGGACGTAGTACAGCAAAACTATCTGTCCCTGCTGCATGAACCCTCGAAACCCAAAGAACTCACATGGAAGGGAACATGGATGGAACCTTGTACTGTCCTCAACTAGGTTCCATAAAATCCACATGGGCTGTTTTATGGGAGTTCCACCAAAGGAAATGCGGCAGCTATTTAGGGTTATTATTATTTATTTAGTACCAACAATTTACATTGTACATTGATATGACCCCCTCCCCAGAAGCTCACAATCTATAATCCCTATTTCACATTTATACTAGGGCCAATGTACCTATCAGCATGACTTTGGAGTGTGTGGAGAACCCTGGTTCCTGAAGATAGGGTAGTGATTCAAACTAAGGACCCTACTGCTACAAGGCAGGGTGCTAACTGCAAAGCCATTGTGCTGTCCTGCATCGAATATTCTTTTTGGTTAATTACAGTTATTATGTCACAGCTTCTTGGTCAGGTGTGGTAGGCTCCCCCAAGATAATTTGCATGTTATTTGGGCATTAGGGGTTGTAAACCCAACCTGCATGTACAAGCATTGCAGGAACTCACATCTGCCATTCTTTATGCACATTTAGAACTGGATTTCTCTGTGCTGATTTCATCTGATGCAGTGCTTTTCATAGCCATCAAAGCTGGTTTTCTCCAATTCATTGTCAACCATAACTCAGATGAAGTCCATTGCTGTGTTCAGTGCAGTAGCTGTTACCTATTCTTGTCACTTTTCATTAGTGCTAAGTGTGGCAGTGTTCAAGAAAACCTGTTTTAATTTCCTTTTAATTAATTGTCCGCCGTCGGTGGCATGGCCATTGTCACAGACACTGGATGGTTTGGTGTAATATTTGTGTGCCAAAGTTGCTTGTGAAAAAATATATATTAATAATCCGCGCTACAGATACTGCAATAAATATTTTGCATAACCCGACATCGGCTCCCTTTTCACAGAGTCAGAATGCCCGTTATTGCATTGGGGGCTGCTGCTGTATAGAGTTCCCTAAGGAACAATATTAAGATGAAACTGTAGGTAACGCTGCGCCACCCTACTAGTGAGTATCACATAAAAAATGTATACAACATTGAATAAAGATTAATAAAGTGACAAGTGCTGTGCTAAAATATATGGGATCAAAAATCAATTGAAGATCAATTAGACATATATAAACAAATCACCTCAAATCAAAATCAATCAATTAAATAAAGTGCTTGGTGTTGAAATATTTGTGATCAAAAAAACATTAAGACGTATGTCAATCAAATTCTATACATTTAAATATAGTGCTTGGTGATATAAATGGTTGTGAATTGTTTTTTTTTTACCATAGAGAGGATCCTGTGATCATCCATCACTGTTGTCTTCCATGGACGTCCAGGCCTTTTTATGTTTCTGAGCTCACGAGTGCATTCTTCCTTCCTCAGAATGTACCAAACTGTTGATTTGGCCACTCCTAATGTTGCTGCTATCACTCTGATGGATGTGTTTTGTTTTTTGAAGCCTTACAATGGTCTGTTTTACTTGCATGGACAGCTCCTTTGAACGCATGATGTAGGTTCATAGCAACAGATTCCAAATGCAAATACCAAATTTAGAATCAACTCCAGATCTTTTACCTGCTTAATTGGTGAAGAAATAACAAAGGAGTAGCCCACACCTGGCCATGAAACAGCTTATGATTCAATTGTCCAATTACTTTTGGTCCCTTGAAAAAGTGGGGGTGGCTATTCTTAAGAGTTGTAATTCCTAAACCCTTCCTCCGATTTGGATGTACATACCCTCAAATTAAACCCGAGAGTGCGTATTTTCAGCCTATCTCTTCAGGGAGGCCTATCCTGCCTCCAGCTAACAACAGAATCTTCTACGCCCCTCATCAGTTCATACCTCACAGCCCCTACCTTTTGTTTCAGCAGCCCCTCCCTCTTAGATTGTAAGCCCACAGGAGCAGGGCCCCTCTAATCCTCTTGTTTTGAATTGTACTATTGCTGTATTGTCTCTCTTTAGAATTGTATGTGTCCAAATATACATGGAAATAACTGTAGGACCAAAATTGCAAACTGTTTGTATCCAGAACAGGACTTATTTTGGGTGGGTAGCTCTGGCGTTGGCAATGCCTTATGTTCTCAGGATGTCATACAGAATGTATTAACTGAAAGATTGTGGCTATGCTATGTCTAATTTTCCCCAAAAAACTTTAAACCAAAGCGGGCTATTCAACATGCATGTCATTTCACTTTTAGATTCTTGTGGAAACGCTGCACAAAGAATGAACAAGAGCAAATAAAATGAAAAAAAAAAATAGCAAAGGACACTTACCTCAGCTTAAAAATGATTATTTTAAATGGAGTCCAAGTCCTCTAAAGAGTTCTTGGAGAGTGAGAACCTGGTAAAAGATTCAACATTAGGGAAATTAAATAAAAATCACTATCCACTAAAGATGTTTTATTAATATTCTGGAAAGACAAAACTTGCAATTTTAAAAAAATATCTGAATCCGGCCATCTAAATTACACCCCCTAGGTGCTTGACTTCCTCTAAGAGTGTCAAGCATCAATCATCAACTACAGTATGCAATTCAGGTGAAAATGGTGGTAGCTGATCAGGGAGGTTCTTCAAAGCAGTGGCCAAATTTGTCAATAGAGTGAACTGTGACATTAACACTTTATTCTCTATATTAATTCTAACCTGCACTTATATAAGACATCCAACGTTGTTGAAAGTCATAAAAACTAACAATCATTTTCTTGCCTCCACTGAAGGAACCACCACTCTGGACTCCCATGTAGGTGATCCCATGACTAAATGCATAGTCATAATGTCATGTGATGTTTTCTAAAGGGGGGGATCAGCCAGCCTGAACTCTGATCAGGAGAAATCGTGTGACCGTTTGCCTCCAAGACATACTGTATATGAAATATAGTAAACCCTTTGTTCTCAGCATTCATTAACCAGATCAATGAGAACACCTTTAGGGTTCAATTTCAGCATTTAATTGAAAAAAAAAGCTTTTTTGGGGTTTTTTTTTGTTAATATTTATTGAATTTTCATGAGTACAAAATAGAACACAATCATAAGGCTGGTAAAAAAAAAAGATTTTTTTAGAACACCCCCCACTAATATGAATTGGAAGTTTAAAATTTCATAAACTTATCTAGAAAGTACCTTTTTTATTTTTATTATTATTATACAGGATTTATATAGCACCAACAGTTTGTGCAGCGCTTTACAACATGAGGGCAGACAGTATAGTTACAATACAATTCAATACAAGAAGAATCAGAGGCCCTGCTCATTAGAGGTTATTTTTTTAAAGATTTAAATACATTTGATGCAACACAGCCATCTTTGGCCATCTTCTGTTGCTGAAATATTAATAGGTCACTCAGTTTACAAAAACAACCTTTACAGGCTGTTACAGCCTTACAAATATATTTTTTTCTTATCTAAAAGACATCAAATTTTACACTACATTTGACAATAGTGTTCAAAAATTAAAAATGCCTGTTTTTTAGCTTTAACCACCAAGTCACAAGGAAAAGTAATGCATCCTTACCATCATATGTACATTTAAACCGCAACAGGTACTACTGACTAATTTATATTTAATTAGGGCAGAGGCAGAAAACAAGTTGACTATGCTGTTAGCTCTTATGCTTTGCAGCACTGGATTTTGGGTCCAAATATTATAAGGGAATGATCTGCATGGAGTTTGTGTGGTCTCCATGTTCGTGTAGGTTTGCTCTATAAATAAAGATTTCCTTTATAAAACTAGCTGGCAGGAATTATGAATGAGTCTTTGTCTTCTGTAGAGCCCTGCAGAATATTTCAGTACTATATACATACAGTGC
This sequence comes from Glandirana rugosa, assembly GCA_018402905.1. Classification (NCBI taxonomy): domain Eukaryota; kingdom Metazoa; phylum Chordata; class Amphibia; order Anura; family Ranidae; genus Glandirana; species Glandirana rugosa. The sequence goes on along the minus strand of BLSH010106108.1, from coordinate 1,315,460 downwards.
ATAAATATTATACATATATAATATTTTAAATGTTTTAATATTTTATATATTATTAGTAAATGTATAATAATCATTTATTTTTAATATTATTGCTAATAATTGGCACTATAAAGCTATGCTGAAAATTTCTTAAAATTTAAAAAAGTTAATATAAGTAACTGGCTATTTTGTGAGAACCTGGCTATCATTCATCAGATCAGTCCAAGCTGGGGATACTTTTATTGTCCTCAACTCATCTTCAGAGCACTTAAAGGGACTCTTTTATGGATCCACCACTATTCTTCTGTGAAATACTTAACAGTTTTATTACAATCCACCTTGACAAGTTTAAATGCCTCTACTTTATGAGTATGGTAATGGATTCCTCATTGCTCACTGACCAGACATTTTCTGTCTCCGGGGTTTAAAAGTTGGCATACCTGCAGATAGTTTTTTTCCTTTTAGGGACTTGTGGTTTATTGCTAAATTCACATTGTAATTGCTGCGCTTTGGTCTTATTTTTCATTTAGCTATTAAAAATATCTTATTGGTGGTTTCATAATTGTAAACTGTAGAGCTGTTTAACTGGCCTGAGCAATGGTTTTATATAATTGCAGCAAGCATATCACAATTGTTATTTTAGAGACTGTTTGACAACATATCAGTGTTTAAAGGATATTAAACTGTAACTAAAGCAATTGTGAATTATTTCAGGGTTTTCATGTTTAAAACACAGTTTACCAGTTTACGAAATAGGACTTTAGATCTTAGCAGCATGATGTATTTTGATTTACTTTTTTCTATTCTCAATCAGTGCTTTGTATTGTTATATTAATGCACATTGTCATTGCGGTTTCTTGCATAACCCTTCCATGTCCCCTGCAGATAAGCTAGTGATCTAAATTTAATGAGCTGATACATCCATTATGGATTAGTGTTGAAATATATGTGATAGATTAACATTTCCTGTGCAGCCTTGAATGTGTATATACATTTCTTAGTGGATCGGGGTTATCTGACCTCAATGACTGTGATTCATTTTTCAAAACATCATTAATGTGACTCTTCATAAAGAATCTAGACACAACTTTTCAGCATGTATAACATGTCTAATTTGTTTATTTAGCTAAGACTTTTAATTTAAACTACTGATCCAGTCTAATAAAACTTGCAACATATACTCATGCATTAAATATAGGGGCTTTCCACCCCCTCCTCCACCTCCCCCTCCCCCAACCCTTTAAACATGCTTACCCAGAACAGTGCTATATGGAGCCTGCCAAGCTCAGAATGGGTTTTTCACTGAAATGAATGGATTCACAAGCAACAGTATTTCAAATTGACCTAACTAAAAAAATAAATAGCATTCATTTATTATTTTGTTCAGTTTCTACAATAATAAATAAATATGTACAAAGCCACTATCTATTCCCAATAAAATTATTTAAAAATACATTCAGTCATTAAAATCTCAAGCTTTAAAGTTAATTCCCAATATTTTTAACCCCTTGGCTCCAGCTGCACACAAATTTTCGGCCTCAGAGAGCGTGTGCCCTGCGTGCTCCCGGCACAGTTGAAGGCGGCTAACAGAAAGCTCCCGATTGCTACTTGCGATCGGGAGCTTTCCAATCCCGTGACCACTGTGACAGGCAATAATGGCGGTCACATGATCATAAACCTCACCCCCTCTCCTGGCATCCTATACCGCTTAAAGGGCTGGGAGGCGCCGGCTCCAAGGGGTTAAATTTACAACCTTCCTTAAAAAACACGGTGTGCACCATATGTTCCCAAATGTTGACCCAAACTACTGCAGCTGCTCCTTGAAGTAACTTACTTCATATTATTTGTACTCGTATTCTGTCATTTTTTGCTTTTAGGTAGTGCACTACAGCAGTTCATTGGATAAAGGTTTTTCTTCTGTGTAAACAGTTTTTTATATTGTCACAAAAATAAATCATTTATATAAAAAAAAATAATACTTGGTGATCCTGCCTTGAAGGTCCAAGTTCTGGCACTTCCTTTTACAGATTAATAGGGCTTTATTTAATATATGATATTTTATTATTTTCAAGCATCATATTATTTTTTACAATTCACTTTATTACTATCAAAAGGGGGCTGACTATAATGCTTGTGGGACAGGTGCTCTATTTATATAGACCCCCGATGCCTCCCCTGCAATTGGGCCAAGCAGGTTGGAGACAAAGGGTTGATTTACTAAAAGCAAATACATTGTTTATTTTGCAATAGAATTTTCACTTTGCAGAGGATTTTTCCCTTTGCTGAATGTGATAACAATTATCTTTCCAAAGAAAGCCATTCATGTGCAAGGAACATTGAAATACAATATTTTTGCTTCCACCTGATTGGATGATGGAAGTTAGCAGAGCTTCACCTCATTCACTAAAATAAGGGAAATTTTCAATGCAAAGTGAAAACTCCCTTGAAAAGTGAACAGCCTATTTGCGTTCAATAAATCAACCCCAAAGAGCCCCCCGATCCCCTCCATGTCTGACCACAGCCAGTCGGAAGGTGATGGAACCATCAAAACATGATCTATGAATTGTGAGGTGAACCTTTCAATCATCTACCCCAGACATTTTATTCATATAAGCTGTAGTAATGGCTTCTATGATTTGAAGAGCTTGACAGAAAAGGTTGGCATAGTTTGGCACTCTTGATGAGTGCCTGTGACATGTCCCTTAGTTTTATTAACCCCTGCTGCACTGTAAGATTGTAAGGGGTGGTGATATCAGAGGAGGCAGAAACTTAGGCAAACTTAGACTGGGGATGTACTACAAGAATTAAGATACTGTAAGGAAAACTGTTGGGAATACAGCAGAATAAAATTGGCTTGCAGCAGGACAGGTTTAGTCAAGAATAATAGGTCTAACTTGTGTACGCTAAACTTTTATTAATGGGAAGAGGGAGGTACAGTAAATTAATGTGAGGTAGTTTGTGAACTTTTATTTTTTTCAAATGATAAAGAACAAAGGCAGTTCCAAGAACGGATGGTTAGTAAGACAGCGGGTGGGGGAACCTCTCCCTGCACCTGCTATCACAGTGTAAAAACAGCATGGCTATGTGGGCTCCAACTGCACAGCCACGCCATTTATTCACAGAGATCTGTGAATGAATGAACTACAAGTCCCGTTTTCCACCACGGCATAAATCTTCTAGTTCTCAATGAATTCACTGCAGTCAATTGACTCTTCCTGCACCTCAATAACTGTCTGCACATATGAAGGTACAGGCAGACAGCTGTATTGAGCGTCTGGTGGAGCCTGGCATTGCACCCACATTCCACTAATTGTGGGTGCAATGCTTTGTAGGCTTCAGTGTAAAAAATAATAAATTCACATTTTGTTACTTGCAAAATAATGTGCATTTATTATTTTTTGTTTAAAAGGTAAACTTAGCTTTTAAGACACACATATTGGATTCAGATTAATATTGTACATGGCTATATAAAAAATAACCCTATCTTTAAAAAAAAAAAAAACATAAATTTTGTACTACTTGTAAGTGGGAACATACTACAGTAAACACTTATCTATTATTTGATATTAGATTCATATTTGATATTAGGTTCAATATATTTGATATTAGATTCAATTTATTAAGCTTCACATAAGGGCAAGAATCTTTATTTTTGACCATTTGACAGTTATTTTCAATTCTCATTAAACTTAGCTGAAAATAACTCACTTAACCACTTCAGCCCCGGAAGGATTTCCAGCTTTAGGACCGGAGCCCTTTTTGCGATTCGGCGCTGCGTCGCTTTAACTGACAATTGCGCGGTCGTGCGGTTTTTTTTTATTTTTTGGGGTTTTTACTTAAGAGTAGTAGGCATTTGCGCTGGTGAAAACGCGTTTGGTTAGTTATTTGCGGCTAACGCTAAAAAAAATAGCGTTTATACTCCTTCTTATATTTAGCCGGTTTTTGCCACTTTTTTTTACAAAAAAATATAAAAAAAAAACCTAAACATAAAATCCTTTTTCATTCTTTACACCCAAAAAAACGTTTTAACAGCGAGAAGAAAACAAATATCGCCGCTAGTCTTTACTGCGTCGCCACTAGTTTATGGTGGTTTTCTTTCGAGACAAACACCCTTTTTTTCCTGCGTTTAAAGCAAACCCATGTTGCGGCGTGCTGGCGCGTTAACAGTCAATTTCGCTGCGTCGCGGCTTAGCGTTTTTCCCGAGGCCAGGATTTCGACCTTTAGGAAGGCCCCGACTTCACCAATTCACTCAATAAAAGTCGATTCAAATTACTCTTAACTTTTATTGACAGTTTACCAGTTTTTATTTCTAAGAACGGGAATACACTTCGAATTATTTAACTTAGATTATAGTTTATATAACTTGGATTATAGTTTATACTTAGATTATAGTTTATTATCTATTCACAAATGACATCATACAAGGGTGAATGTTCATCATGTTTTAAATACAAAAAAAAAAAAAATTTCTATCCCAATAAAAAATATATCGGTACATGTTATAATTAGACTTAGGTTATACACACAGAATTTTCGATTCAAATGGAAAATTTGTTTTTTATTATTTACGTGTAATAAAACGTTCATTGTTTTACACTTAAATAATAAAAAATGTGACTTCGGAT
>BLSH010106108.1:1280561-1310845 GCA_018402905.1 Glandirana rugosa | reverse complement strand
TGGCATTTATACAGCGATCAGTGCTATAAAAATGCCATTGGCAGTGAAGGGGTTAACCTGCAGGGGGCGCGCTAAGGGTTAACTATGTTCCCTGGGCGTGTTCTAACTGTAAGGGGGACTGCCTATCTGGGGAAGGAAAGTGATCACAGCCTTCACGTAAATGAAGGCTGTGATCACATCCCTTCCCCCTCACACAGAGCGGAGGTCCGTGTTTACATACACGGACCTCCGCTCATTCGCTCCGGGGGGGGCATCGCGGGTGGCCGGCGGCAATCGAAGCCGCCGCACCCGCTCCCTGGCCCCCCCTGGACACAGTGAGCGCGCGGGCGCGCCTCCGGCGGCGCGCGCGCGCTCACTATACACGTTCCCGCAGCCGCCGTCGTATGACGGCGATTTGCGGGAACGTGCCACTTTGTCGCCGTCAGATGCCGATCGGCGGTCGGCAAGTGGTTAAAAAATGAAATGTGTTTTAGCTATCAGTTTCATTCATTTAGATACCTAGTATTTAGCATTACAAAGCAATGGCACAGTGGGTGTTAGGGCCCCAAGTTGGAGCACCCCTGGAATGGCTTATGGGGTAATTACTTGAATAACCTGATTTTACAACTCTCCCTCGGTTATACAAGCGGATTATGTTATCAATAATTCACAAGCTGAGCTCTGTTTGCCTCCAGTAATCTTGGGGGAGGTGACATTCTGGAAGTTGGATACAGCAGGTATTGTACCATAAAAATCTTAGATTCCATGACAACCTAGTTTTAACGTGATCTATTATCCCCTAGGCTATGATCCTATGTGATCTATGTTTAAAGGGTCAGTAAATTAAATGACGGTTAGACATTAAAGAGGCATGGGTCTGGGAAAGGTTAGGGCAAACTACCTAAAATATTTCCTAGAAATAGGCATATGTGTACATTATAAAGATTGATGCACATATAACTGTGAAAAGGAAATGTCATATACTTATAGCAGCCTAAGTTAAAGTGCTTTTATATTGATATACAATCAATCCAAGCTGTCCTACCTTTTATTCATATGGCCAATATGAACAGATCTTCCTTTTTGTTATTTTCCCCTTTTCACACATAAAATCTAATTAGTGCAAGGTTTAGAAGAGTAGGTAGGGAGAGAAAAAAAGGAAAATGGTTTAAAAGCAGTTAAAGCAGAGTAGGTAGGGAGAGAAAAAGAGGAAAATAGTTTAAAAGCAGTTTAAGGATTTAAATGCCAAGGCATATGTAAGCAAGTTGTGTTAATGCTGGTTTAGTAAGTTAGCAGCTGACCCAGGGTGGGGGAAAGGGTTAAGTTACGATTACAATTCCAGGGCTTTTTGGTCCCAGCCAGCCCACGTGTAGTAAAAAGGGGTCAACACTGAGGTCCAGGGCTCTTGGTCGGTTCTGTTCCCCCTCTTGGCTTGACTCGATCGGGACTGCTGCACTTTGCGGTCCACTGAAGGCACCAAGGGTTCTAGAGGACATCCAAGCAATGGAGAATACCAACAGTACAAACAAATGACCACTGCCCCCACCTATAACTGGCCTTTGCAGCAAGGAGCACATGGAAGGGCGACACGTCAAACAAAACCAAAGAAAATTCCCAGCTCAACTTACCAACCAGCCTACAACCAACCAAATTATCATGTCTAACAGTTCATGTTAAAGACAAGGGTTTAGTTTGCACACATTTGCAAATACATGCATAAGCTGCAGAACCACTGCACAGCACCCCATTATTTTTTGCAGTCCTAACTCTATACATGTTTAAGAGCCTCCATAGTAGAAGCACATGCATAATAATGGATAGATAGAGGGCAGTGAGCCTGGCCTCTATGTATCCATTCCTTAAACCCCTGACCCCTCCTTAAAGGCAGAGAGGCACACTGGACACCCAGTATAGTATATAGCACAATGGTAGCAAAGGTGCCCAGTGCATCCCCTCACCAGTATTTCAACAGTACAAAAAAAAATGGGCACTGCCCCCACCTATAACTGGCCTTTGCAGCAAGGAAAACATGGAAGAGTGACCCATGTCAAGCAAAGCCAAAGAAAATTCCAAATTCAACTTACCAACCAGCCTACAACCAACCGAATGATCCTGTCTAACAGTTTGCATTAAAAACAGAAGTCTAGTTTGCAAAGCACATACATAATAATGGATAGACAGAGGGCAGGTGAGCCTGGAAGGTGCCCACCCCTCCTTAAAGGCACATGGGTGCACTAGCACCCAGCACATAGCACAATGGCAGCAAAGGTGTCCAGTGCGTCCCCTCACCAGTATTCTAACAGTCCAGACAAATGTCTACTGCCCCCACCTATAACTGGCCTTTGCAGCAAGGAGTTCATGGAAGGGCGATGCAAAAAACTGAACCAATTCCCCCATCCAAACATTCACCTTGAATGCGGGAAACCTCCCTCCTGTGGCGTATTCTGACAGCGGGCCTCCCTCATCACACTGATTAATTTTCCGACAAGCTGGTTCATGGGAAGTCAATCATTAGTACAACATCTTATGAACAGGAAAAGCCATAGATGAATCTAAATTCAGCTGGTACCTACTTAACCAGACAAATTTTGATACATCTATGACCAGCATAAAGCTAGATTCACTCTGATACGATACAATTTTGAGCTGACTTTTAGTGTGATTATGTAGTGCAACTTGAATGCTACTTTGATTCACCTTTAAAGTGGTTTGCATATTCTATGGAGCCACAATTGTACTGGAATCACACCAAAGTAGTACATGAACCTCTTCCAAAATTGCACCGATGGTTAGAATCTGAAAACTCCAATTTGGGCAAAATAGAGAAAGTAACTGTGACAGAGACATTTTAACCCTAAAAAGATATAAGACACCATGTAGCAGCCCACCTGACTCCACCAGTAAATGAAATTTAACTTAACTATGAGGAAATACCAGGAACCATCTGGCACTAGTAAGTACCACTGGCTTTTCAGAACAGGACGACTGCACACTTGGGAGCTACACTTCTATGCAGATTCAGCTTTCTGAAAGCATAGTCATGCTCCTCAACAGGTTGCTTAGGCACCAGGCAATCAGTTTTGGGATGAGGGTGTGCCTACCATTTGCTGCCATGAGATATTCTCTGGTCTCCTAACATATATTGATACATAAATATCTCAGTCTTTTGCTAGATTTTTTACTCATAAATTGGCAGGCAAATACATTTTCCATACCTAAACACAGGTTTATTATTTTCTATAGATACACACATATTTAAATATTGTTTGTTCCTTTTACTTTGGCATGACAAATGAAAAGCTAGAAGTCAAGCAAGGGATATTTACCCATTTTGAAGATGAAGAGCATGACCAAATGTGTTCAAAAACCAACTATAGCAGAAAGAGGGGTTTCTGAAGTTGAAAATATCAATTTACTTATCAAAGATGCATTCCTACTGCAGCCTGATATACGATTTCTCCCTGAAGTCATTCATCCGTGATGCTACAATAGAATTTGAAAACAGCCTGGGTTGAAGAGCACCAAACCGTGCACAGAGACTATATTACAAAAGGCACAGCACACAACTAAACATCAGAAGTCACTGCGGCATGCAGAATAGGAATTCTTTGAAAAGCTGTAGCACAAATTATGATAAACTACTCTACATAATAATATACATTAGCAATAATCACAAGTCGAAGTATGCAAATTATTGTTACAGAATTCAAAGAAATATGAGAAGGTATAGTTATGTGTTAAGTAGGTATAAAAAGTAATGACATAAGATTACATGTACAATATTGCATGCTATGCTGTACTTTTTAACTGTGGTCCTTATGAAGGATTAAGAAACACTACAAGTCTATGATTGGATATGTCAATATCCAATAGCTGAGACAGCCTTCTTATGGATGCAACTGTATATACGTAGTATAAAGGTATCCATCAGACCATTCATTACATTTTCAATCACTCCAAAGATTGTAAAACTTAAATTCCGAAAAACTTGGGATGCTGTGTAAAATCTACATAAAAATAGAATGAAATGATTTACAAATTTCATAAATCCATATTTTATTCACAATACAAAATAGAAAACATATCAAGTGTTTAAACTGAGAAAATGTACAATTTTAAGGAAAAAATTAAATCTTATTGAAATTGATGGTAGCAAAACATCTCAAAAAAGTTGGGACAGGGCCACATTTAACACGGTATAGTATCCCCTCATCTTTTAACAATACTCTGTAAATGTGTGGTAACTGAAGGGAACAGTCGCTGGAATTTTGGGAGAGGAATGTTGTCCCTTTCTTGCCTGATAAGCGATTCTAACTGCTCAACAGTCCTAGGTCTTCTTTGACGTATTTTCTGTTCCAAGATGCACCAAATATTTTCATTTGGTGAAAGGACTTGACTACAGACAGGCCAGTTAAGCACCCAGACTTTTCTACTAGAAAGCCATGCTGTTGTCGTAGATGCAGTATGCAGTTTAGCATTGTCCTGATGAAATATGCATGGCCTTCTCTGAAAAAGACATTGTTTGGATGGGAGCATATGCTGCTCCAAAACCTGGATATATTTTTCAGGATTTATGGTGCCTTACATATGTACAAGTTGTCCATTTCATATGCACTAATGCACCCCCATCAGATACCATAAGAGATGCAGGCTTTTGAACTGAGCACTGATAACAAGCCAGAAGGTCCCTCTTTCCTTAAGTCTGGAGGATCCGGCACCCATGGTTGCCAAAAAAAATGTCAAATTTCAATTTGTTTGACCAAAGAACAGTTTTCCACTTTGCAACAGACCATTTTAACTGAGCTTTGGCCCAGGGAAGATGACAGCGTTTCTAAACCATGTTTAGATATGGCTCCTTCTTTACATGATAAAGCTTTAACTTTTGGACAGCATGGTGAACTGTGTTCAGAGACAGTGATATTTGAAAGTATTCCTGAGCCCATGCAGTGATGTTCATCCCATAATCATACCTGTTTTTTAATGCAGTGCTGCCTTGGATACCAAAGATAACAGCTATTGCGTTTTGGCCTTGTCCCTTGTGCACAGAGATTTCTCCAGATTCTCTGAACCTTTTGATGATATTATGTACTTTAGATGATGATATACAATATTTAAAGTCTTTGCAATTTCACATTATTCTGAAATTTATGGACATTTTTTGATGCAGCTTTTTGCAGATTGGTTAACCTCTGCCCATCTTTCCTTCTGAGACACCCATGCTTTCTTTATACCCAATCCGGTTACAAACCTAATGCTAATTAACTTAATAAGTTGCAAAATATTCTCCCAGCTCTTACTTGTTAGTACCACTTTGCAAGCTTTTTGTTGCTCTGTACCAACTTTTTTGAGATGTGTTGCTGCCATCAATTTCAAAATGATTTTTTTTTTTATTAAAATGATGCCTTTTCTCATTTTAAAAATTTGATATGTTATCTATTTTCTATTGAGTGCTCTATTGTATTTGCAAATCATTGCATTCTGATTTTATGTAGATTTTACACAACGTCTCAGCTTTTTTGGAATTGGAGTTGTATGTGAATGTATTTTAGGGTTATTTACATTCAAAAGCCTTCCTTGTGTAGACATCTAAAAGCCCTGACAATACTGCTGGGTGCCACCATCCTGGATGTGATGGTGGCACATACAGGAGTGTGGAGTGAGGGTGTGTGTCTTTCCTCCAATCAGCTGTCTTGGCTGTATGCCCAGACTTCACACTCAGTGCTGACCAGGAAGAGAAAATCTCTAACATGATCTGAACTTTCTAAATACTATATAAAGCTGAAGACAGCAGATATGCATGTAAAACGTATGTAGGGAGATTTGTTTCATCTCTGTGTATCATCTGAAGCTGTTCACTTCACTGGGTATGTGTGAGGGTTTACATCCACCTTCAGTGAAAACAATGTATCAAAGCAATCAGCAGATCCGAGCTCAAGTTTTACAAAAGAAGTTGAGATTTGTATATAATTTTAGATTCCTATATCTCTGTATCTGCTGATTAAGGCAGGGTTCACACATGTGCGTCCACGGGTTCGTGCCTGGGGTCCAGTGTGTTCCTGTACACCCACTCAGGTGCGATTCAGGTACAAAATTTAGCCTGAATTCACACCTGAACCAAACCCAAAGATGCACCTGGACCCTTTTTCAATCCGGACCGCTGCCACCCCAGACATGTGTTAACTGGCTCCATTGAGAGCCAGTCACACATGCCTGTCATGAGTATTGAAAACCCTCATCCAATTTGCATATATACGATCCCAGCCTGATTTAACAAAGAAAAACAAAAAAATGTCCCAGTGTCAGTGGTAGGAGCACTGGCCCATGGTTTTTGAGAATGGGAGGAAAGTTGTATACCAATAACAATGCTACAATATTGGCAATCACTTTGAATAAAAATTCCCTAGGGTCAGAGATAGAAATACTGACCCACAGTTGTTGTCAGTGAGAGGAAGATTGTGCCAAATTTGTGCTGTCAGTGGGAGGACGGTTGTGTACCATCATTGGTGGCAGTGAGAGGAAAATTGTGCCCCTTTATTGGTGTCAGTGGGTAGAAGGTTCTGTACGATCATTGGTGTCAGTGAAAGGTAGGTTATGTTCCCTCATTGTTGTCAGTGGGAGGACAATAATTCCCTTTGATTGGTGTCAGTGGGAGAAAGATTGTGTCCCATTGGTGGCAGGAACACTGTCCTATTGTTGGTATCAGTGGGACGAAGATTATGCTCCATTGTTGGTTCCAGTGAAAGAATGCATATTGGTGTTTAGTAGCAACATACAGCATCTAATTAGTCACTTCATTTGCATGTTGCTGCTCTTATAAGCTGAATGATCATTCTGTCCAACAGTGTCAAGTCAGAGCCTTTGCCAGGAGCTAGATTGCATTGCAATCCAGCTCCCAACACCTGTTGCTACTCTGCTGACTGAGAGGGTGGTGTCCCTAGTCAATTGCACACTTTGTCCACCCAATAACAATCTAGGGACAGTTTCTGGAATGGGGATTTAAAATGAGGGTCAAGAGAAGTTTTAATTAGATGTCAATCTTTATTAAATGGGTCTGGTTTTATTGTTGAGTTTATTGATGCAGTTCTACCCCTGCAAATCACCTGTAAGTTTGTATTGCTTATGGAAAAAATGAATATAGCATGGTTTACAAGGATTTTGGAGCTTTTTGAAAAATTTTCCTGCTGCACTGATGTATTTGATATTTGAAGGAACATTGTCAGTCATTTTGGACTACAAAAATACAATTTCATAATTAAGGAAGATTGCCAAAGGGTGTCTGAATGCAAATCTGGAGTTTTGACATTCTTATTGCTTTGCCTACAAAAATGCTTAGTCTCACAATGTAATGGAGCCAAGCAACTAGCATTTTGAGAAAGCCAGCAATGACAGCCCTTGCATTTCTCTCTTGCAGGTTTACTTACTAGATCAAATAACCCATATTTTCATTAATTCATTCTTAATCTACTAGCCTAACGTCTTTGAAAACAACAATACTGCTTCAGTTAATTACTTTAATTTTATATCTGTAGTCTGTGCCACACAAATTTGTTGTATTAATCCAGTGTCAAATTTCCTTTTAAGTCTTCTTTATCTGTGTTCCTTTGATGTAAAAAGGCAGCCTGTAGCTATCTAACTACTACATTGCAAGTAGAATTTTGATTATGTTTGTTTTTAAAGCATGAAGATATGCTAGTACATCTACTACATGTATTTTTTTTTTTTTTGCATTCGCTTGACCACAGACATTAGATGTATTTAGAGCAGGTCATTTTGAGACAGATTAGACAAGGATCACAAGTCTGTGAGACACCTGCAATCAGTGATTGCAGAGGTTGGAAAACATTGTCTCATCACTACAGGCATAGGTGTGCGCAGCCTATTGCATTAGGGTGTGCACCCCAAAGGTCAAACACACATGCCTTTCTCTGCAGCTTCAGCTACACAGAACAGTGAATGAATGTGTTCTGTGCTGACATAGTTTACTATGCTTCAGTTATGAATGGACACGGTGACTGATTGGTACCGATCAATTGCTGGGTTAATTAAGAAAAGGAAGGGGCCGGTAAATTACATATTGACTAGCCCCTTCCCCATCTTTCCATCCTGAAACAGAGAAGAGAGAAGGGAAGCCAGCAGCACTGTGAGGTGGAACCGGCTGAGATTCAAACCTTTAATGGGCAAGCTGAATGTACCAAGTTGATAAAACAATCAACTTGAGTACAACCAGCCTGACAGATTCACTTGCAATTATCACTAGAGTCAGCTATAGCCGCTAGCGATAATCACAGTCTTTTCCCAGTGGGGATGGCTTCCCCCTCCTGCCCCCACCCCCACCAGGAGAAGACAGTGGGATTTCCACATCAACACTGTCTGCAGGAAAGAAATTTGCTCCGTGTATGGCCGGCCTAAAAGTGTATTTACACTTTTGCAGCCAAATTGGGATAACACCTACTTTACATGTTCCCATTGCCATAACTTAAATATATTTGAACGGATAAGTTCACCATTAAAAAAAAATTAAAATGCACATCTTTTTGCAGGTAAAAATTGTGCAGTTATTTTTTTTTTTTTTTTACACTGGAACCTGTAAAGCATTGCACCCACAATGTGTGTCTGGCTCTGCTATTGGCCTAAAACTGTGTGATACAGAACTTTGTAATATAAACAGTTTATCAGAAAAAAAGTGCAGTGTGCTTTATATGCAGATTTTTCTACCTGATCATGTTTTAACCGCTTGCCGACTATATACTGTAAATATTGTAAGGGATAAGCTCAGCAATGGGGTGTGCAGGACCCCCTGGATGGGTCACAGTGAAGTAGGCACGGACAGACAGCAGAATCTTTGTGAAAGCATAAACTGGTTTATTTACATGTCTGTGGTTACAAAGTGCAGGCATCAAAACAGATAAAATGAAACAAAACAGAAAATAAACCCTTGCCACTTTGGGCGTCTAACTACAAAGACACAGGAACCTGACTACTTGTTCTGCCACAGCCTACCGCTACCCAGACACCTGGGGGTCACAGAGAAACAAACAGAGGCTTTTAGTCACCCAGACATAATCTTATCATTCAGAGGTTTTCTGCTCTCCTGTCTGCCATGCTCAGAGATCTTGTTCCAGTGTGTTCCTTGTTGAAGCAACCTGGGAGTTTTATAGAGCCGTAAATTCTTTATCTGTTCCACCTGAGCTTGTTAACCCTTACTGAGCCCAAACAGGTTCACTATACAGCACAAACACGAAAGCAATCAGTGTACAGCATAAACCTGGGACAAATATACCTCCATCCTGGACACAATCCATAGATTTTCCTGGCTTCCTGTTACATACCCCCCTCCCTCTTGTTTCAACCCTAGGGTTGGGACACAGGTTACCACACGTGCACCACAAAGCATCTGCATTTCCCATTCTAACACCGGAGCGATGTTTCACTGTAAAACTGAATTCTTGAATGGCCAAGAACCACATATTCACGCTCCTATTGTTCTCTTTGTTCTGTGCCATCCACTTTAATGAAGCATGATCTGTTACCAGTTCAAATTGTCCATCCAAGAGATAGTACCAGAGAGACTCTAAAGCCCATTTTATCACAAAACAGTCTTTTACAATGGTGGCATAATTTTCTTCATGGGCCTTCAATTTCCGGCTGAGGTAAATGACAGGGTGTTCTTCCCTTTTGAAAACCTGAGACAACACAGCTCCTAACCCAACATTTTATGCATCAGTCTGGACCACAAAGTCCCTTGAAAAGTCAGGTGAGTAAAACACTGGCTAACTATATAAGGCCCATTTTAAGGCCTCAAAAGCTGCTTCTGCTCCAGGGGTCCATTTGATCATGACAGACTCCTTCACTTTTGTCAAATTGGTCAGGTGAGCAGCCAAAATGGGGAATAAAGCGGCGATAATAGCCAGCAATTCCTAAACATGCTCGAACCTGCTCCTGCTTCATGTTGGTGGGGTGTGGCCAACTCTGAATAGCCTCAACTTTGTTTACTTAGGGCTTTAATAGACTTCTCCCAATGGTATATCCCAGATACCTTGTCTCCTCTAGCGCAATGGTACATTTTTTTTGGATTGGCTGTAAACCCAGCTTTCCAGATGGAATCTAACACAGACTGAACCTTTGGTAAGAGTGAGTCCCAATCCTCACTATGGATGACCGGCATCTAGGTATGCAGCAGCATAAGCTCGATGGTCTTATCCATTACCCGTTGAAATGTGGCCGGAGCATTCTGTAACCCAAAAGGCATCCTCTGATACTGGAAAGATACCTCTGGAGTTACAAATGCTGTTTTTTCCTTGACCAATTCTGAGAGAGGAATTTGCCAATACCCTTTGTTCAGGTCTAACGTTGTTGTCACGGTCCTGGCGGTGCAGTCCGTCTTATGCAGGGAACAACCACTCTTACACACCCGATTCGGGGACCCCTGGTAGTAGAGACTGGAAGTCCCAGAGTGCGGGATGGCACGAGGGCTGGATGGTCACTGGTGGTGGTGTGAAGCTCCATATGGTTGTGCAGGCAGATGGATGGTCGTACAGGCTGAGTCGGCAACTGGCAGGCAGGCAAGGTACAAAAGGGTCAGGCAGAGAATGGTCAAGTCCAAGCAGAGTTCTTAAATGGGCTGGCAGCACAGTACAAGGGGTCAGGCAAGCGGATGGTCGTGGATAGCCGGGGTGGGTGCAGGCAGACAGATAGCGAGTCAGGACAAGTCGGGTCGGATCACAGAGACAGGAAACAATACAGGAACAGGTATCAGGTAGCAGAGCTGGGGTTCACAGGTACTCAGACGCTGTAGAACGGACAGCACCTGCTGACAGGTGCAGGCAGCTTAAACAGGGCCGTTTGGCGCCTTTTCCGGCGCGTGCGAACGGCAAAAACCAGCAATAGCCAGCAAAAGAGTCCAGGAGAAGGGCTGGGCTTCACCAGGCAATCCTTTCCTAACAGTTTTCATATACCAGGATGACCCTAGGCGATCAATCAGTTGGTCTATGAGGGGCATGGGATATCCCTATTCTTCCATGGTTTTAGCAAATTCACATGATATATCTGCTCAGGTTTTTGTCTTCCTGGTTGGCTAACTTTATAATTCACATCACCCATTTTTTTCAACACTTCATAGGGACCCTGCTATTTGGCTAGGAATTTACTTTTGATTGTGGGGACCAACACCAACACCCTATCACCAGGTGCAAAAGAACGAACCTGGGCCCCACGACTGTAAATCCTCTCCTGAGCCAACTGGGCTTGTGCCAAATGCTCCTTCACAATAGGCATCACTTGCACAATTCTGTCTTGCATTTGTGTCACATGTTCAATCACACTTCTATGAGGGGAACTCTTACTCTCCCATGTTTCCCTGGCAATGTCCAATAGTCCCCATGGGTGCCTCCCATACACTAGCTCAAAAGGAGAGAACCCTGTGGACGATTGTTCAGAAAGGGGCCATCCATGGCAATCCTCTCAAAAGGGACCTCAATGATGGGCAGGGGTACCAAAGGACTGTGGAAATGTGGCATGGGTGCAGAAATCTGACATACTGGACAGGACAAATGGTACATTATCACTTCCTTGGTCAGAGCATTGTGCACGAGGGCTAAATACTTAGAATTTCCCCATACAGTACATCTGTGTCGCCATCAGAGACTCCCTGCACATTTCTGTCCCCAGCAGAGTCTCCCCATACATCTGTGTCCCCATCAGAGACTCCCTGCGCATTTCTGTCCCTAGTAGAGTCTACCCATACATCTGTGTCGCCATCAGAGTTTCCTTGCCGTTTGTGTCCCCAACAGAATCTCCCCACACAATTGTGTCCTCATCAGACTCTGCCTGCACATTTGTGTTCCCATTAACACCCCCTTGCACATTTGTGTCCCCCTTTACAGCCACCCCCAGCACATTTGTGTCCACATCAGAGACCCTTCCACACACTATCCTCAAAGACACCTCTCCACACCTATTAAATCCCCTCCTGCCTATTTGTGTCCTCATCAGAGCCCCACATTTGTTTCCACATCAGAGCCCCCCAGACTTGTGTACCAATCAGAGCCCCCCTGCACACTTATGCCCTCCATCAAAGTCCCCCTCACACTTGTGTCACCTTAAAACCCCCCTGCACATTTGTGCCCCCATCAGAGCCTCCCCCCATACTTGTGTCCCCCTCCCACATTTGTGTCCCAACACAGACCCCCCTGCACACCTGTGTCCCCATCAGGGCCCCCACACTTGTGTCAGAGTCCCCCTGCACACTTCTATCCTCATCAGAGCCCCCCTGCACACTTGTGTCCTACATCAGAGCCCCCCCTGCACACTTGTGTCCTACATCAGAGGTCTCCCTGCACACTTGTGTCCCCATTAGAGCTCCCTTACATACGTGTGTCCCCATCAGGGCCCCCACACTTGTGTCTCACATCAGAGTCCCCCTGCACACTTCTGTCCTCATCACAGCCCCTGCACATTTCTATCCTCATTAGAGCCCCTGTACACTTCTGTCCTACATCAGAGTTCCCGCTGCACACTTGTGTCCCCATTAGAGCCCCCCACACTTGTGAACTCTATCAGAGTCCCCCCACACTTGTACCCCATCAGAGACCTCCTGAACATTTGTGCCCCATCATACTCCCCCCCTGAATATGTGTCCCCATCAGAGCACCCACAACACTTGTGTCCCCATCAGAGCCCCCGATTGTGTCCCCCATTAGTGTCCCCCTCCTACATTTGTGCCCCACCAGAGCTTCCCGTGCACAATTGTGTCCCTATCAAAGCTTCCCCCTGCACACTTGTATCCATCTCAGAACCCCCCTGCACACCCCATCAGAGCCCCCCTGTACATTTGTGTCCCCCATTACAGCCCCCTCCCTCTACACTTTTGTCCCCCATCAGAGTCCCCCCTTCTCTTGTGTTCCCACCAGAGCACCCCACCCCCTCAGCACATTTCTTTATCTGTCAGTCTCCCTGCACTGCCCTATATTTCCCCTTAGATCTGTGTCCATTACCGCTGTGGTACTCCTCTGAAGGGCTGGCTGTAGTGCAGACCTACTGCACTTTCTGCCTCCTGCCCGGCTGTGACACAAGCATGCTGTATGTGAAATGACCGCATTAAGAACACTGCATGTAACTGTGGGCGGAAGGTGCAGCCGGTCTGCACAGAAATAATATGAACTTTGTCGGGTTTTCCGAGTTGCGGGACTTGAGCTGCACACCCCTCACTGCAAGAGCAAGCCCCGCAACCCGAGCAGAGACCATCCCTGCAGTGAGTCTGATGACTTTAGCTGCGGGCCAGAAGAAATGTCCTAGTGGGCCGGATGTGGCCCGTGGACCGTACTTTGGTGACCCCTGCTCTAGATCATCAAACACTAGAAGTCACTGTTCCTCTTCTGAGGTTGCAGGCTCTTCCCTAGGCTCTGTTGTTTCCGCTGCTAATACTGACAAGGAAAACTCAGGAGAATCCTCACACTTAAAGGATTCCTTAGTAGAACCTTCAGGCCCTGAAGAACCACTTAATGGTGAATCTGGGCAATCCCAGAGCTCCCAGAATTCTGGGAAATCCCTTCCCACAATGGCGTAATGTGGTAGTTGGGGAACCAAACCCACCTGGGGACACAGGTTACCGAGGGAGGTTTCAAAGAATACGATAGTCAACAAATAATCTCAAGTGTCCCCATGTACACAAATGACCACCATTTTCCTAGGGTGCAAGGTTTTTTCCCACCACCAGTTCAGTCTTTACCAAAGTAACCAGGCTACCTGAATCCAAGAATACAACAACATGTTTACCATCTAAACACATTTTGCATAAAGGTTTCTCATTTCCCTTTACTGCAGTGCATGTAGTTGCAAATATGCAATGCCTTCTCACTGTAAGAAAGTCACAGTGCATTGGTTCATCAATAGTTGGACAAACTGCGGTTACATGTCTCTCTTCCTGGCAACAGTAACAAATTAACTTTCTAGTCACCTCCTGTGGGATTGGTCTTCCTGGCTGCTCTCTCCAGACATTAGAAGCAGTCCCAAACATAGATTTAGTTCCCCCTTTTTCACTCTCTCCACCCCATCCCTTGGTGCAGTCTTACCCTTAGCTGGGGATGGTCTGGTATTGGGGTGGAAAGGCTGTGAGTCTCTGAGGAAAGATGTCAGATTCTCAGTCATTAGGTACCTTTCCACAAGGTCTAAAGTTTGTCTGCTGTTTCTGGATCTCCATGGTTTGGCCATTTCTGCAAGGTGGTATAGAGAGACGTCAGAAATTTGTCCATGGCCACCCACTCTACAATTTTTGGACAGAGTTTCTGGCTGCAGACATTTCCTGGTCAAGTGGATAAGGTGATACATTTGTGACCAGGGTGGCTTTCTCAGCCGATAACTCCAATCGTGGACACGCTGAGCACAGGCAGCCAGGGTTACACCCAGTCGTGCCAATATTTCCATTTTCATACGATCATAGTTTTTTGCATTTGCAGGCTCCAAGTCAAAATAAGCCTTTTGGGATTCACCAGATAGTAGGAGGGCCATTAGTCCAGCCCATTGTTCTTTAGGCCAACTTTCTTTTTCCGCTGTTCTTTCAAAGGTGGTCAGAAACATCTCAGGGTCATCATCTGCAGTCATCTTTGGCAACAGATGGCTTACCCGAAAAGATGGTATGTTACTCACTTCCAGCCTCGGTCTGCTGCCTTTGCTGAAACTGTTTTATGATGGCCCCCATTTGTTGTTGGTGTTTCTGTTCCTGCTGTTTTGCAGTGCTTTCTGCTGAATTGCGAGGTGTTGTTAGTGAGCCTCTTGTTGGGCTGCAAGGCTCTGTTGGTGAACCTTTTGTTGGGCTGCAAGGCTCTGTTGCAAAGTTGCATTTGTCTGCTGTTGGTTGCATGTGCCAGAGCAAGCTGTAGCTCCTCCATGCTGGGCTTACTTCACCTGCCCCACAAACCGCCACCATGTGTAAGGGATTAGCTCAGTAGCGGGGTGTGCATGACCCCCTGGATGGGTCCCAGCACAGTGAAGTAGCCATGGACAGACAGCAGGATCTTTGTGAAAGCAAAAACTGGTTTATTTACACATCTGTAATTACAAAGTGCAGGCATCAAAACAGGAAAAATAAAACAAAATGGAAAAGAAACCCTTGCCACTTTGGGTGTCTAACTACAAAGACACAGGAACCTGACTACTTGTTCTGCCACAGCCTACTGTTGCCCAAACCCTTGGCGGTCACAGAGAAATAAACAGAGGCTTTTAGTCACCCAGACTTAATCTCACCATTCAGAGGTATTCCTGCTCTCCAGTCTGTAGTGCACACAGATACAGGGTGAAGCCCCTTGTTGAAGCAACCTGGGAGTTTTATAGAGCCCTCTAGTGCTTTATCTGTTACACCTGAGCTTGTTAACCCTCATTGATCCCAAACAGGCTCACTATACAGCACAAACATGAAAGCAATCAGTGTACAGCATAAACCTGGGACAAATATATGTCCCATCCTGGACACAACCCATAGATTTTCCTGGCTTCCTGTCACAAAATACAGAGGCAAGTCAGCTGAGCAGGAACATGGATCTCTGCCTTCTCACAGAACAAGCACATCCCCCACAGTAAGTAAGCACTCCCTAGGAACGCATTTAACCCCTTGATTGCCCCTGATGTTAACCCCTTCCATGCCAGTGTCATTAGTAGAGTGGCAGAGCATATTTTTAATACTGATCAATGTATTGGTGTCACTGGTTCCCCAAAAAAGTGTCAAAAGTGTCACTTAGTGTCCAATTTGTCACCGCAATGTCGCAGTCCCGGTATAAGTCGCTGATCACCACCATTACTAGTAAAAAAATAAATAAATAAAAATTCCATTACTTCTCAAAGCTAAGAAAATACAAAAAGGTCCTTTGATACTTTGTGGATATTTTAATGCGCCCTTGGACCCCATCATAGACACTTCCAAGCAAGGACATCCCAAGAGAACTGGACTCAACAAAATGCTGTCTATGGAAGATACGTATGATCCCTGGAGGTGCCTACATTCCACTGAAAGGGACTATACCTTTTATTCCCAGGTTCATAAATCCTACTCTAGGATTGACTATTTTATTTCTATTTTACTTACAGATTACTTCTTCCAAACGTAGAAAAAGCTCAGATCCATAAAATGTCCTGGTCTGACCACACTCAAACAACAATGGAAATCAAAACAGGCTGTGCATGTACAATACTGGGCTATGGAGGAACAATACCTTTATCTTACCCCAAAGAGGTCATCTGTCCGCGATAAAAAAAAAAACTCAAGGAATTCTTTTAATTCAATGATAATGGTTCAGTGGAAAGCACCACTTTATGGTGTTCGCATTAAAGCCTTTATCAGAGGTATATTATTACAAATAGCAGCAAAAGAGAAAAAAAAGAAATTGAATTCAATAAATAAAATACTTAAAGATATTTCCTCATTAGAGGTAAAACATAAAAATAATCCCAAAGACCCTAATTTAACCTTACGATTTAATAATCTAAGAAAGGATCTAAGAAATATATTGATAGAAGACCATGATAAATATATGAAAAGACTGAAGCTAAATTATTATTCACAGAGTAATAAAGCTGGTAAACTACTAGCTAATCAACTAAAAATACGAAAACATAATAGTAAAATAAATACATTAAAACATCATGTTTCAGGTGAAATAAATTACCCCCAAAAATTATTTTACACTTTCTCAGAATATTACAAATCCCTATACGATCTTACAGAAGATAAAAATACCCCTTAACCTACGGCCGAAAAAATAGATGATTTCTTGAGTAAAATAAACCTTCCAGAAATAGACCCCAAAGACCTAACAATAATAAATAATCCGATAACAATAACTAAAACTATTAACATTATCAAATCCCTACCCAAAAATAAAACCCCAGGTAAGAATGGGCTATCAGGAGAGTATTATCAAGCCTTCTCAGACATCCTATCACCAAAATTAACCGAAATGTTCAACCAACTAGCCAACAACAATCAATAACCAAAAGAAATGTTTGAAGCCCTTTTAATCACTCTTCCAAAGCCAGATAATGACCCAACATCTCCAAGTAATTATAGATCAATATCATTACTGAATTTGGATATTAAAATATTACGCCCAAAAAATAGCGAATCATTTGCTAAACATAACTTCATACCTTACTTATAGGGGCAGACCAAGTAGGATTTGTGAAAGGGAGATAAGTCGAACTCCAGCTACCCTCCTAGCATTAATGCATTCAATATGGTGCATTGGGAATTCACATCTAAAATTCTGGAAAAATTTGGTATAAAAGGATTCATACACTCAACCATTATGTCATTATATTCACAACCCTCGGCCACAATATACTCATCAGGAACATTATCCAAAAGTTTTAAATTAATGAATGGAACAAGACAAGGCTGCCCACTTTCCCCCATAATTTTCTCCTTAACAATAGAACCACTAGCAGAAAGTATAAGAAACAATGCTGAAATTACAGGAAGCATAGTAGAAAAGTATGAGCATAAAATAGGACTTTTTGCTGATGACATCATATTAACATTATCAAACCCCGATTCTTCCATACCCAAAAATTCAAAATTTATTAGAGCAATATGGTGAAGTTTCTTACTACAAAGTAAATCAGAACAAATGCCACGTACTACTCATGAACCTCCAGAAGGAACAAATTGTCAATCAAAGCAAAAAATGTGGATATAATTGGAATGACCCATCTATAACCTATCTAGACATTCAGCTTGCCTATCCACCATCTAAACTACATGCAATGAACTTCCTGAAACAATTAGAAAAAAAAAAACAGGCCCTACAAAATATTAAGGAAGCACACTTACCATGGGTTGGAAAGACGGCTGCTTTTAAAATGCAAGTTCTACCCCAAATATTGTATTATTATTGCTCCCTCCCAGTTCTGATTCCAGCAAAAAATTTTACCCAAATTAAAACCAAACTGAAACAATCCATTTGGGATGGAAAAATCCAAAAGTAGCATTCTCTATATTAACCACTTCAGCCCCGGAAGGGTTTCCAGCTTTAGGACCGGAGCCCTTTTTGCGATTCGGCACTGCGTCGCTTTAACTGAAAATTGCGCGGTCGTGCGGCGTTGTACCCAAACGAAATTTGCGTCCTTTTTTTCCCACAAATAGAGCTTTCTTTTGGTGGTATTTGATCCCCTCTGCGTCATTTCTGATCGCCGCTATAAACAAAAGAAGAGCGACAATTTTGCAAAAAAACGCAAATTTCTTACTTTTTGCTAGAATACAAATCCCCAAAAAAATATAAAAAAACATTTTTTTTCACCGTTTTTGGCCGATTTATATTCTTCCTCATATCTGTGATAAAAAAAAATCGCAATCTGCGGTTTATTGATTGGTTTGCGCAAAAGTGGCCGCGTTTACGGATGATGAGAATTCATTTCTGGGGTTTTTTTTTTCTTTTTACTAGTAATGGCGGCGATCTGCGATTTTTAGCGGTACTGCGATATTGCGGCGGACATGTCAGACTATTTTGACACTTTTTTGGGACCATTGGCATTTATACAGCGATCAGTGCTATAAAAATGCACTGATTACTGTGTAAATGGCATTGGCAGTGAAGGGGTTAACCTGCAGGGGGCGCTCTAAGGGTTAACTATGTTCCCTGGGCGTGTTCTTACTGTATGGGGACTGCCCTAGCTGGGGAAGGGAAGTGGTCACAGCCTTCGTATACAGGAAGGCTGTGATCACATCCCTTCACAGAACGGAGGTCCGTGTTTACATACACGGACCTCTGTTCCTTCGCTCCGGGGGGGCCATCGCGGGTAGCCGGCGGCAATCGAAGCCGCCGCACCCGCTCCCTGGCCCTCCACGAACACAGTGAGCGCGTTATCGCAGCCGCCGTCGTATGACGGCGATTTGCGATAACGAGCCACTTTGCCGCCGTCAACCTGCGGTTGGCGGTCGGCAAGTGGTTAACCACCACTAAAAACCTAGGTGGAATGGACCTACCAAATATTAATCACTACTACTATGCCTCTCTGTTGGATCAAATAAAATTTTGGTTCACCACCACCAACAACAAATTATGGGTACACATAGAAAAAGAAAACACAAGGCCATGACCTTTACGCTCTTTCTATGGTCATATGGAACATATAATTTAAAATAATAATAATAATACCCAATCTCCTTTCTATAAAAGCAGCCTTAATTGCATGGAAACATATTCTCTCCAAATCTAATAGTGAAATTCCTTATACTAAAGTACCAATCCCAACAAGAATAATAAAATATTATATGTTAGGTTTATCAACAAAAGAGTGGATAAAACAGGGCTTCCAAACCTATCAATGCCTACCAGAACACATCCAAAGCATAGTCGAAAACAAAAAAGGGAAAAAAAAATTACCTAAAAGAATTGAACATAGAAGACATATCCATTTCCACAGAAATTTGGCAATACCTAACAGATAGCAATCTTAAAAATAAGAAATGAATTTCCCTATTTTACAATTTCCTCTCACCCACTTCCACAAATAGCAAAAACCCCAATATGGTGAAACGGGAGAACGATCTTTCACAAAATTTCACCTGGGAACAATGGAAAAAAGCATTAGCTACAATAAGCAAAGCATCCTTATGCATAGAGCATTGGGATAATTCTCAATAGGTGGTACTTAACCCCGTATAGCCTAGCAAACATATTTTCCTCTACATCACCTCTATGTTGGAGATGTAATGATCTTACAGGTAATTTACGTCACACACTCTGGGCCTGTAAAAATCTGATAAGCTTCCGGAACACTATATCTGCATTCATAGCAGAAATCACTGGTATATTAACAGTTCTGACGCCAGAAATAGCTTTATTGGGAATTAATCTTGAAAGATATCCACTATGTTTCAGAACAATTGTAACACATATTATGGTAGCGGCAAGGATAACCATTATGAGTTTATGGAAATCTACAGAATCTCCTAACTTATCAAAGGTGATTGCTGGACTAAATACTCAAGCCCAATATGAGCTATTACTAGCTCGTGACAAATTAAAAAAAAAAACTGGCAAGAATGGTTAAATAATCCAAGAGCCTCTAATTATCTGAAAAATTGTGACATTTAATTAATTACTGGTTGAATATTACATAATATATCTATATTATATCTGTTATGTTCACGAAGAGTGGACTTAACTCCGTCTACAGTTAGCTCCCATTGGGGTAGACGGATAAAGGGACACTATCCAGTTAAATCATAGGTTGTCCTTGTACTATTTGATTATTGATGCTTCAACTAAAACTTTTTCTTTTTTAGATGTTTGTTTGAAGATTAGTGTTAGTTTTATCATATAGCATGCTTATTGTACCAAAGATTTGTATATTACTTTGGAATGCTCATGGAAAAACCAATAAAAAATGTTAAAGTAAAAAAAAAGGATCACAAATCACTGATCAACTGGTAAAAATCGAACTCATTTTCCATTCATTCCCACCAGCAGCAAAAGATGTTATTTGTGTGAACAATCATACAAATGTGGGGGGATCTACTATAACATCTGTGTAAAAATCTATAACACATAAAGTACATATCATCAGAATGACAGACTATTTCCAGGAGAATCCTTTGATTTTTAAATAACAAATGTGAATTGAAATTTTGAGCATTGTTTTTACTGTTATCTATATGTCATTTGGGCAAAGGGATCAACATTTCATCTCATCTATGGGCAGCCTTATTAGGTTTGAAACATTTATGAACAGGTATTTAATTACTTGTATTATTCCATGTTGATTAAATACACTAAATCATGTGTACACAAAAACCTATAAAGCTATAGAAAGAAGCCCAGTAAATGTGGAGCTCAGAACTGAAGTCAAGCTTTGCTTTTAATTCTGCTCCATAAACCTTTTTTCGATAACAGACACATTTATCAGTGTTGGCCACAAGGTGTAATACTGAGCTGCTTCAGCAAACCAGCATAATAAGTTGTAAGACTGGGAGCAGGAACTGTCGGTGCAAGAATTCAGAAATGTAATTCCACTGGTATTCTGAAGTTTTTCAAGAGAGTTACTTTGCACTGCATTACAGTGATATGGAAAGAAAATAGCATAGCCGCCAAGTGGCCTAATTTCCCTAACAGGCCAACATTTGTTTTTCTTTCTTCATGTTTTCCTGATAATTTTCTGCTAGTTGACTTTAACATTTGCCATGCATTTTTTTAAATAAAATTTTGTTTATTTAAATGCGCAAGATCGACTGCAGACAGTTAAAGAAAAGAAGTTATGTATTCATGAAACATGGTTATATACAGTACTGTGCAAAAGGTTTAGGCAGGTGCGAAGAAATGCTGTAAAGTAAGAATGCTTTTAAAAATATATACTTTCATTTTTTATTTTGATCAATTTACAAAATGCAAAGTGAGTGAACAGAAGAAAAATTCAAATCAATATTTGGTGTGACTACCCTTTGTCTTCAGGGGATCAAAGTGGGTGTGGCGCTGTCACATGAATGTAAACCATAAGTGTGTATATCAATTCTTATATAACTCAAATGAATAACTCATGTCCAAACTGTATCAATTAATACCTAAAACAGTGATGTGATAATGGTGCAGTGACATAGATCCAAGTAACCGTATATCTTATTCTCCAAAAAAAGGCAAATTATGTGCTTAAATAGAAAGTCCAATGGAAAAGAAAAGAGGACTGTCCCTGGGTGAAGGGGGTGGGGGAGGAGGTAGAGCCAGCATGTAATGGTGACTAGGTGCTCCCCTGCAACAATCCCCACTCACTAAACCTTCTGCTGGGGATATCCAGTGATGTTGAACTCTACGTTTTCCTGGGGTATGTGCAACTCAATCCGGGTTGTTTAGAAGGTCCACATGAAAACAGAAAACTCCATAGTGTAGATTGACAAATTATGTGGCATGAGGTATTGAAAACGTACTAATGTATAAATGAGAAGTCAGACGATCAGACCCGCAAGTTCCGAGTTCCAAGTTCTGGGAGTTCTGGGAGCCAGGGAGCGCCCTACGCACTTCCGGTTTACATGGTGGAACGAACGGAACTTGCGGGTCTGAGCGTCTGACTTCTCGTTTATACACTAGTAAGTTTTCATTACTTCACGCCACGTAATTTGTCAATCTACACTATGGAGTTTTCTTTTTTCATGTGGACCTTCTAAACAACCCGGATTGATTTGCACATACCAGAGTTCAACATCACTGGATATCCCCAGCAGAAGGGTTAGTGAGTGGGGATTGTTGCAGGGGAGCACCTAGTCACCATTACATACTGGCTCTACCTCCTCCCCCACCCCTTTCACCCACGGGCAGTCCTCTTTTCTTTTCCATTGGACTTTCTATTTAAGCACATAATTTGCCTTTTTTTGGAGAATAAGATATACGGTTACTTGGATCTATGTCACTGCACCATTATCACATCACTGTTTGAGGTATCAATTGATACAGTTTGGACATGAGTTATTCATTTGAGTTATATAAGAATTGATATACACACTTATGGTTTACATTCATGTGACAGCGCCACACGCACTTTGATCCCCTTTTTTTTCCTTCGCTACACATACCCTGATTTCAGGGCCGGTGGGGGCAGCAGTCACTGTTATAATTCATTTATATCACTAGCAGCGCCATACCACTCCCCCTTTTTTTCCCTTTACCCTTTGTCTTCAAACCAGCATCAGTTCTTCTAGGTACACTTGTACACACTTGTTGAAGGATCTTGGCAGGTAGGTTGTTTCAAACAGCTTGGAGAACTAGCATCTAGTTACAAAATATTTTAAAAACAAAGAAGACAAGCCATATTACACTTTTTTTTTTATAACAAGAGAGTCATGCCATACAGTATACACTCAGAATCACAAAGTGTATATGGCATGGCTCCCTTGTTATAGCAATTTTGTAATATGGCTTGTCTTCTTTGTTTTTAAAATACTTTGCAACTGAGTTAGAAATTACTGTTTTTATGAGCAACTTTTAATTAAACCATGTTTTATATATAAGTCACTGTTGTGCCTTAAAAATCCCAACTTTTTTGCAATATCTATGGGAGTGTACTGTGAAACTGTGGGGATTTGGCACTTGTTATTTTAATCTTAGGTCTTATCTTGGAGAAGTAACTACAGATCTTCTGTGGATGTAGGCAGCCTCATATCCTTCTGTTTCTTCATGTAATCCCTAACAGACTCAATAGTGTTGAGATCAGGACTTTGTGAAGGCCAAACAATCACTTTATGGACTCCTTGTTCTTCTTGTGCTGAAGATAGATCTTAATGACATTGGCTGTTTGTTTGGGGTCATTGTCACACTGTAGAATAAATTTGGGGCCAATCACACCCCTCCCTGATAGTATGGCATGATGGATAGCTATCTGCCTGTATTTCTCAGCATTGAGGGTACGACTGAATGGGCAACTTTGAGGACCATAGACAAAGTGGTTGGCCAAGGAAACCCAAAGCTGCAGATGAAAGCTACATCATGCTTACTTCCCTTTGACATTGGAAATTGTCCAGCAGTGCCATCACCACAGAACTGGTGGAAACCAGTGGGATCCAGGTATACTCATCTACTGTTTAGAGGTCAGAAGTTGTCTTCGTGGAAGAATTGTGGCCAAAAAGCTATACCTCCAATGTGGAAACAGGGCTTCATGACATAACTATGCATGAAAACATAGGAACTGGAGTGTAGAAAAATGGCAGAAGGTGCTCTGGATTGATGAGTTCAAACTTGAAATATTTGACTATAGAAGGAGGCAGTTTGCTCGCCAAAGGGCTGGAGAGTAGTACAATAATGAGCACCTGCAGGCAACAGTAAAGCATGGTGAAGGTACCTTGCAAGTTTGGGGCTGCATTTTTGCAAATGGAGTTGGAGATTTGGCCAAGATCAATGGTGTCCTCAATGCTGAGGTATACAAGTAGATACTTATCCATCATGCAATACTATCAGGGAGGCATGTGGTTGGCTCCAAATGTATTCTGCAGCAGGACAACAGCCCCAAACATACAGCCAATAACTATCTTCAGCATAAAGAAGAACAAGGAGTCCTGGAAGTGATGGTCTGGCCTCCACAGAGCCCTGATCTCAACGTTGAGTCTGTCTGGGATTAGATGAAGAGACAGAAGGATTTGAGGTAGCCTACATCCACAGAAGATCTGTGGTTAGTTCTCCAAGATGTTTGGAATGACCTACGTGCCAACTTCCTTTAAAAACTGTGCAAATGAAGAATTGATGCTGTTTTGAAGGCAAAGGGTGGTCACACCAAATATTGATTTGGATTTCTCTTTTCATTTTGTTAATTAATAGAAAAAATAAACTATTAACACTTTTATTTCAGCAAGCATTATTAATTTACAGCATTTTTTTCACGCCTGCCTAAAACTTCTGCACAGAATTGTACAGTTTTAAATGTAAATGTACCCATATCTGTCTTAAAGCGGAGGTCCGAGGTAAAACAAAAAAATTAAAAGTCAGCAGCTACACATACAGTAGCTGCTGACTTTTAATAATAGGACACTTGGACTCCTGGAGTCCAGCAATGTCTGCACCCACCGCCGATCTTCGGATCGGGGGACGGGTGCAGACGCCTCCATCGCGGGTAAGGGAACCCGGACCTGTAAGCAGTACAGCTTCACGCCGGGCACCTTACTGCGCATGCGCGATGCTCTGCCGCGCTCTATTGGCCAGGTGGCCAGAAGCAGAGCGAGCAGGGAGGAGGGAGCCGGGCTGCTGATGTCAGCAGCCGCGGCCGCTGGCCAGTGCTCCCAGTTGTGTGGAAAAGGACACCTGTCTAAAGACAGGTGTCCTCTTCCCCCTCCCCCCCCCCGAAAGGTGCCAAATGTGACACCTGAGGGGGGGAGGAATCCAAACAGCGGAAGTTCCACTTTTGGGTGGAACTCCGCTTTAATATCAGCTTCTTGTAATCCCTGCTGCAGTAGAACTCAGAACTCAGACTGGGAGCCAGTTGGCTTTTATTTGCACATATGGTGACAAGGTATAGGCTGCCCCTTTATTATTATTCACAAGCTGAGGCAGGGAGGTGACTTATTTAACTGTAGTAGGAAAAAAGTCAGGCCACCAAAATAACTGTTCTGTCTAACCCTGTAAGAGATAAAACAGCTTCCAAATATGTATTCATTTTGATTTTAGCTGCATGCAAAGGTGTGAGATGGTAACTACAAGAAGGCAGTCAAAGACATAACACCACTTTTCTGATGGTAAGAAAAAATGCGGGCATGCCAAGTTAGCCCAGGATGGAATTTCTTTATCCTGTTGGAAGATGGGGCTGGAAAGTGTTTCCCAGAGACTTCCAGAGATCAAGGTGAGAGACTTTTATGAAAAACACTGGTAAACAGCATGAAAGTGGATCAACCAGCTACAAATAACAGTATTGACATTGATATGAATGCTAGGACTGAGGATCAAAGAGTTCTTCATTTTTACATATTAGAAGTAGAGTTGAGCGAACCCGAACTGTCGGGTTCGTACCGGACTTTAGGGTGTCCGTGTCCCGAACCCGGACACTTGAGAAAAAGTTTGGGTTCGGGTATTTTTTCGCGCCTGTTGCAGGGCAGCCAATCAACAAGCGTTTCACTCGTTTGCCCTTAGAAGCCATCACAGCCATGCCTACTAATGGCATGGCTGTGATTGGCCAGCGCATCATGTGATCCAGCCTCCATATAAGCTGGAGTCACATAGCGCTGCATGTCACATCATCTCATACTAGTATAGGGAGAGGATCCTGCTGCTACTGTGAGGGACAGATTAGCTTGCGAAAATCATCTCATACTAGTATAGGGAGAGGTTCCTGCTGCTGGTGTGAGGGACAGATTAGCATTATAAAATCATCTCATACTGGTGTAGGGAGAGGTTTCTGCTGCTGGTGTGATGGACAGATTAGCGTTATAAAATCATCTCATACTGGTGTAGGGAGAGGTTCCTGCTGCTGGTGTGAGGGACAGATTAGCGTTATGAAATTATCTCATACTGGTGTAGGGAGAGGTTCCTGCTGCTGGTGTGAGGGACAGATTAGCGTTATAAAATCATCTCATACTGGTGTAGGGAGAGGTTCCTGCTGCTGGTGTGAGGGACAGATTAGCTTTATAAAATCATCTCATACTGGTGTAGGGAGAGGTTCCTGCTGCTGATGTGAGGGACAGATTAGCGTTATAAAAAATAATATAAATTTGTGCTAAATAGTACATTTGTGTCCAGAATGAGGAGAGCGTCAAATAAGGGACGTGGTCGTGGTGCTGCTGGTGCTGCTGGTGTTGGTGGAGTTGGTGAAGCTCCTGTTGCAAGGAGAGGACGTGGTCGATCAGTGCCAGCTACATGCACAAGTGAAACACCTTCCTCAGGTGCGAGTAGCCGACAGAACCTTCAACGTTATATGGTAGGCCCAAATGCAGCTCAACGAATGGTGAGGCCAGAAAAAGTACAGGCGATAGTAGATTGGGTGGCAGACAGTGCCTCCAGTTCCTTCACATTGTCTCCCTCCCGGTCCCTTGCTGAAAGCTCAGAGTTGGCACCTGAACCCCATGGCCATCTGTCTTTCACCTCAGCCCCTTGTAAATCAGCCAAGCAGTCTGAGCCCCAAGTCATGCAGCAGTCTCTTATGCTTTTTGATGACTCTGCTGGTGCGCATTCCGTGGGCCATCCACATAGCCCTGCCCCAGAAGTGGAAGACATTGAGTGCACCAATGCCCAACCACTTCTGTTTCAGGATGAGGACATGGAAACACCACCGCAGCACGTCTCTGATGATGACAAAACACATGTGCCAACTGCTGCGGCTTTCTACAGTGTGCAGACTGACAAGGAGGGCAGTGGTGAAGAATGGGTGGAAGATGATGTGGAGGATGATGAGGTCCTAGACCCCACATGGAATGAAGGGCATGCGAGTGACGTGTGCAGTTTGGAGGAAGAGGTGGTGGTCGCACAGAGGCACCAGCACAGCAAAAGAGGAAGCAGGTTGCAAAAGCGGAGCTACCGTCCCCTAGACAGTACGCCTGCTACTGTGCACCGCACCAGGGACCTAGCACACCAAAGGCAGCTCAAAGGAGTTCCCTGGCATGGCAGTTCATCAGACAATGTGCTGACGACAAGGCACGAGTGGTTTGCACACTGTGCAATCAGAGCCTGAAGCGAAGCATAAATGTTCTAAACCTGAGCACAACCTGCATGACCAGGCATCTACATGCAAAGCACAAGCTGCAGTGGAATAAGCACCTCAAAATCCAAGAAAGGTCTCAGGCTCCTCCTGCTTCCTCTTCTGCTGCTGCCTCGGCCTCTTCCTCCACCTCTACAGTGCCAGTGTCACCTGCCACCCAGCAAACAGACGATGTGACAGCAATGCCACCATGTCCGCCACCATCCCCAAGCATTTCCACGGGGTCCCATGGAAGCTTACAGCTGTCCATCTCCCAAACACTGGAGAGAAAGAGGAAGTACCCCCCTACCCACTTGCGATCCCTGGCCCTGAATGCCAGCATTTCAAAATTCCTGGCCTTTGAAATGCTGTCATTCCGTCTGGTGGACACGGACAGTTTTAAAAACCTGATGGCTGTCCCACAGTGCGTGGTTCCCAGCCGCCACTACTTTTCCAGGCGAGCCATCCCTTCCCTGCACAAACAAGTCGGGGACAAGATCAAGTGTGCACTGCGTAACGCCATCTGTAGCAAGGTCCACATAACCACTGATACGTTAACCAGTAAGCACGGGCAGGGATGCTATATCTCGCTAACTGCACACTGGGCAAATGAAGTGGCGGGTGGGCCTGAGGCGGATAGCAGTTTGTCGCATGTCCTTCCGCCACCGA
The DNA here is from genome assembly GCA_018402905.1 of Glandirana rugosa. Classification (NCBI taxonomy): domain Eukaryota; kingdom Metazoa; phylum Chordata; class Amphibia; order Anura; family Ranidae; genus Glandirana; species Glandirana rugosa. The sequence goes on along the minus strand of BLSH010106108.1, from coordinate 1,283,071 downwards.
GGATTGCTGGGCATTTCTCTTTGCCTTCTGTTGCCTCCTCCTCCTACTCCGCTTCCTCCTCCTCTACCACCTTCTCATCCGGTCAGTGTAACACCTTCACCATCAACTTCAGCACATCCAGGGGGAAACGACAGCAGGCTGTTTTAAAACTGATATGTTTGGGGGATAAACCCCACACTGCGCAGGAGCTGTGGATGGGCATTGAACAACAGACTGATGAGTGGTTGTTGCCACTGAGCCTCAAGCCCGGCCTGGTGTGTGCGATAATGGGCGAAATCTCGTAGCAGCTCTGGGCCTAGCCGGTTTGACGCACATCCCTTGCATGGTGCATGTGCTGAATTTGGTGGTGCAGAAATTTCTAAAAAAACTACCCGGACATGTCAGAGCTGCTGCAGAAAGTGTGGGCCGTCTGTGCGCGCTTTCGGCGTTCTCACCCTGCTGCTGCTCGCCTGTCTGCGCTGCAGCGGAACTTCGACCTTCCCGCTCACCGCCTCATGCGACCTGCCCACAAGGTGGAACTCCACCTTGCACATGCTGGAGAGACTGTGCGAGCAGCAGCAGGCAATAGTGGAGTTTCTGCTGCAGCACGCATGGGTCAGTCGCTCTGCAGAACAGCACCACTTCACCACCAACGAGTGGGCCTCCATGCGTGACCTGTGTATCATATTGCTGTGTTTCAAGTACTCCACCAACATGGCCAGTGCGATGAACCTGTTCTCAGCGTTACTATCCCACTTCTATGTCTCCTTGAAAAAACACTTCGGGCGATGATAGAAGAGGATGTGGCACAGGAGGAAGAGGAGGAGGAAGAGGGGTCATTTCCACGGTTATCAGGCCAGTCATTCACAAGTGGCTCAGAGGGTGGGTTCCTGCACCAGCATAGGCCAGGTAAAAAATTTTCAAGCCAGGGCACAGTTCTGGAGGATGAGGAGGATGATGAGGAGGAGGAACCGTGTTCACAGCAGGGTGGCACCCAACGCAGCTCGTGGGCATCACTGGAGTGTGGCTGGGGGGATACGGAGGACACAGATGATACGCCTCCCACAGAGGACAGCTCGTCTTTGCCTCTGGGCAGCCTGGCACACATGAGCGACTACATGCTGCAGTGCCTTGCCAACAACAGCCAAGTTGCCCACATTGTAACTTGTGCTGATTACTGGGTGGCCACCCTGCTGGATCCCTGTTACAAGGACAACGTGCCGTCCTTAATTCCCTCACTGGAACGTAATCGGAAGATGCATGACTACCAGCGCACACTGGTAGACGTGCTGCTGAGGGTATTCCCAAATGACACCAGGGGCTCAGTGGAAGCACAAGGCGAAGGCAGAGGAGGAGGAAGAGGTCGCCAACGCAGCTGTGGCACCGCCAGCACCTCAGAAGGCAGAGTTAGCATGGCCCGAAATGTGGAAAATCTTTGTCAGCAGCACGCCACAACAAACAGCACCACTAGCTGATAGGCAACATCTTAGCAGGAGGCAGCATTTCAGCAACATGATGGAACAGTATGTGTGCACACGCCTACACGTACTGACTGATGGGTCTGCCCCATTCAACTTCTGGGTCTCCAAATTGGGCACATAGCCTGAGCTTGCCCTTTATGCCTTGGAGGTGCTGGCCTGCCCTGCAGCCAGTGTATTGTCTGAACATGTGTTTAGCACGGCAGAGGGCGTTATCACAGACAAGCGCAGCTGCCTGTCCACAGCCAACATGGACAAGCTAACGTTTATTAAAATGAACCAGGCATGGATCCCACAAGACTTGTCTGTACCTTGTGCAGAATAGACATTTATACTGACCTCACACAGCCATTGGTATACTTAAGTGAACTTAGTCTTTTTTTTTTAAATATATGTCAATATTTTGGGGGCTACCCCAATTAGAAATAAAAACCAAACAAACAAAAAACAGTGTCCTCCTCCTCCTCCTCCACCGCCACTTCCCCCACCTACACTGCCACGGTCACCGCCTCCTCAACCTCCTACTCCACTTCCACCTCCTCTATTTTTTATTTTTTTTATGTGATTTTAAGTTATTTCCCTATCCACATTTGTTTGCAGGGCACTTGTCCTACTCTTACCCCCATTTTGCTTCCTTTTGCAACGTATGAATCCTCGAAAATGACTACTGAACTGAAGATTAATCGCAACTCACCTGTGGACCTATAAGCCCAAACCGCCCAAGCCGGCTTGAAGCGTTTTTTCAAGCTCAAGCCGGGGGCTTGAACTGGGGCTTGGGGTAACTTCAGTTACCACTGGGTTTGAAAACCCGTGTTTTTACCGAGATTTTTTCAGGACCTTTCCCGATCTCCCGACGTTTTCCTTCGTTTTACCCCCATTCTCATCCTGTTCACGGGACGTTTGTTTACACCTATCCCTTTATTGAATTTTAGTGTATTTTTTTTATTTTTTATCTCCTCCACCTTCACCTCATCCTCCAACTCCTCCGCCACTGGCACCGTCACATCCACCCCCTTCACCGCCACCTCCTCCTCCTCCTCCTGTGACAAAAAA
>BLSH010106108.1:1245124-1266925 GCA_018402905.1 Glandirana rugosa | reverse complement strand
CCAATACTATTGGCTCTTTACCGTGATCGGGGTCGGGCATTGTCCGAGGGACAAGCCCGCCCCCCGATCGCCGCGCTGCACGCCCCCTGGGGCGCGCGCGAGCGGCGTGCACGCCGCTCGGTCTCCTTTGTTGTCAGTGACCGGCTGTGATAGGACACAGCCGGTCACGGGGTAAAGAGCCAATTTTATTGGCTCTTTACCCCGATCACGGAAGGCCGGGGTCCCGAGGGACACGGCCGGTCCCCGATCGCCGCGATGCGGGCCCCTGAGGGCCCGCAAAGCGGCGAAAACAAGAGGACGTAATATAACGTCCACTTAGGATGGGGAGTGCACCTTGCCGGCGTATTTTTACAATACGCCGGTAAGGAAGTGGTTAAAGGGACCTACACCTAGGATTGCCTGGAGATTCCTGGAAACCCTGAAGCAGAGCCAAGATAGAGGCAATATCAACCCTGATACTACAATCATAAGGCTTTATTAAAGCCTTGTTAAGGTGAGAGTTCTGGGAGCACAGAGGTGGCACAAGAAGGAAAGCACACTATTTTTGTTATTTATGCACTAATACAGCGCTTTAGTGGGAGAACACCATGTTTGATATATTATCGCTGGAGAAATGAATTATCAGTTATGATGAACTTTATTATTATTTAACAGCATTTGTATTACACATTGTTGAAAATTCAATATATATGTTTTGATATTCATTTATGTTTGTTTGACATATCACTAATGATACAATATGTGACACAATTCATTTGCAACATTTAGTTTGCGCGGCACCGAATCAACACCATAAGATTTAACTAAAAACCAACATAAGCCTGTAAATGATGACTTGTCCTTGAACCTAAAAAGAAACAAAAGAGGGAGAACACGCAAAACATACTGTATAGGTGTATAAAACTAGGATGATCTTGGCGTTGGTGTCTTCATGCCTGAAAACAGTCCTTGAAGGCATCAAGCCACTTCTCCATGGGTGGCAAAGCATGCACAGCCACCCTGAGGTTGAAATGAAAAAGTCTCTCTTGTTGATCTAAAGGAAATTAACTCGGCCCTGAAAAAGATTGGCTCTCAACCTGCGAAGCGGAGGGCACTCCTGTTTAAAGACTGTGATGGATGACTTAAATTAATCTCCTGGGCCACTAACTGTAGCAAGACTCTTGGTACAGTGCTTTGGTTATCAGCCATGCCATCTTGATCTTAGTAGATAAATATGCAACTAAATTGCAGTGTAGGCCAAGTCTCCTTTGTAGTAATGAAGAATAAAAGCCTTTGGGGCACTCACTGGGACTCTCCATGTGAAGCGACAATAATGTTTTGCAGTTGTCAGGTGATGTTTCATTGATGAAAGAACTAGCTTGAGGTTGCAGCTGGTTCACTGTGAGCAACTTAGAGGTATCTACTGAAATAGATGGTGATTTCGAGTCCCTAGTATTATGGTCCATGAACTGATGAACATCAGTAATGTCATGCAGGATCTTGGCATTAGTAGATTCCTGGACACCTTTTGAAAGTAAAGCTTTGTTGCCATCAGTAGTATTTTGAGGTATTGTTTCACTGATGCTTGTAGTCAGATGGAGTTTACCCTCTCCTCTGCAGGTGGTGCTGTTTTGCGAACCGCTGTACAAGAGAAATGGCGGATGAGAGGAAAATTGTTCCTCTGCAGCCTCTGTAGGCGTTACCAGGGGAGCAGTGGTCCGAATGGACACTGCAACACTATGTAACTTGGTGGCCATCTTTGGTGTGGGCGGTGCTAATAAATATCAGTGCCCTGCTGTGGTTGGCACGCAGTTGTAAAGTGGTTAGAGTAGGGACAGAAACCATGCTGGATAGGGACAACCTACTTAGCCCTAGGAACCTAGGGAGAGGTTCCTGGTGAGGAGGGACAGACTAAAGACCCCGCTGCCTGCTCCGCTATTTCCCAGACTCCAGTGCTGTGACTAGGACCTGCATTAGTATAAGTGCCATTTGCACCACTACTCTGTCTACAGCCACCTCTCTATTCAGATGCTGCTCTGGTAACGTACACCATACAAAAGTGACAACCTTAGCGCTGGAAACATAATAATGTGCCACTAACATTGCTGAGGACATCCAAACCAGTGTTGCCTGTGTTACTGTGTTGCTGATACGATATTGTTTGGAACTGCTAAGTCAAGTACCTTGCTGCTGGTGCTCCACTTGTTGGTTACTTTCATCTTAACAAAATAATAATTGTGCCATTTTCCTTTGTCTCTGTGCCATTCTTCCAATTTGCATCACCACTTCAGCACCAACTTATATGCACAGCCATTTCTACAGGAATGTGTGCGTTGGGAGCTTTGGACTAGTTTCCCATATAGCGCCCCTGTTGGCTGCCCAATACAAGGGTTTTTACTTTGATGAGCCAATAAAACCTTAGTGTGCTGGTGACATTCTCTTGCTCAGTCTTCCAGTTTGGTTATCAGTCAATTTGCCCCACCCACACGCAGCTGTAATGTTCTCTGATGTAGTCTTTTTAGCTGAGTGTGTATCTCTTTTGAGCTCCAATAGAATAGATTTGAGTGATGAAGTGTCTTGGATTCTCTCAACAACAGCTTTACAAGCACTTACATGGCATGAACTCGGTTTCTTACTGCAGTAGGGAGCACCGATAGTGAACCAACCTAGTTTGGTCCTTTGAACAGATCATAATGTAGATCCCCTGTGCACTATTCTTGTACCTTGTGGACTCTTGGAATGTCTCTTCTCAGCAGAAGCATGGTTTTTGTGTTATCTTCCAAGGGTGGTATGTCGACTTTTCTATAAACGTTAACGTCATACATGCAGGTATTTGATTTCACACAAGAATTGTAGAAAGATCAGTTCCTTCAGTCTTTTTTTATGCCTGAAATAATGAATTTACAGCAGCTGCAATTTTTCCTGTTGTTTCTACTGTGCCAACATATATGTGTAATGTATCGGACAGTACTTTTCTATTTCCATTAAACATGTATAAAAACTCTGAAGTGACAAACAAATTACTGTTTTGGTCTTCTGAAACTGCATATATCCAGATAGATTTCTCTGGTTGTCCTTGAGGAAACACTTTCAACAGACATACTGTATTTTAGCACTGGTGTTCACTGAAGCTCCTTTGAGACGTAGCTCACTGTATTTAGATATGATTCCTGCAGGTGATCACTCATTGCGCTCTCCGCCATGATCTGATATTGGTGTAAGATCTTCTGTGGATGTAGAGTCTCATTTAAAGAGGCCTCAGTGTAAAGCTAATATGTGCCTTTTAGTGATGCATTCTGAGCACCTAAATGTAGCCTTGCAGTCTCTGGCAAAATTGAATGGATGCAGATGGGACACATCTAAAGTAAATGTCATGGTTCCTTAGAACCTCCTTGCATTCATCAAAAAAAATATTTTGAATGCATGAAACTTTTTGAGACCATAAGGTTTGTGATGAATAAGACAGTAGGAGTTTTGGGCCTTTTCACCTTTCTTTACTGTCTCTGCTGGTAGCGGGTACAATTCCTGTCATTGTAACAGAGGCAATAGGGTTGATTTACTAAAGGCAAATACTGTAGGTTGTTCATTTTGCAAGGGAATTTTAACTAGAATTTTATGAATGTGGTGAAATTTTACGTTGAAAGCATACGCAATCATGTCCAAGGAAAATAAAAACCAGCATTCTTGCCTTCACATAATTGGATGATGGAAGTCAGCAGAGCTTCACCTCATTTGTCAAGCTCTTGGGAAAACTCCCTTACAAAGTGAACAATCTATTTGCCTTTAGTAAATAAACCCCCTTGCTTCTAGAGTCTAGGAGGGCTAGGAATGTTCAAGTCGATAACTGAGAAGCTTGGATCAATCTTAGCTCTGGCTAAGGCAGGCCATAGATGATATGATTTTCTTGGTTGCATGAAAGAAAATATCTCGATTCCCCCATCAACACCTCCTCCAGAGCTGTTGTGTTCTCCTGATGCAATATTCACACAGTGAATATTGCTAGCAGCTATAGCCGCTGGCAATCATCGCATCCTAAAAAAATCTGGCATGCTGTGGTTGTACCCAATTCAATCAATGGATCAACTTGGGTACAATCAGCCTGCCCATACATGGTTTGAATCTTGGCTGGCTTAAATCTTTGATGAAGTTTAGGTGGAAAGGAGACTTGATGCTTCTCGTTGTACCCTGAACCCACTGTTGCCCATTTTTCTTGGATATTGTATGGTAATTTTATAAACTTAGTTAACACTGTGTGTAGTGTCTACGTAGCTAAGAACTGGTAAATGTGGGTCCTCCTTTGCAATTTTAGGCTCAGGGAGGTGATTGCTTAGTTCCTGGAATTTCTACTTGACTTTATTGGATCATTTTGGAAAGTTCTGCAGTCTCTTGAACAAGGCAAGCTCAGAAACCTCAGAGCTCCTATAAGTTTACCTAAGACTCCCACTGCTGCCTGTGTCTCCTGTGAAATGAGGAAGTTGAGGAGCGATGCTGCAGACGGGACATCGCTGGATCCATGAGAGGAGGCAGATAAGTGATTAGGGTTGGGGGGAAGGGGTAGAAGAGCTAGTGGGATGTTTTTACCTTAATGCAGGAAGAACATTAAGGTAAAAAAGTTTTGACTTTGGGACCACTTCAACTTTGTTTAGGTTTCATCTAGTGGCTAGGCCACACTATTTCAATATAACTCATAATCCTGTTTAAGCAGTGTATTTGAGCCTGCACCACATTCTTCCTCAAATTCTTCCTCACTCTGAGGAAGACAAAACAGGTGTACCTTTGGAAGCCCAACCATTATCCTGAGGACTACATGTTAAAAACAGCATCCATCTTCCCTCTTTGCAGCAGCATCACTTGTGAGCTTTGGAGTTCTACTTTGTACAGCTCAGAGACATTGTCTTATTGATGTACAGTACTTTATGTACTCTTTCTGTACTTTGTTTTTTCTTCCCTTTTAATCACCCCACAATGTTCTTCAATAAACTTTGAAGGCTTCTACATACAGTTAGGTAGCAGCAAGCGTTTAGCTGAAAATCGAGCTGTACACTGGGTGCAGGGTAATATGTAGTGAGGACAGAACAAAATGGTTTGATGTGTTCCTAAACATGTGGTAGAATGTCAATCGAAGGAGTTGCCTTAGGGGATCAGAAATAATTATTTTCTCAACTAGGACAAATTGGGCTGCACTTTGAGTTTGTTTGCCTTCTTCTGGGTCATCGTTGGCTCTGACTATACGATTATATAATAGCAAATAATAACTAGGGAAATTTGTTTTCTACACTGTAAAACAATGACCTAAGTCATAAGTATATATTGTTAACTGGAAAAAATGTTTAACTTTCATCTTACAGTACAGATTGCATCATTAAATTGTAAATGTGAACAGTCTAAATAACATACTGATATATAAAAAAAAAAAATGATTCTCTGTGGTACAATGATTCTTATTTCACCTAAATTCAGTACTCCTATAGTAAATGGGAAACTCGGGTTTTCAAAGAAAAACACTTCAGAGGAATGATTTGTGATGGAATCACTGTTTGTTTTAAGGTCCAATTAAAGCATAGCTTTGCCTACAATACACAAGTCAAATCAGCCTTTAATGTTTTCTTTATTGCAGTAATTGAAGCCTTAAATCCTTTTTAAAGTTCACATCAAACGAAACGTCTATAAAATGTATTTTAAATAGTTACAGGTGGATTACCTATGAGGAGCTATGAAACCAGATGTTTCACAAACTTCAATCAAATATAAATGGTTGGAGAGTCACACAATCTCATTGTCACATATAGACATGTACACCTGTATATCAGGTATTTAGTCATGAATAGGAGTGAGCGAATCTGCCCAGGTTCGGTGCAAGTGAGGTTCAGAGAGAGAATCTTTTCATGTAGTTTAAAGGGTAGCATTGAAAATACACAAATCCTTCAAATAACATATTTTAAAGCTGCATATGGTGTTTTCAAATAGTCCTTTAGAAGAAAAAATATCAGTGTGGGAATTTCATCCAGATTCTTATCCATGCATGCAGCACTGGTGCCAGGAAAGAGAGAGCAGCAAATGTGTGCTCCCCCTTCCTTCCTGCACCAGGTCACATGCCTTTCATTACTGAAGGGTACCTAATCAGGATGGGGGCATGCAATGCGGCTGGATTCTGCTCCTCTCCCTCTTGTTGGTTTTTAGCTGCTGCAGGGGGGGACAGTTCCAGTAATTTCTCCCCTACTGTCCTGTCCACAATCTGACCCTTCCCTCTTTTTACAGCTCCAATACTCCTGTGTACCTCCTCCCCACCATCATGGCACCACCGTCTTCTCCTCCTTTCCCTTATGCTTGGTGTTCACCCTACCTGTGGGCACACAAGGGTATAGTTTCAGGATGGATACATGTGATGTTTACCGGCCCTTTCCTTTCCTGAATGAGCACAGTGAATGGATTAATTCAAACAGAATAAACTGTGTTTATTATGCTTCAGTTTGTGAATGAACAGAAAGCCTGTGTACAGAACGCTTCCTGTTCATTCATTTTGCAGTGCAGTTGAAGCTGCAGAGAAAGTAATTGAGGAATTAGAGTCCTCAATCACTTTCTCTGTCTCAAATGTAAAAAAATAATAAGTGTAATTTTATCCAACACACCTGCAAAATTAGGACCTATGGCTGTGTCAGACAGCTGTTGTGCCCCCATTGCGTAACATAGGCTGCCTGCCACACCTCCAGCCACACAAACTGCTGATTCACACTATACAGGCCACAGTGGCCATGTGAATGAGCCTCAAGACCTAATAAACACACAGAGCTTTATTTATTAATTCAACACAGTTCTATCTTTTAGACTTAGCTGGAATTTTGTACCTTTTGTGTCGGGGGGGGGGGGGGGTAGTGGTGCCTTGTTGGTAGGTTGCATGGGACCTCATCATTTCTAACAGTGGCTAGGTTGCAAAATGGCAGATGCCTTCCCAGGTGCTGCAGTAATGTAAGCATACTGTATTACTATTTCATTTAGCAGACCGGAGTGCACCCAATGAAATTCTCCATAGTCAACAATGTTTTTTCATGGTCACACTGTAATGCTGGATTTCACTAATAAGACCCTTATATAAGCAAGATCTATAACTACAGTCTTCAATCCTAGGAAGTCCAAAGATATCATGATTACACCCCAAAAACAAATAATTCAGGAGAGACAAGCTCACTTTGAATGGGCTGCCAATAAACAAAAATGGAACAAAAATAGACACCCAGCATTTTTTCTGAGGAAGCACACTACAATACATAGTAATGCATTACCCTGCATTGCCTTAGTGCATTGGAGTGCCATTCATTCATGTAAACAAACATTATATATGTAAAAACACAGTGGGATCGAGCTGCCGGCGGCACACACTCACTTCCGATACCGGGAAGTGCAGAATCACGTATGTATAAATGATTTTGTGCAGCATGGCCACCCTGTAGCAGTAAGTGTGCTATGGGGCAGTCGGCGAAAGGTGGTTAACCACTTCCCGCCTGCCATATAGCAGAATGATGGGCAGAACGTGGTTTCATTATCCTGACTGGGCGTCATATGACGTCCAGCAGGATAAGCCGCGGGGGCACGCATCATGGCGATCGGTGGTGTGGTGTGTTAGTCTGACACACAGCATCTCTGATCCTGGTAAAGAGCCTCTGACGTAGGCTCTTTACCATGTGACAGGCGTAAGTAGAGGAGAGTCGATCGGCTGCTCTCCTGACAGGGAGGTCTGCTCTGATAATCAGTGCATTGATTATCAGTGCAGACCCATCGAGGATGCCCCCTGGAGACCACCAGGGATGCCCACTGGAGACCATCAGGGATGCCCACTGGAGACAGCCAGGTGAGCCCACCAGGGATGCCAATCAGTGCCCATAAGGATGGCACTCTGTGCCCATCAGTGCTGCCTGTCAGTGCCTCCTGATCAGTGCTGCCTAATCGTGTCATCTTTCAGTGCCGACCATCAGTGTCACCCATCAGTGCCACCTATAAGTGTCCATCAGTGCCACCTATCAGTGCCACCTAAGAGTGCCCATCAGTGCCATCTATCAGTGCCCATCAATGCCACCTATCAGTGCCCATCGGTGCTGCTTATCAGTGCCGCCTATCAGTGCCCAGTACCAGTATATCAGTATATATAAGTGCCTCATCATTAGTGCCCATCAGTGCCATCTCATCAGTGCCACCTTATCAGTAATTTGTTTTCAATAAACTGTTTAGCCTTTACATCGGCTTGGTACTGTTTCACTGGAAACTCCACACCCTTAGTGAGTTCTGGATAACGCTGTCTTCATTTCATCTAGCCACCTCATCAGTGCCAATCAGTACTGTCTCATCAGTGCCCGTCAGTGCAGCCTCATCAGTGCTCATTCGTGAAGGAGAAAACGTAATCATTTACAACGTTTTGCAACAGAAACAAAGAAAAACTTTTTTCTTTCAAAATTTTCAGTATTTTTTTATTTGGAACGCAAAAACATAAAAAACCCCAGTGGTGATCAAATACCACCAAAAGAAAACTCTATTTGTGGGAAAAAAATTAAAAAATTTTTGTTTGGGTACAGCATCGCATGACCGCGATGTCATTCAAAATGCGACAGCGCTGAAAGCTGAACATTGGAATGGGTAGGAGGGGGTGAAAGTGCCCAGTATTGAAGTGGTTATAGAACTTTCAAGTTAAAATATACAGTTTGTATAGCCAAAACATTTTTTGTTTTTTGGAAAGAGTATGAAAGCATTAAGACCCCTGCAAGCTATTTCTTTTTTACTGTGTTTACTGTGGGGGAATTTTCCTTCACTTCCCTTCCCAGAGATGCAACAGGATGTTAGTGGAAATATCTCAAAAGTGAACAGAATTCAATTCTTAGACAGTTGTTATCTGGGGACAACTGTAACATTTTGGATTTCTCTCACTTTCGTTTTCTGTTAAAATGGTCACCAGTGCAAATATCAAGGTATATTTCCCCAATCGGAATAAATACAGCAATCAAAAACTAGAGAGGGGGTCTAATCTCTCCCCACACTATCCAAAACTAAAAATTTGAATTTGCCTACAGATAAATTTACATTTGTAGATACCCTGCCTTACTGAGAAAAAAAACATTTACTTTCTAGCAAGCATGACAACCTTTGGCACTCTACTGGTAAAATGTAGAGTCAGAAAGTCAAACTTTCCAAAAATAAAAAATAATATAAAAAAACTGAAACTATGATAACCCATGCGATCCATTCAAACACACCTATTTTGTCCATCACTGAAAGGGCATATTTTTTCTTCCTTTAGTATCAGTGGTATAAAAATCAAGACTGTGCATCATAATAAATTATCTGTTATGGCTCTTGATGTCCCCCACCGAGAGGCAGATTTAGCTTTAGCCACAATAGGCCCATGCCTATAGGCGACATAAAGAGGCAGCTTTTTGCTGTGTAGTTATCAATTTAACATTGTTTTGTCACCACAGAAAAAAAAAAAAAACAGTAATCCCATATAAACTCATTTATACATTATCACAAAATTATAAGACAAGCTAAGACTTAGTAATGCAAGTAAATATTCTGTGTTGTTTGAGGTGCCAAGGGTTCAGTGGCTGTAGGCTGCAGTGATGACTATCGCTCTCTGCTCCCATTTATTGTCAGATTAGTCACTTCCAACAGTTTTGCATTTTCTTTCAGCCCTCCAGCTGACTTACTATCATCTTATATCCTGCCTATGCACTGCATTGACCAATCACTGAGTCTGTTCAGAGAAGCATGGCTTTGTCCTTGTATTGTGCTAGACTGCAGCTGTCAGCACAAAGCAGTATATTTATAAAAAATAATAACTGTAAAAACGGCATGTACATTCATTTTGTGCAAATAGGGGCAAAGTGGAATGGTATTAGGCTATTTTTTCTCAAGGTCGAATATTATGCTTTAAACACAGTAAGTCAATCAGGAAACAAAAACACACTATGACCATTAGGTGTAACTGATGATCAAAGGAAACACTTACTATAATCTTCAGCGCCATCTACTGGCCATAATGCAGTATTTTCGTGATTTATGGTATTCTATATGAACAAAAAAACATCCAGCCTGGAGAGCAACTGGCCTAACAACATTTGTTTTTGCCTCCATTCCCACAAAACAAATGTACACTAAAATAGCTCTGCAAATGTTTTAATAAATCTATCCCTACCAGCTGATGGTTCCAATGTGTTATATCCTTTTCTGAGTTCAGCTGCCAGGCTTGTTTCATCAGCTTTCCTGTACCTAGACAGAGTACATCTCTTTGCCACAGAATACTCAGGCCTAGCATGTTATTACTTTAAAATCAGTGATCTGAAAAAACATTGGATTCTACACTGTTCATTTTACATGCAAAGGTATAGTAATTTCATTATATTCAGTATTGCAATAAAGCATGTACTGCATTCAGATAAGGATGTAATTGGTATAATCTAAATGCAGGAAAATAGCTTTTGCTGTGCTTTACAAAAAAATTGCAACATTGACTCCTTTAACCACTTGCTTACTGGGCACTTAAACCCCCCTCCTGCCCAGACCAATTTTTGGCTTTCAGCGCTGTCGCATTTTGAATGACAATTGCGCGGTCATGAGATGTTGTACCGAAACAAAATTTATATCATTTTTTTTCCACAAGTAGAGTTTTCTTTTGGTGGTATTTGATCACCTCTGCGTCATTTCTGATCGACGCTATAAACAAAGAGCGATGATTTTGAAAAAAGAACAATATTTTTTACTTTTTGCTATATAAATATCCAAAAAAAAAAAAAATTATTCATCGTGTTTGGCCAATATATATTCTTCTACATATTTTTGGTAAAAAAAATCGCAATCGGCGCATATTGATTGATTTGCGCAAAAGTTATCGTGTTTACAAACTATGGGAATTGATTTATGGCATTTTTATTATTTATTTTTTACTAGTAATGGCGGCGATCTGCGATATTGGGGCGGACATGTCGAACATTTTTGACACTTTTTTGGGACCAATGACATTTATACAGCGATCAGAAATTTAAATGTCCACTGATTACTGTATAAATGTCATTGGCAGTGAAGGGGTTAACCTGCAGGGGGCAGTGAAGGGGTTAACAGTGTTCCCTGGGTGTGTTCTAACTGTGGGGGGGCGGGGCTGGTTGGGACAGAACAGATCTAACAGATCCCAGAGACAGGGATCAGTAGATCTGTCTTGTCCCTTTCAACAGAACGGAGAACCGCCGTGTTTACATCGGCGGTTCCCCGTTCTGCAGGTCTGACAGGGGATCACGGGTCTCGAGCGGACATCGAGTCCGCCCAACCCACAGACACGCCCATGCAGCGGGCACGCACCGCTGCCTGTGAGTGCCCGCCAGGAGCGTGCACATGGCCAGGACGTCCACCCGGCAATTCAGATCCGCGCTGGAGTCGTAGTTCGGCAATAGCGTGGATCTGAGTGGGTTAAAACTGAAACTATATATGTTATCAGTAGTGGACAGAGATATGGAAATCAATGTATTGTTAAAAAAGGAATTTACATTTCCTTATGTCCATAAAGCCTCATGTACACTGCTGCTGGTAAACGGACATTTAGGAGCAGTTGAGCGTTTTTATCAGCTGCCCCTGAACTCTCCTCTATGTTACCTTATCAATACATGTACACAGGGTCATTTATAGTCATTTCTAGGCAGTTGAGTTTAGGGGCTTTTTTGGAAAGCAAAAAAATGCGTTCAGATGGAAGTCCAGTGGCATTGAAACACCAAATGCCAGTAACAGCTTGTAAAGGCGACTAAATGCGGTAACTCACATCTAGGAGTGTTTCGTTTACAGGCGTTTTTTATTTAGAAAAAAAAATGCTTCTGGACACAAAGGCGACTAAACGTGGCATGTAAACGCGGCTAAACAGACGTTTTTAAATGTCGGCGAGAATGTTCAGGAGAGGTTGAACAACGTCCTATGTACATTAAGCCTAATTCTCCCTCAAAAAGCATGTTTATTCCAAGAATAGTGGGTAGATATGTGATCATCATTGTTTTTTGCTCCTTTGCATGCTGATATTTATAGTCCTTTACAGTATTTCAGGTAAAGAGGTTTGCGGTTTATCTTGCAGTAACTCACCATACCCTACTGGTTACTTGTCAATAACTTAGTTGTCACAATTGCTGTATGTCATGTAATCTATCTTATGCACTGCACTTTCCACATAGTATTTGTCAAAACGAATATGTGGCTTTGTAACATTTTCTTTTTTTGGCTATTTTTCAATCATGTAAATATAAAATATAGCGCATGAATATTCCATATTTGCAGCTTGCAGCCAGCAGGTAGAACACTATGCAAATTTGATGTTCCATGATATCTCTTCCATACAGATGCTGTGCTGAAAATGGACTTAAAGAGGAACCACGCTGTATCTGAACACCACAAACCAAAAATGCCATTTGATTCATTTTTAATATTCAGAATAAACTCACCCATCCATCCATGTCACTATGCTTTAGAAATGACTTTGAAAAACACCCCCTAGCATTTTTGGTCGCAGCCATCTTGGGTAGGTGCAGATGATTCATGTAGCATGAGGTGCCCAACCTCTGGCCTGTGGCACCCTCTAATGTGGCCCGCAACCTCCTGCTCTGGGATGGCTGGTCTGCAAGATCGCAGGTCCCGACCCACCAATTCCAGAGCATTAGTGTGAAGAATGGAGCCAGCAGTAGAGGAACCATGTGGTTGAAGTAGAGAGCAGAGTCTATGCTTTTGGTATAGCGCCTGCTCCTTTTACAGGTGGAGTGATACCAAATGCACTCCGTCCTGGACAGCAGCAGCCAGTGATACAGTGGACAGCAACAGCCAGCTATACCTGCTTTGGGGACAGCAGCAGGCAGCCAGCCATACCTGCCTGGGGGACAGCAGCAGGCAGCCAGCCATACCCACCTGGGGGACAGCAGCAGGCAGCCAGCCATACCCACCTGGGGGACAGCAGCAGGCAGCCAGCCATACCCACCTAGGGGACATCTGCAGCCGCCAGCCATACCCACCTGGGAGACAGCAGCAGCCAGCCATACCCAGCTGGGGGACAGCAGCAGCCAGCCATATCCGCCTGTGGGAAAGCAGCAGCCAACCATTCCAGCCTGTGGGACAGCAGCAGCAAGCCATATCTGCCTGAATCCTAAGGAAAAAGTGAAGATTGAGGTCAGTTTTTAATTAAAACTAAACAGCAATGGGCATATCTGTTCTGTACACTGGTACCCTAGCTACACTGAACTGAGTCATAGACTTCTGTTATTACTTGTGGATTATGTGCACTTTCAGAAAGTGCACCGCATCTGTAAGATATAATAGAAATCTATGGCAAAGCGCAGCTAACCTGCAGGAAAGCCACACCCATGGTGCATCAGTGTTAAAGCAGCCTTTGGCCCCTTACGCACAGTCCGATCAGGTCCACCTGTCCATTTTTTACGCGGACTCAATCGGACCCTCCATTCACCTCTAGGGAGCAGCAGATGTAAACAAATATGTGTCCGCTTACACTTACCTACCTCCAATCCGCTAAGAAAAAATAGAAGGGGATCCATCCCCTTCTGTCTGGTTGAATCAGTTTGGAGGGCCTATAGAGGAGAGTGGGCTGTGTCTGTATCTGCTCTGCATATGCGGAGTGGACACGGACCTGTCATCTGCCCGCTCCACTCATTGTGGTCCGTTACTAAGTCACTTAAGTGGCCCTCGCTCTTCAAATATTGGGCATTTATTTCCTGAAATACATCTGCCCTTAGCTCAGGCATGCAACAGGAGGGTGTGCTTAGCTGAGAAAACCCCTCGTCCCTTCCTAAAGACTGTAGATATGTAAAAAAAAAAGTTTAAAAGAGGTAAATATGATATAGTTCCCTATCAAAATACTAATGCTAGTAGCAAAAGGATTAAAAATAGTTAATGATGATTGAGAAAGTGAAGTTCCGCTTTAAACAAGAGAAATGGCACACATGCCTTCCCTCTCTGCTAGTAATGAGTAATTTCTATGAAAGTGGTTGTAAAGGCTCAACGTTTTTTACCTTCATGCATTCTATGCATGAAGGTAAAACATCTTCTGTGTACAGCGGCCCCCTCAGCTCCCCCTAATGCATACATGAGCCCCATTTCGATCCAGCGATGTGCAGAAAAGCAGAAGCTCTCCTGGGTCTCTTCCTCCTCATTGGGTGAGGCAGCAGCGGGAGCCATTGGTTGCTGCTACTGTCAATCACAGCCAGTGAGTCAATAAGGAGAGAGCGAGGGTGGGGCTGAGCTGCGCGCCGTGTGTGATTGAACACACAGAGCAACAGCTTGGGAGCAAGCCTGATTGGGTGCCCCCATAGCAAGCTGTTTGCCATGGGAGCATTCGGCAGGAGGATACGGGCAGGAGTCCTGGTTGGGGATCCAAAAAGCGAAGTATCAGGGCTGCTGTGTGCAAAACCACTGCACAGAGCAGGTAAGTATAACATGTTTGTTATTATTTTTTTTTAAGCTGCCTTTAACTACTTCAGCCCTGGAAGGATTTACCCCCTTCCTGACCATAGAACTTTTTGCGATTCGGCACTGCATCGCTTTAATTGACAATTGCACGGTCGTGTGACGCTGTACCCATACAAAATTAAAGTGCTTTTTTTCCCACAAATAGCGCTTTCTTTTGGTGGTATTTGATCATCTCTGCATCACTTCCGATCACCGCTATACACAAAGAGCGACAATTTTGGAAAAAAAAACAATATTTTCAACTGTTTGCTACAATACATGTCCAAAAAAATATATATATAAAAAAACTAATTTATTCATCAGTTTAGGTCGATATATATACTTCTGCATATTTGTGGTAAAAAAATCGCAATCAGCGGTTATTGATTGGTTTGCCCAAAAGTTGCCGCATTTACAAACCCTGAGAATTAACCACTTCAGCCCTGGAAGGATTTCCCCCTTTAGGACCAGAGCCCTTTTTGCGATTCGGCACTGCGTTGCTTTAACTGAAAATTGCGCGGTCGTGCGGCGTTGTACCCAAACGAAATTTGCGTCCTTTTTTTCCCACAAATAGAGCTTTCTTTAGGTGATATTTGATCACCGCTGCGTCATTTCTGATCGCCGCTATAAACAAAAGAAGAGCGACAATTTTGCAAAAAAAACTAAATTTCTTCCTATTTGCTAAAATACGAATCCAAAAAAAATATATAAAAAAACATTTTTTTTCATCGGTTTTGGCCGATTTATATTCTTCCTCATATTTGTGATAAAAAAAAATCGCAATCGGCGTTTATTGATTGGTTTGCGCAAAAGTGGTCGCGTTTATGGATGATGAGAATTCATTCCTGGGGTTTTTATTATTTTTTTTTTTTTTACTAGTAATGGCGGCGATCTGCGATTTTTAGCGGTACTGCGATATTTCAGCGGACATGTCGGAACATTTTGACACTTTATTGGGACCATTGGCATTTATACAGTGATCAGTGCTATAAAAATGCACTGATTACTGTGTAAATGCCATTGGCAGTGAAGGGGTTAACCTGCAGGGGGCGCTCTAAGGGTTAACTGTGTTCCCTGGGCGTGTTCTAACTGTGGGGAGACTGCCCTAGCTGGGGAAGGGAAGCGATCACAGCTTCCATGTAGAGGAAGGCTGTGATCACAGCCCTTCCCCCCTCACAGAACGGAGGTCCGTGTTTACTTACACGGACCTCCGTTCTTTCACTCCGGGGGGGGGGCATCGCGGGTGGCCATCGGAGATCGAATCCGCCGCACCCGCTCCCTGGCCCTCCCCGGACACAGTGAGTGTGCGGGCGCGCCTCCGGCTGCGCGCGCTCACTGGGCGGGATCTCGCAGCCGCCGTCATATGACGGCGATTTGCACAGGAGCGCCACACTGTCGCCGTCAATTGCCGATCAGCGGTCGGCAAGCGGTTAATTTATGGCGTTTTTACTTTTTTTTTACTAGTAATGGCGGTGATCAGCGAATTTTATTGGGACTGCGATATTGCAGCGGACATGTCAGACTTTTTTGTGACCAATGACATTTATACAACAATCAGAAATTGAAATATCCACTGATTACTGTATAAATGCATTGGCAGCGAAGGGGTTTACCTGCAGGGGGGAATCTAGGGGTTAACTGTGTTCCCTGGGTGTGTTCTAACTGTGTGGGGGCTGGGCTGCCAGGGACATGACAGATCTAACTGATCCCGATTACAGGGATCAGTAGTTCTGTCATCTGTCCCCTCACCAAACAGGGAACCACCGCGTTTACATCGGCGGTTCCCCATTCTGGCTCTCTAACAGACGATTGCGTGTCACCGGCGGACACAGAGTCCACCCGAACCGCGGGCACACTCACGGTGCGGTGTATGGCAGGTTAACACAGGAGAGCCATGCTGCCGCAGTATATGTGCGTGAGCTGGTCAGGAACAGGTTAATATCATTTTAGTGTAGTTATTTAAAGCAGAGTTCCACCCATTTAAAAGTCAGCAGCTATAAAAAGTAAAAGTACAAATTAACAGACACTTACTTGTCCCACGGTCCAGCAATGGGGCCGCCCGATGCCTTGCTCCTCTCCCCCTCGCCGATATTACAAATGTGGGCGCCTGGCTGTGGCTTCACAGCCGGGCGCGCACTGCATGCATGAGCCACTCTGCGCGCTATGGCCAGGCAATCTTCTGGGACCTGTGACATGTCCCAGAAGATTGCAGGGAGGGAGGGGGGGGAGAGGTGAACTTCCTTCTGGCGCCACGGTGCCAGGGGCGGAAGTGGGAGCTGGGTACCTGTGAAAACTGGGTACCCACTCCCCCCCCAGAAAAAATGACATGCCAAATGTGGCATGACAGGGGGTCACCATCACTTAAAGCGGAAGCTCCATTTTGGGTGGAACTCCGCTTTACGTATTAAAGTAGTGCTGGGCTTTCTTTATCAGAAAGTCCAGCATGTTTTCAAACATATTGTCATGGATGCACCATATGATATATGTTTATATATAAATAAAGTTTTTTTTAAAGTGTAAACCAAATACAATTGACTAAAAAACATTCCAGATTCCCTTTTAACAACTCTGGATCTGTTGTGTTCACCTAACACATCTGGCCAGGCAGTAATTAAACAGAGTGGTCTGATCACAGCTTCGTGGTGTTAGTCATTTCAGTATTTAGTCTGGAATTCTGAGGATTAACAGGAAATCATGCTTTTAGTTTAATCCTAGTACAGGCTTTGCTTCCAAGTAAATGTGAGGCAGAACATGTTGTTATTGAATTCTGAATTTCCTCAAACCCTTTGTTTTTCTCTCTAATTAGCAGAAATGTCATTTATGCTAATTAAGAAAACAAAGATGTATATAAAGCTATTTGTTTCCATGCAATAGTTACAACACTTTGACAGTTTTATATTTTTTCTCCAGGATTTATAACATAATGGTTGTGGCTAATGACTCTCCTCTCTGTATTACGCCGGGTTTTTTCCCAGCTCTTTGTTGACCTCTTCAATTCTCAAGAGGACAACATTTTTCTAGTCTGGCATTCACATGTATTTTATAGTTTGTTGCGGCAATATTTCTCTTTCACTTGTAATTATGTATATCACATTATGCTTTTTCGGGCGGAACATGTGGTCTGAAGGAGCTATGAGGATAACAGAAGATAGAGAGATGCAACAACCTGCCTGTCTTGTAAGAACTTCCTTTTACTACACATTGGTCACAGGTTATTATTTTTATGACCAGAGATCAGGGAAGCCTACATGTCCAGGCCAAATTCAGCAGCGTAGGTTACCTATCAGTGACTCATTTTCCTGCCTAAATATTTTTATCATTTTCATTTTAAGGACCTATAAGACTCTTATTTTGGACATAAATGTGTTGCTAATGTTTTTTTTATCTGTTGGCTGAAAAATGGACAAAAAACTGGTGGACTTTAGGTGTACCGCACACACATCCTAAAAAAACGTAATCCAAATACTTTGGCTGCATGTGGCAAGGCCTTCTCCTCTGCTGCAGCTCCCTGGATGCATTGACCTGCAAGCCCCAACTGTCATTATGACAGCCAGGACTTGTTTTATATTGCAGGGGCAGCTTCTTCTATACTATATAAAATGGCACTCACAGAAAAGTGGCTGCAGTGCCAATAAAGAATTACGATGTAACCAAGGTGTTATTGCTACATTGTAATTACTCTGCTTCAAAGAAGCAACTTTTGATCAGCAAATGCTCTGAGTTACAAAAACAAAACAAAAAAAAAACCTTGCACGCTAAAATAAATCAATCAATAATTAAATATGAAAAAGTGTAGGAGCAACTGAAATGGGTGATGAATGGTACATTTCAGACTTTCATAAGATATAGTATCAAAAAGGGATTTTATTAAAACTTACCGTAAAATCCTTTTCTCTGAGTTCACTGACAGACGCAGCCCTCATTGACATGTGGGTTATATGCCCATCCTACTAGGAGTTAACTAGGCAAATAGAAAGAAAGCAAGCTGGCCCCTCCCAGGAGGCCGTCCTCTCTCTCCCATATAACCCCCCTGCTCTGCTTAGCATATCAGTTCGTAACAAGCCGTACAAACACAACGCAGAGGGGTGGGTGCTGCGTCTGTCAGTAAACTCAGAGAAAAGGATTTTACGGTAAGTTTTAATAAAACCCCTTTTTCTCTTACGTTCACTGACAGACGCAGCCCTCATTGACATGTGGGGATGTCCCAAAGCTGTGTCAGTAAAGAGGGGTGGGTAAACGACAACAACTGTACCGAACAGAAACTTCTCAGGAGGTGCCAGCCACGCCTACACTGCCGCCTGTAAAACTTTACAGCCAAAAGCAACATCCAAAGATGCTGACACATGAACTTTATAAAACTTAGTAAACGTGTGCACAGAGGCCCAAGTAGCCGCCTTGCACGCCTGTGACACCGAAGCCTGGGGTCTGAAAGCCCAAGAAGTGCTAACAGCCCTGGTAGAATGAGCCGTGACTGGAAAAGGGGGTACCTTGCCCCGAACAGAATACGCATGAGTCACGGTCTGTCTGATCTAACGGGAAACCGTAGCCGACGAGGCCGCCAATCCTTTGCGCGGACCGTCCGTCAGTACAAACAACGCGTCAGACTTCCGAAAAGAGTCTGTAGCCACTGAATACACCCGCAAAGCCCTCACGACATCCAATGAATGTAACTCAAATTCCTTAGGATGTGAAGGATGCAGACACAACGAAGGAAGAACAATATCTTCATTAATGTGAAAAGAAGAAACCACCTTCGGTAAAAACGAAGGGGACGGGCGCAAGACCGCCTTGTTCTTGTGAAGGACTAAGTAAGGAGACTTGCAGGACAATGCTGCCAACTCAGACACCCGCCTAGCGGATGTAATGGCCACCAAGAAAGCCACTTTCTGCGACAGCAATTGCAAGGGAATATCCCTGATCTTCTCATATGGTGGTTTCTGCAGCACAGAAAGTACCAAATTCAAATCCCATGGTGCCATAGGCGACCGTACCTGAGGAGCCACATGGCGCACACCTTGTACAAATGTACGAATCAAAGAATGTGACGCCAGAGGCCGCTGAAAGAGAATCGCCAGAGCCAAAATCTGACCCTTGACAGTACTTAAAGTCAATTTTTTATCCAGGCCCTGCTGCAAAAAAGCCAGGACCCTGGACACAACGTAAGAGCGGGGGTTCCAACCCCCCGCCTCACACCAGGCAATATAGGCCTTCCAGGTGCAATGATAAATCTTACGCGAAGTACACTTGCACGCTTTCAGCATGGTAGGGATCCCAGAGTCAGCGACAACCCTATCCCTCAGCACCTGGGACTCAATAGCCAAGCTGTCAAAGCCAGCGAGGGTAAAGCAGGGTGCAAGATGGGTCCCTGAGACAACAGATTTTCGCACAGCGGAAGACGCCAGGGAACATCTGCCACCATTCGCACCACGTCGGCGTACCAAGGACGCCGAGGCCAATCCGGAGCCACCAGGATCATCGGAATCCCCTCCGCTTCCACCCTGCGCAGTAGCCGCGGTAGAAGCTTGATGGGAGGATAGCCATACAGAAGACAACACCGACCCCAAGGCGCTACCAGCGCGTCCATGGCGACTGCCAACGGGTCTCTCGTCCTGCACACAATAGTTTTCACTTTGTGGTTGAAACGAGACGCCATGAGGTCCACATCTGGCGTGCCCCACTTGTGGCAAATCCGGCTGAACACTTCTGGATGGAGGGAACATTCCCCCTGATCCAGCGTCTGGCGACTGAGGAAGTCCGCTTGCCAATTCTCTACGCCCGGAATGTAGATGGCGGAGATTGACGGCATGTGAAGTTCTGCCCATCGCAGAATGAGAGCCGCTTCCGCAGCCGCTGCCGAGCTCCTCGTTCTGCCCTGATGGTTCACATAGGCCACTGCTGTGGCATTGTCCGACTGAACCTGAACCAGGAGGCTGCGCAACCTTACCGTCCAGTGGGAGAGGCAGAGCCTGATCGCCCTCAGCTCCAGCACATTGATCGGAAGGCGAGATTCCTGCGCCGACCAGTGGCCCCCGAGCAGACAGCTGCCCCAAGACCCCCCCCCCCGTGACTATTGACCAATTCAGGGGAAGAAAAGACTTCCCCAACGTTAGAGCCGGGGCCCGAAGCCACCAAGTCAATGACCCTCTGGTCGGAGAATCCAATCTGATCAGCTGGTCTAGGGACAATGGAGACTTATCCCACCGAGACAGAATCGCTCGTTGAAGGAGCCGAGTGTGACTCTAGGCGTAGGGTACCGCCTCGAAGGCTGAAACCATGAGCCCCAACACTTTTCAAGTCTGGCAAGTCTAGCAATAGCTTAGTAAGTCATTTTCAAACTTGCAGCACAATTATCTGGGATCTTGTATCCATGATCTGTTCAAACTGAACTGTAGAATATCTGTTTTATATTGTACAAAAGTACATGCTGAAAAAGGTGGCAAGAAATAATTGCTGAAATTCAACATTTTAATAATGAGTACATTTAATTTTTACAGGCAATTACTTTTTTAAAACTGACCTTCAGGCAGACATAAAACACAAATGAATGCATTTCTGTCTTCATTAATACATAATTTTATGCATTTTTTTTATTGCAAGCAGTTTAACCACTTGCCGACCGCTGATCGGCATTTGACGGCGACAAAGTGGCTCTGTAACGCAAAACGCCATCATACGACGGCGGCCGCGAACTCGCGCCGTGTGCGCGCCCCCTAGGCGCGGGCGCTGCAACAGCATTCGGCAGAGGGCCTTTGGCCTGGCCCTGTAGATCGCCCTGCCAATGACATTATTCCCCTGCCTCTGTAAACAGAGGCAGGGGAAGTTCACTCCTCTTCCTCTCTGAAGTCCTTTTCGACATCAGAGAGGAAGAAGAAGCATCTAGAAACGTGAGTGCACCAACACTACACTAACACCAGGCCACATAGGCACATTTAACCCCTTGATCGCCCCCTGATCGCCTCCTAGTTAACCCTTTCACTACCTGTCACCCCCTGTCACAGAATCACATAGTGCAGCGATCTGATTTTTAGCGATCGCTGTACATGTGACCCTTGTGACGCTAAATCAGTATCGCTAGTCCCCCGCTAGTTCCCCAATTTACACGGATACACCGGACCACAATCACATCACAACCACGTGAGTGCAAAGATCTACGAAGAAGAAGGAGAGACTACAGCTTTTCCTGAAGTCTCTCCTTCTCCTCACTTGAAGGGGACGGAGACAAATGTCTCCGTCCCCTTATTACAGTAACCGTCCCGCTAGATGTCCCGGTCCGGTTTCCGGGAGACGGCTTACGACAACGTCGCGGGCGCGGATCCCCCGCGCGTGTGCCGCGCTCAAGCGCCGGCGGCAGCATACTAC
>BLSH010106108.1:1194804-1207457 GCA_018402905.1 Glandirana rugosa | reverse complement strand
CTTCCACTTCTCAATAATAGATTTCACTGTGCTTCTAGGCCATTTTTTTGTATCCATCTCCTCACTTGTGCCTGTCCACAACTATATCCCAGAGATTTTTTGACAGTGTCTTGTCACCCAGTTCAGTTGCACTTCTGGGCACTGAAATTCTCCAGGAAAGCTCTTTTCATGTTGAGCTAATCAAAAAGACCACAGCTGATCACAGTTGAAAGGCAAACGACTTTGTGTGCCACTGAGATTGTGATTAGCTACACCTGATTAAGTTTACAAGTAATTTTTAGAAAGAGGTGATCCTTTTTCCAATGCAGGGATTCTGTTTTTGATTTTTGCTATTTTTTTTTCTGACTTGTTAGGGTTATATCTTATACTTGGACATTATAAGCTGCATACAGCTGAAAAAAACAATAACGGTGTCCATCTTCATTTCAGGCTGCAAAGCAACAAAATATTATTGGGGGGGGGGGGGGTGATTCTTTTCTATACCCACTCTATGTCAGAGGTATGTCACCTATCAGTCTATCATGTAAAGTTTTATCATGCTTATTTGACAATAGGACTCAGGTTGTCATTTGTATTGTGCTCTGCTTGAACAGTATTTATACAAATTTTGGTCTGTAAAATAAAGCAGCACACACTTTGACTGATGCCACTTGGTTTGATATGCTGCAATCACCAGGACAGCATGTTTTTCCCTGGAAAAAGGGGCAAATGGCTAGGGGGTGAGGAACCCCTCCAGGCTATTTTCTGCAAAAGCTGGGAAGACAGAGGTATTTCTTCCATCGGAACATGCACAACTGCCATGACCAGGAAAGCTTTAATCTTCCTAAAGCTATACCTTTTTCACAATCCACTAATTTGAACCTCTCACTTTCTGAATAATTGTCCAACTAGTCCATTTCAACTTGTGTATCAGACTAAACATTTCCCCATCAAAGTGTGTGGAATATATAGGCAGCACAGTATATTCTAATTACTTTGCTAATGATATAAAATTACTGGATCTTAGCTCAGGAATACAAAGACAGGAGAATTCACATTTACTTCAATTTGCATTTAGAGTGTTTTCTCCTTTAGACTAACCCAGTCTGTGCTGTTATTCATGATGAATGTGTAGTTTATAAATTACATTCTTGATACACTTGTGGATGGAATGTAATGTTCCAGTTCCAGTCAGATTATTTGGTGAATTTAAATAATGAAATGTGTATAGACGTTTGCTTTATTAATTAGTAATACTGTCTGAAGATCCACTAATAGCTTCTTTTCAAAATCCTAGCAGAGCGTAGAGCTAGCATAAAACACTGGGCACTTTTTCAGTATTGTCATTATGACAGAGGAAAATCTATGAATAAATAGCTATACTGAGTTCAATAGCCACTCAATGCAAAGAGCATAACCGTGACTGTCTCACTGTTGTTTCCAAATTTTGTGTCATGCTTTTAACAAGAGTAACAATAAAGATACAAACAAACCTTAAAGCAAAGTTCTGGCCAAAATATTACTTTTACAATAAAAATACCCCTATATTCATGCCTCGTGCAATGTAACAAAGGTATGCTGTAAACTATGCCCAGTTTTCTATAAGCACAGCATCGTTTTCTTACTTTGTGAAGTTCCTGCACAGCGCCATCTCCAGTGTGCACATCTGAAGCCACAGTGTCCTTCCTGGATTCCGTGCATGCCGGCTACCCAGCATGCAGCTGCTGATCTCGCGCATGTGCAATGCGATGCAATCTATAGGTACAGTAATTATCTCCTAAACATGCTCCGTTTAGGAGATACTTACTTGCAAAGCCACCGGTGACATCACTAGCGCAAGTGCCCTGCAGGAACGGCATACCCTGCTGTTACTTCAGAGTCCTGTGCCGTGAACAGCAGCTCCCGTGGCTCATCCAATCAAAGGACCGGAGCCTGCCAACCCAGAAGGAAGACCGGATGAAGATGGAAGCTCTGTCAGCGGTGACAGCTGGAGGGCTTCATTTTAAGTTAAGTTTCACATAATGTGCTAGTATTTGATGCAGGGTATTTTTGGTAAAAAAAACAAAAAAAAACAAAAAAAAACAGCAGTTTAAGGTATGTAGAAGAGTAGAGGTATGGCAGGTCAGTTGAATAAAAAGATAAAAAACTATACTTTTGCTTTAAGCAAAGGACACACCCCTTGCACACACCCAGACACAAGGGCTATGAAGAATTAATGCACAAATAACAGATTTTTAATTTTTTCACAATTTTCTCTTTATACAAGTATTTGAAAATAAGTCAAGGAAAAATTGCAATCTTCATAAGTAATACAAACAAAAGGGCTAGTCAATCTCGAAGAATAATTTCTACAAAAATTAAGATATTTCTCTTTGAATTAAACTGCAATCCAAACCTGTCAAGTAGGATCCAGAGGTACAGATCAAAGAAAAAGGCAATACTAGAAGTAAACGTTAACTATATAGAGAAGTACTTCTGCTGCTCTAAGATCTGGCACAGATGTGGAATGCACCTAGTCTCAGCCAACGCTTTTGTTCCCATTTACAGCTGTCATACATCAGTTTATGACACCTGCAGTGCAATGGGAATGCTGCCACTGCCCATCTCACTTAGAACAGCTAAGTCTAACATTCTTCTCTGGACATTGGCAGAACATTACACCACCATAAATTTGGGTTTGTTATTGCAAACAGGGATGAAGTAGAATAAGATTTCAAAACATGTGGAGATTTGCAGGTTGTTCAACTTTCAAACGCAAAGGCAGAGTTTGCGATTGAATTTCAGGCATTTTAATCCTGTTCTTCTTGAAAGGGCATTTTATTTTTTTTTTTTAACACAAATATGTTCCTAATCCTTGCATGCCTATATAGAAATGTGTGCAAAGGTTAAGTGGTGTGAAAATGGAATCAAAGCCATTATTACTTCTCACAGGGCACTTTGTCCCACCAGAACAATGTTATGCAATTATCCACATCGTAACTTGGCTTTCTACAATTCAGAAGGTTCCAAACTAAGATGTTTTCTGATTGGCTGGTAAGGGAGGGTATAATCACCATTGGCTCAGTGTAGTACAGGCAACTGTACTGCTGTGACATCATGTTCTATTACTCAAGTTTAGAACCTCTGCACACTCAGGGCTGGTCCACACCAGAGCCGTTGGATGGTGTGATGGGTGTCATTGCCCATTGCAACTACAATGAAAAGTGGAGAAGAGGTAGGCTTTGCGATCAAATCTGCAGGACACTGTGTCAACGGAACAGATTATGGATGAGCACTAGGAAGACAACAGTAAGACCAGAATGGAAACTGGGAAGCCAACAGGAGCAGATCACAGACTGAAGGAGGAAAAGCTAAACTGGGAGCAAATCATGTTTGGAACCTGGAAAAGGGGAGGCATTGGAAGCAGTTCATAGATATGAGGGAGGACATGGTATATCTACAACATTGGAGAAGGAACTGTGGCTAATAGACACGGGAGGATAGTAGCAATAGGGAGAGAAGAGGTGTTGATGAATAGTTTGAAGAACAAGAACAGATCAGGAAAATAATTCTATTTAAGGATGGTAATTTTCGAGAGCTTCTCCCTTCCTTTGGAACTCCCTACCCAAATCAGTCCGACTGTCTCCTAATCTATCCATCTTTAGACAATCCCTGAAAACATTTCTCTTTAAAGAAGCCTATCCTGCTTCTACCTAATACTCTTCCTTTCTACATGAGCTCTAACGAGCAAGGCCCTCTGATTCCTCTTGTACCAAATTGTGATGTAACTGTACTGTCTGCCTTCATTTTTGTAAAGCGCTGCGCAAACTGCTGGCGCTATATAAATCCTGTATAATAATAATAATATTATAAAACAAGAACAGATCAGGAAAATAATTCTATTTAAGGTGGTTAAAAATCACAGTGGAAAAAAAAATCTTGGCAGAGCAGAAGACAAAAAACAGAAGAGAGCTCAGGGAGAAAGGGCTAATAGGCAGGGTGTGCAATACAAAACAGCCACATAGGAAGTCAGGAAATGTGGCCTGGGGCACTGAGGTGATAAGAGAGGAAGGTGATGTATGTGTGTAAAGCTAAATATAAGACTTACAAAGAAAAAGGAGCAAGTGCCCCTCTCTCTGTATGTTATACAGGAAGACTGTGATTATTGTACATTTGTATACTACTTTTAACATCTATGCCCTAGTCAGGATTTATGTTACAATAAAGCTTCCTGAGTTTTACATAAAAAAGTGCAGCATTGTCTAGAAGAAATAGCTAGGACAATAGGTCTGACTTTACAGTACCTTGAAATTAAAAAAAAATGAAAATAGTAGTGGTGGCCCAAAAATCAGACTACAATGGATTATGCTTGGCTTTTCCTCATGTGTAACATAGGTGTAAGTGTAATCCACAAGAGACCTTTGCAGCACTTTATAAAAGAACATGCCAAAACTCACCTGTTCATTGAAAGAAATTCAGATGGATGCCAAGTACTTTCCAGACATAATGCAGGAAGAAAAAAAATGTGCTTAGCACAATAACGAATCAAAAATACAAGTATAGAATATCACATATCAGTGCAAAACAATTAAACAGCAGCAACCACTGGCATCTGAATACAGCAATACCTCAAAAGTCAGTGGAAAATTAAGTGTTGCGCAGCCCCTTGCAATACCAAGTCTTTTGATTCTAAAATCTTAGCAAATAAACAATAAATAAGAGAACAAATAATAGTGATGAACACATTAAACATCTATGGCATAAAACTTCAAGTGTTTATCAGCAGGTAAGTGTGAAAGAAAATTGTAGTATCAATGCTGTGTTAATCCTAAATCCCAACCTTTACAGTTGCACCACCAAGAAACACACGATGGGGGGGAGATTTACTAAAAATGGTGCGCACAGAATCTGATGCAGCTGTGCATAGTAACCAATCAGCTTCTAGGTTTTTGGCTTGGTTCACACTGCCACAACTTGGCCTCAGACTTGGGAGACCCCAAGTCGCAAGACATGTGAAATCCCATGTTAGTTAATGAGAGTGGTCTTAATTAGCACTACTGAAATCGCTCTAACTGTAGAAAAGGTGCCTGTACTACTTCAAGACGACTTTTTTTTTTTTATATGACTTGTGCCCATAGACTTTAATTGAAGTCACTGCCAAGTCGGATCCTCATCTATATTTATGTGATTTGGATCCGACATTACAGGAAGATTACCCAGGCATTCCCAAAAGTCACATAAAAGTAGTACTCAAGATGCCAGCAAATCGCCAGGAAATGGCCTTGAAAAGGCACACCATAGGTCGAGGCAGTGTGAACCGAGCCTTATTGTCAAAGCTTAATTGAATAACCTGGAGTTAGATGCCGATTGGCTACTAAGCACAGCTGCAACAGTTTTTGTGTGCACCGATTTTAGTAAAATCTCCCACAACAGCTGCTTACCAGAAATTAAGACCTCAAGGCATACGAGGTCTTAGAAAGCTTATTAGCTCAAAGGAACACCACCAGCAGTTAGAAATGTGTCTCAGCCACTTACAGCTCCATCAAACTCAAACCAGACGGCATTCACCATAGGGAATGAAACAGAAGCACTCCATGGTGTAGCATGATAAAACTTTCTTTTATTTATCCCCTTCATGCCAACCATACGCAAATATACGTCCATGGCTTGAAGGGGTTATACCAGGGTGATGCCTGTAGCTGCAGGCATCACCCCGGTAATGTTTTTTTAGAGCCAGCGGTTGGCTTTTTAGAGATAAAAACGAATGTGGCTAAAAGCCACTCGGCTGTCATCTTAAAGGAGTGGGAGGGGACGTCCCTGCTCCCACCACCTGCGGTTTACTTGGCTGCCAATGGCACAGATTTTTAAAAAATTACAGCATTT
The DNA here is from genome assembly GCA_018402905.1 of Glandirana rugosa. NCBI lineage: Eukaryota > Metazoa > Chordata > Amphibia > Anura > Ranidae > Glandirana > Glandirana rugosa. The sequence continues at coordinate 1,201,616 of BLSH010106108.1, read as the reverse complement.
AGAAATGCAGATTTTGGCGATCTGAATACTTTTAAGTGCAAAGGAGGGATTTGGGGTCTTTTAGACCCCCGATCTCTCCATAAAGAGTACCTGTCACTGCCTATTACTGTCACAAGGGATGTTTACATTCCTTGTGACAGCAATAAAAGTGATCAGATTTTTTTTTTTTAAAGGGACAAAGTAAAAAAAAAGAAAAAAAACAATAAAATAAATAAGTAAAATACATTTTTTTTAAATCGCCCCCGTCCCCGCGCAGCAAACAAAACGCATAGGTAAGTCGCGCCCGCTAGTAAGAGCAATAATTCTAGCAAAAGACCTCCTCTGTAACTATCCTGGTAACCGTCAGATTTTTTTTTAAAGCGTCGCCTATGGAGATTTTTAAGTACTGTAGTTTGTCGCCATTCCACGAGTGTGCGCAATTTCAAAGCATGACATGTTCTGTATCCATTTACTCTGCGTAACATCTTTTACATTATACCAAAAAATTGGGCTAACTTTACTTTTTCTTTTTCTACAGTAATTGAGTGTCTTTTTTTCCAAAAAAGTGCGTTTGAAAGACTGCTGCACAAATACCGTGTGCTGCAACGATCGCCATATTATTCTCTAGGGTCTCTGCTAAAGAAAAAAAATTATTTATATATATATATATATATATATATATATATATAAATAAAACGTTTAGGGGCTCTAAGTAATTTTCTAGCAAAAAATATGGATTTTAACTTGTAAGGAACAAATGTCAGAAATAGGTTTGGCATGAAAAGGTTAAGGTACTCACATATAGGAAGAGTGAAAATGGCATATCAGCATCACAGAATGCTGCTGCTTGGCTAGGTGGACATAACGTCGCCGTTAAGCTCACCGGAGTTCCTCTGTTCTATGCGATGCCATGGTGAATGCCACCTGACTTGAGTACATGCTAGTAGGACTCCATATAGCGAATTGGAGTACTACAGATATACTTTTCATATATATAGTCAGACAAGTTAATGGAAAAAAAACAAAACAAAAAAACCCCAAAACAAGCAGACTCAAGAAAGCATGCTACCTGGAAAAGGTGAATGCAATATATAATAAATATCATATTAGCAATATAACATCTAAGCAGTAATTAGAAAATATATTGCATAGCTCTTCCCATGGGTAAGTATCCTATTATATAATAGAAACAAAGGTGAAGGATAAAAATCGTGGGATTAAGATCTCGGCCCAAAAGGCCAGAACGCTAGTTTCACTATCAAGAAGAAAAGGTTTGATGATGTTAAGAAAGCAACCTATCTAATATTAATGCAGTTGCTGCTATGCCCGGAGTGTTAAGTCAATCACTCTATGATTTATCAAACATGGCTGCTCAGCCATGACTGGTGTATATCACTTTTTCGCTTATCAAAATATCATTAACTATTCTAATCACCTTGAACGATTAGGGGGTAATGGGGCAATCCACCTATTTATAGGTACCTGTAATGTGAAATGAACCACTTCCTCACCCAGTAGGCAGTGTTTAGGTTCTCATTGGAAAGAGCTGTGAAAAGAGAGAATTTATTGTATATAAGACTGCAGACCAGTGTCGATGTCAATCTATTCTTATTGGAGAGATTCGTCCTCGGACAGAAAATATAGGGCTACAGATAGATATACAAATCTGATAAGAGGTTCTTACTGTTCTCTGGTCCTGTTTTGTCACAAGTTAAACATTTAATTTTATTTGCCATTTAACTGTCCTTGTACTTTATCAAGATCCTTTCTAGGATATGCCACTATCCAACTGAGGTTTAATAATTATATTTAATTTTGCGTTATTACCAAAAATGGAAACATTATTGGCTGCATCATCCATCGAACCATTAACAAACATATTGCAAAAAAAAAACTCTTGTTAATTTAAATCCTTGTGGGACACTATATCTAGTTTTATCCCATTTTGAATATTACAACTACACATTGCTTTCCACCTTCTAACATCAAATGTTTTTCAAATTATAAATACAGTGATACCTTGGTTCATGTAAATAAGGATAATCCATTCTGATCTTTTTTTTTTGTTTTTGAACCACAAAGCTATAATAAAAGTACAGTATAGTATGAAGAGAGAGAACACTAACCTTGCACATTCTTGTCACCTGCATTTGTGCTTTGCACATTCTTGTCACCTGCATTATTGTTCCGCACTTTCTTCTTACCATCATAGCATTTTCATACTGGATGTACAGTACAGTAACTATGTGCTAAAAAGCACACCAAAAAGCTTCTCATACTGTACTGTAAGTGTCTTCACAGTACTGTACACTTTCAGTGTCTCTCTGTGACCGCAATCTCACCAGAACAGGGAAATTGGCCACAAATCGTGTTCGTGAACCAAAGCAAATTTTTCTGAACTCTTCTGTTTGTGAACCAAGGTACCACTGCACATCAGCTCAATAGCATTTGTCCAAACTTCTTTCCTCGTGCAAACGAATCAGTTTATACAGACTGTGTTTTTTAAACTTCAGAAACATGTGTCATTCTAGTCTTCTCAACTATTTATCTGTGCTTATTATCCCTTATCAATAGGCTCCATAAAGGGGATATTATTTGCCATATCAATCATTTTTTGCCATGTGACTTATTTTCAGCTCTCATCGGCTCTTGATTGTTGAAATAGTTGCTATTGCAAATAAGAATTATAATTTAATGAATTGAGCATAGCATTATAAAAAATGCAGTCAGACTTGTAGGTCTAGCATCCCTGGTGTAAATAAAATGTCAATGTCTCTTACCTCTACCAGATTCATATTCACCTTGGATTTGTAAAAGTGATATGTGATGCAGGAAGCGGAGAGATGGGACTATACACAAGACAGATTTTAGTAGGGAAACTCATACTGGGCTTGTGAGGTGGTCTATGTCAGTGGTTCTCAACCCTGTCCTCAAGTACCCCCAACAGGCCATGTTTGCAGGTTTTCCTTTATCTTGCACAGGTGCTTTAAATCAGAGTCAGTGGCTTGGTATTTTGGACAGCTATTTTATCTAAGAGAAATTCCCAAAACATGGCCTGTTGGGGGTACTTGAGGACAGGGTTGAGAACCACTGGTCCATGTATTGTGGCTACACTGAATTACATAGAAATCAGACTAAAGCTGATCTGCTACCACTCCTATATATTTTTATTTACATTTTTTACGTCTATTTGTATGCTGCCTTTTCAGTCTGTAACATTTGCACTTCAACACAGTTATTTATGTGAGGTGGCTTAGAACAAACCCTAACACAGGATGTTTTATGTGTACAGGATATTGACAAAATCTTTTTTTTTTTTTTTTTGCTACTTTTGCCAGATGTCTGAAATCAATCTATAGAACATCCACTGTCATAGGAGCTTCATTTTAGGCAAAATAATTCCTCTACGGCTAGGCACTGCTGTAACAGATTTCCACCAACTGCAACAACCTTTGAAATGTTAAGGTATTAAAGTGGATGTAAACCCACACATATACCTAGTAAATTGAACAGCCTCAGATGATACACAAAGATTAAACAAATCCTCCTACATACATTTTACATGTATATCTGCTGTCTTCAGCTTTTTATACTGTATAGAACGGCACAACCTGTTCAATTTTTCTCTTCCTGATTGACCTGTGGGTGTAGATTCTTGCCATACACTGTGAGACAGCTGATTGAAGGAAAGGCACACCCCCCCCACAGGCAGAGATTTGCAGAGCTGTGCTGTAAATAGACCAGTTCTCTGCTAATCTATGGGACTTTAAAGAGAGATAAGAAAATACTGCAGATATAAGTCTCCTGCGTGAAACGACATACCTGTACGACTCGATGTCCGCCAGCCACCCACATTCGTTGTACACAGGGACAGAACGGGGATCTGTCTATGTAAACAAGGCGGATCCCCATTCTGACAGGGGACATTCTCAGATCTGCTGTTCCCAGTGATCAGGACCAGCGATCTCTCATGTACCGGGCAGCTCATCCCCCCTACAGTTAGAACACACCCAGGGAACACAGTTAACCCCTTAATCGCCATCTAGTGTTAACCCCTTCCCTAAAACAAATAGCAGCGCCATGTTGTTTTATGGTTTATACAAATTGATCTGTTTGTTGTGCGTGCTGCCAGGGGTCAACTACCATTGTTCATTTAGTAAAGGGGGCGCAGGTTTCTATCTATTTTGTTTAACCCCTTCCCTGCCAGTGTGATTTATACATTGATCAGTGCATTTTTATAACACTGATCAATGCAATAATGTCACTGGTTCCAAAAAGTGTAATTTGGGGTCAGATTCGTCTGCCGCAATGTCATAGTCCCGCTAAAAATTGCAGATCACGGCCATTAACATTAAAAACAAAATAAATAAAAGTCCAAAAATATGTCCTGTAGTTTGTAGACGCAATAACATTTGCACAAACCAATCAATATACGCCTATTGCGATTTTTTTTTTCCAAAAATATGTAAAAGAATACACATTGGCCTAAACTGATGAATACATTTGTTTTTTTATATATTTTTTTGGATATGTATTATAGCAGAAAGTAAAAAAAATTGTCACCCTTATTTATAGCGCAAAAAAAAAAAAAAAAAACCCAGAGGTGATCAAATACCACCAAAAGAAAGCTCCATTTGTGTGAAAAAAAGGACATCAATTTTGTTTGGTTACAGTGTTGAACGATCGCGCAATTGTCCGTTAAAGCGACGCAGTGCCATATCGCAAAAAATGGCCTGGTCAGAGAGGGTAAATCCTTCCAGGGCTGAAGTGGTTAATAAAAAAATAATAATACATTTTATAAAAAAAACAATTAGCACTGCAGGAGGCAATGGTCTACATCAGGGTTTCTCCACCAGGGTTCCTCCAGAGGTTGAAACAATGAACAATGAACAATGGTCAATTTCTACCTCTCAGATAAATCCCCACTGACCTTATTTTTTTTTAGCTATTTATAAGGGGGTAATTCTTCCCAATGACCACAAGTGTAAGAAGCATTCTTCCCATTGACCATCACACTAATGTATCATGAGATGTAGATTTTTAATTTTTAGCAGGGGTTCCCCGAGACCGGAGAATTATTTCAAGGGTTCATTGGTGTTGAAAAGGTTGAGAAAGGCTGGTCTACATAGATTTAGGTTTAAAAAGGTACTCAACATCCAAACTGGAAATCACCCTCAATATTACAAGCAAGAATACATACAAAAATGTAACTGTTCTTTGTGCAACTGGATTCTTTTTATTCAAGATGAAAAAAAAATTACAAAGAATATTTCTTTCAGTTACTTAAACAATGATTCTAACAAAACAGTTCATTAAACATACAGAATGAATGCTACAATGCATGGACTTACTGACTGAACATGTCAGTCGCATTGATTTCACCTTGGTAAAGTCTCAGTCACTTACCATGCATATCAACAACTAGCAATCTTGACAAGCATGAATAATAGTACTCTTTCTTCATTTTAATAAAAAGATGGTTTATCATCCTATATATACAAAAATATCATCTAAAGAAAAGGAGTCTCACATGCAGGAAAAAAAAACTTTATTCTCTTACATAATATGAGACAAAAACACAATAAAAATCCTCCGACTTTTTTGGTCTACAGCAGAGGTAGACATTCAGTGGCTCCCTGGTATTTCAAGAACTATCACATTCTGACATTTTTAATGCACATTGCAGAAAGGGTCATTTCTTCAATGTGCCATGGTGACAATCTTCTTAGAATCACTTTGAAACTTATAAGCTTATTCAATGAGGCAGCACAAACAACTAACAATTTCCACATTTTTGTAACCTACAGCAACCATGCAAGTGTACTGTAGTCTGATCCATGAGACATGATTTTCAGTTGGTTACTAGAGACTGATCTTATGAAAATGAATAACTATCTGCCATACTGAACGAGCCTGTGAGTTCATACTTCATAGTTGTGACAGCACCAATGATCTTATTGCTCCTGTATACACTGAGTAACAGATGCAGAACCAGCACATCTATACACATTAATCGCATGAATACAGGAGTTATAGTTGATCACAGACTTAAAGTGTAGCTGTGCCCAGACTATAGACATTAATGTAATTGTGTATTAACAAAATGTAAAAGAGCTTTAAAACAAGCTCTCAATGACCTCTCCAGCTGCTTCGAAAGCCAGCCATAGATGGTCTGAATCTCAGCTATGTTCAGTAGGGATCGGCTGTGATTCGAACCATGTACGGGCAGGCATATTTTACATGCGTTTATTGCTAGCAGCTAGGATAGCTGTGTTCTCCCGGCAGGATGATGGAGGGGAATCAACTGATTTTCTTTCACTCAGGGGAGTATTAGGGGGGCTGTGGAGGGAGCAGCATACAGCAAGTTTTTTACTTTCATGCATATAATGCATGAAAATGTGTCATAATAAAGAATTGTTGCGCTAAAATATTAGTGCTATAGGCAAAACATCAATGTATATAGCTCAAATAGTTGACATACAACATATTGTGCAAGTTGTAAGCTGAACGTGTTATACAACATACAGTTGATAAACTCGATATATGTAACTACAAAACGGATATCGTGATTATAAAATCGCGTTGTTAAGAAATAATACTGTGTAAAAGTACGTAATATACGTACTTTCATTTTTTGAACGACATACGACGAGGGAGGTGTCGGGGGGATTATGAGGGGACTCACTTTCTTTTAGTCAACTAAGGGGAGGTAGTAGGACGGCCCTCTTGTGTCGATAGGATCGACGATCGTTATTTGCGTACATTTTATACGGACGGGCATGTACCAAGCTTAGTGTCGGCTAGGGATGACTTGTATCGACTCTAAGTCTGGT